>CM060857.1:6700745-7057359 GCA_030737835.1 Acorus gramineus | reverse complement strand
TGTAGGCAGATATCAGTCAGACTCCGGTCGTGGTAGAATATCCAGAGGTTTTCCCCAATGATCTTCTGGGATTACCGCCGGATCGCGCGATCGAGTTTGAGATCAATCTGATTTTGGGGACTGAGCCGATTTTGAGAGCTACGTACCAGATGGCCCCTGCAGAGCTGAGGATGCTCAAGGAGCAGTTGGAGGAGTTGCTGGAGAAGGGCTTCGCACGTCCGAGTGTTTCTCTGTGGGGAGCCCCTGTTCTGTTCGTCCGGAAGAAGGACGGTTCGCTGCGGCTTTGTATCAATTACAGGCAGCTGAACAAGCGGACAGTGAAGAACAAGTACCCCTTGCCACGGATAGATGATCTGTTTGACCAGCTCCAGGGAGCGCGTGTCTTTTCCAAGATCGATCTCCGCTCGGGCTACTATCAGCTGAAGATCCGGGAGTCAGACATTCTGAAGACGGCCTTTCGTACCCGGTATGGGCACTACGAGTTCAGAGTACTGCCGTTCGGGTTGACGAATGTGCCGGCGGCCTTCATGGATCTGATGAACCGAGTGTTTCGGCCCTTCCTCGACTCCTTTGTGGTAGTATTCATCGATGACATATTGGTGTACTCGAGGAGTCTTGAGGAGCACGCTCACCATCTTCGTACTGTCTTGGAGACTTTGGCCAGACATCAGTTGTTCGCCAAGTTCAGCAAGTGCGAGTTCTGGTTGGAGCGTATGGCCTTTCTGGGCCATGTGATTTCCGGCGAGGGCATATCTGTGGACCCAGAGAAGACGCTCGCCGTGTCGAATTGGCGTCGACCGTCGAACCCCACAGAGATTCAGAGCTTCCTGGGCTTGGCGGGTTATTACAGGAGGTTTGTTGAGGGTTTCTCGAAGATAGCCGTTCCTCTTACCCGCCTCACTCGGAAGGATGTCCGGTTCGAGTGGTCCTCGTCTTGCGAGGAGAGCTTCCAGGAGTTGAAGCGAAGGCTCACCTCAGCGCCAGTTCTTACCCTTCCGTCTGGGAGTGGTGGGTTCGCAGTTTACACAGATGCATCGCAGTTGGGTGTGGGTTGCGTCCTGATGTAGCACGGTAAGGTTGTGGCTTATGTGTCACGTCAGTTGAAGCCCCATGAGCAGAATTATTCCACCCACGACCTTGAGTTGGCAGCGATCATCTTTGCGTTGAAGATGTGGAGGCATTACCTCTATGGCGAGGAGTTTGAGCTCTTTACTGATCATAAGAGCTTGACATATTTGCAGTCCCAGCCGGAGCTCAACATGCGTCAGAGACGTTGGGTCGAGTTCCTGACGGACTATGATTGTGACATCGCTTACCATCCGGGTAAGGCGAATGTCGTGGCAGATGCTCTCAGTAGGCAGCCCTTGGGCATGGCCGCCCATATGGTTGTCCGTTGTTGGAGGCTTCTGGAGGAGGCCGCTTGCTGGATCAGTGTTCGAGAGACTCCTGCGGGTGGCTTTTTGGCCAGGCTAGTGGTGTAGCCAGTCCTTCTCGACGATATCCGCACGGCTCAGGCTCAAGATCCGCATTTTATAGTCCTCTCTGAGGGCGTTGCCCGGGGCGAGCGTCCAGACTACCAGATTCGCGCGGACGGGATCCTACGGTTCAGAGGCCGAGTATGCATTCCCGACGACACAGAGCTGAAGCGGAAGATTCTGGACGAGGCCCATCGTTCGAGGTATACAGTGCATCCTGGTGGCACGAAGATGTATAGGGGCCTTCGTCGTGGCTACTGGTGGCGTGGGATGAAGACGGATATCGCCCGTTTCGTTGCCCGATGCTTAGAATGCTAGCAGGTGAAGTCGAAGCATCAGCGCCCTGCGGGCAAGCTGCAGTCCATTGAGATCCCTCAGTGGAAGTGGGAGCAGATCACCATGGACTTCGTCTCGGGTTTGCCGTGGTCACGTTCGGGTCGCAATGCCATCTGGATGATCGTCGACCGGCTGACGAAGTCTGCTCATTTTCTCCCCATCCGACTCACCGATTCTCTGGACACCCTGGCGCAGTTGTTCGTCTCAGAGATTGTTCGTCTCCATGGCACTCCCGTCAGCATCATTTCCGATCGAGACGCGCGTTTTACTTCGAGGTTCTGGCGTAGCCTCCAGCACGCCCTTGGTACGAACCTCCATTTCAGTATAGCGTTTCATCCGCAGACGGACGGCCAGTCGGAGAGGACGATCCAGACCTTGGAGGATATGCTGCGAGCCTGTGTTCTCGATTTTGGAGGCAGTTGGGAGAGGCACCTTCCGTTGGTGGAGTTTGCCTACAACAACAGCTACCACTCGAGTATCCGGATGGCTCCTTACGAGGCGCTCTATGGCCGCAGCTGCAGGTCCCCCCTTGTGTTGGGACGAGGTCGGAGAGCGCCAGTTGGAGGGACCAGAGATCGTTCACCAGACCTCAGAGATGGTGAAGACGATTCGCGAGCGTATCCGAGTCGCTCAGAGTCGTCAGAAGAGCTACGCCGACCGTCATCGTCGTGAGCTCGCCTTCGAGGTTGGTGACCATGTCTACTTGAAGGTGTCCCCGATGAAGGGCATCTTCCGTTTCGGTGTGCAGGGCAAGCTGAGTCCGCGTTTCATTGGGCCGTTCCTCATCCTCGAGCGAGTTGGGGAGGTGGCCTATCGCATAGCTCTGCCCCCACAGTTGGCTCAGGCCCATGACGTCTTCCATGTCTCACAGCTGAGGCGCTATGTCCACGATCCTGCTCACGTCATCCCGTTCGAGCCGCTCGTCTTCGAGCCGGACTTGTCTTTCGTGGAGCAGCCGATTGAGACCATGGACCGACACAAGAAGAGGCTCCGCACCAAGACCGTCCAGCTGGTCAAGGTGCGATGGCAGCACCGTTCCAGTGCCGAGGCCACTTGGGAGCTCGAGGACGCCATGCGTGACGCGTATCTGCATCTTTTCCCTTCTTAGATGTTCTTGTATTGATTTTGAGGACAAAATTTCCTAAGGGGGGGGGAGAATGTTATATATGTGTCACTTTTAGCCTTCTGGTAACCATTGGAGCATTCTGGCAGTTTTTGAGTTTTTTGGTTTTTCGATCGGAACCGCTAAAATTTTAGACTTTTAGCGATCATCCTGAGTTTGAGGACTCCGATTGAAAATCTAACTGCATATTATGTGTTCTGGTGCCATTTCAAGCCACTCACGAAAATTTCATCGAATTCCGGTAACGTTTCAGAATTTTGTAGTTTCGAAGCGTATCCGAGTTTTGATCGAGCGAGAAGTCATTGGGAGACTTGACTTGGTCAATGTGGGCCCAGAAGCGCAGGCGTGTTGTGCGCGCGCGGTGAGGCGAGCTGGTGGTGCGCGCGGGGTGCGAGCGGGGTGAGGCGCTGGGGCGCAGGGCGTGCGGGTGTGCGCGCGGGTTGCTGCGCTGGGGCGCAGTGAGCGCGCGGTGCACCCGGGGGGCTCGACAGAGTGTCTGGGCGCGCGGGCCGGGGCTCGGCTATGCGCCCGGGGCGGGTGGCCGTGCGTACGGCTGCCCGGGGTTTGGGAGTGAGTCGGGGTGCTCGGACTCGCGTGCGTACGGGCCGTATGTACGCTTGTCTGAGTGTTGGGTATTTTTGTGTATTTTAGTGTATTTTACTCACCGAGTTGATTACCCTGTCTTGCAGATCTTGACGGACGGTCGCGCGACTACCCAGTTATCGGTGAGTTGTACAATCCAACCCAGTAGGGAGGCGCTATATGCACTTGGGCGTATACCGTCCTCCCCTGGGGCACCGTGGTTAATATTAACTTGTGTAATATGTAATCCATGCAAGCATGATTAATATGTAGTATGCATGCTACCCTAGACCTTGTATGTTAGGGACTTGCACCCTTAGGATATGTGTAAGAGCCATGCATCCTGTCACCCTGTTCTCATGCTAGGAAGCCTCGACCTATGCATGTATCCTACTAGTTTGATTTATTAAATTAAATGCGAACTTATGATATTTTAGCATGCCTTAGGGAATATTAAGGGGCCTTGCGAGGTCAACATTGAGACCCGGCTAGGGTACTCCGTGTTCCTTGTTTGGTTGTCGGGATGTCCTATATCGGGACCTCATGGTGCCCTCCCAAGGTTTCTTTTCCCAATAATATTATATATGTTCCCCGCATCTTGGTTATGCGCCCTGGAGGAATTCTGAAGAATTCATGACATTGGAATTGTTGAGATGTGTTGTCGACGGATCCAAGTGGATCATATGCGTATGGATAGGCTGTTTAGGTTCCCTTCGTTGGATCCGTGTAGAGACTGCCCCAGCGTTAGAAAGGCTGTCCCGTGAGAGGGCTCCCATCAGTAGGTACCTCCTGATTTTGGATTCGGACTGTGCTGAATGTGGGAGTGGCCAAGCGGCCTACGGAGTGGAGGAGAGACTATCGATGGACCAAGGGTGATTAACAGCCTAGTCAGTCCCAATATCCTATGTCACCATATTGAGGGGTGAGGGTGAGGGTGTGGTGGGTCGGCGATGTAGCGACCCACTGGATTGTGTAGTTCCTGCCACTTTGAGGCTTTTAATAATTATTTGTGGTTAATATGAATTGTGATGCATGGGTTGTGCTATTCACTGAGCGTGTGGCTCACCCCTCGCATAATTTTTCACCAGTTATCACCGAGTCGGATCTGAAGGAGGAGCTTCCCGAGCGACTTCATCAGTAGCGGAGCAGCGCCACGTCCCGCGAGTGTTAGAGGCCATCAGCATCCTTTCTTTTGATTGTATGTATATATTTCTGTGCTTGGGCACCGTTTGTATATTATTTGGATGTATGTGTGTATATTGGCTCTCACAGGACATTTGATTATGTATCGAGTCTGTAGTATGTTTTTGAATTACAGACTCTGTCTTTTAGCTTCCGCTATCTGTGTATATATCATGTCATCCTTGCTTTCGTCTGTGCTGTCATTTTAGTTGTGGTTTAGAGTATTTTATTGATCTCCTGTATAGACTGCTGATATCATGTATACACCTGCCGCGTCCCGGGGACGGCCGCCCTGGGGCGTGAGAGCAACAATAAATGGTGTTTCTAGAGGACTAGCAACTAAGCATTCTCTTTTTACATATTCGGCAGATACGAATGAATGCGAAGCTCCTGAGTCAAATAGTACGAAAGCATTATGTCCGGCGATCGAAACCATACCTTGGATGACTTCATCAGTCGCGCGGTAAGGCGTGGACCTGTCCATGTTGCTGAGGCGGATGTGGCTGGCCACGCGAACCCGACGCTTTCTGTCCACCTCTAGCAGACTCACCATTGTGTATTTGTGGATTTCTAGCTCGCGGCTTCTTCGGTTCAGAACATTCAGCCATACGATGACCCAGCTTCCCTCTGTTGTAGCATGCACGAGGATCAATCTGTTTCTTAGGACATACATTGGATTTGTATCCCGCTTCTCTGTAGAAATACCAAATGACCTTTGTACGAACTCCACGATCCGGACCTGTGTTGCCCTGGTTCTGCTTCCGATTGTCGAATCTTTGACCACCCTCGGGGCGAGCATCATTCCTGTTTTTCGCACGGGCTTCATTCTCCTTCTTCCACTCCAAGCAGTCTTGTTCCATAACCAGTGCACAATCCTTTAACTCCTCATAGACACGAAATCGGAGATTGCGTAGCCTATGATGAATGTTGCTCCTTAGACCTTCCTGGAAACGATGACACTTCTCGCTCTCCACTTGAATGTACTACGGCGCAAAGATCGACAGCTCTAGAAATTTCTCTTCATACTGGGCCACCGTCATGTCATGAGTCTGACGAAAGTCCAAGTACTTCTTGTAGAACATCTCCACGAACTCCTCCTAGGTGATCTGCTCGATTCCACGGTTCAGAGATTGTTGATGAACGTTCCATCATTGAATAGGAGTGCCTCTCAGTCGATGAGATGCTAAGAGAATACGCCGGCTGTCAGTCAACAACATGGTCTTGAAGATCCCTTCGAGCTCAGTGATCCAGTGCTTCGGCGCTAGTGGATTGGCGCCGACGCCATGGAATATTGGCAGATCCATCTTCTTAAATTTCATCACAAACTGCTCGGGTTGTCATGCCCCAGGGCAGCCGTCCCCGAGACGTGGCAATAATGAAGTATCAGCTATCAATACCTGAGGTAAACAAAGACTCCAACAACAACACACAAGGTGGCAAAGCAAAGATAATGATAACCGACTGAAAAGCAGAAGCATAAGATATCAACAATGTCTGTAAACCAAAAGAAAATTGCCCCTATTACTTCCATTTCATACTCTTCCACACACATTTGAGAAAGCAAATTGTCCCACTCTCATACACACCTGAGAGTCTCTTTTATTCTCACAAAATCACACTCAGAGCCATCTAGGCTCCCTCCTTTTTTATGCCGAGCATGGTTTCTCGCACTTTTTTTCCTTACTTACCTTAGATGAGTTGTAGCCATTGACAATTCAAATAAAGAAGGACTCGGAAGTTAGTGCAGGGACACAATCCGGACAGATTTAACACTTGGTCCATGGAAAGAATGTTTTTACAGGTTTAAAGGTCGAACAAACACTCACAAGGACTTTCAGCAGTAGCAGACAAATGGCAGAATCAGAAAGTTGTCCAAGGCCAGGGGCGGCTAAATCCGACTAGCCGCCTGCCATCAGACGGCTGAAACCAATTAGCTGTCGCCCTATAGGTAAATTCTACCAGTCCTGGGGAGGCTAAACACAACTAGTCGCCCCTCACTAGGCGACTAAAAACGACTAGCCGTCCCTCACCTGCTGCCCACCCTACACTGTCAATCCAATTTTTATCAACTCTTCGAATCTCCAATACCTGTTAAGAACATTTATTTCCAAAAAACTACATACACACATTTCATACACATATACATTCATAAAACCTACATAAAACATGCTTCAAAAACAACTATATTTCAAAATCATATGTCCATCCATGAATCAAACCTATGAAACCAAAATTCATTTCACCCACATACCCATCCACCTGAATTAAAAACACTAAAACATCCATGTCAATTATACCAAAACCATGCCTGTGAAAGGCTAAAGGATCATCCCATAATGATATAAATTGTTCCTAAAAAAAAAAAACATAAGAACTATATAAAACAGTCATTATAAAGAAAAAGAAAAGATAGGTCCACCAAAGGCTTCAAACTCCAATGTATTGAGCTGTGCATCATCAAAACAATCACCTGAGCCAAAAGAAAGGAAGAAAACCATGAATTCCTTGCATATATACATTTCTTCTACCAAAACCAAGACACAAAAACTATACCTTGGGGTATTATCGTCATCCCCGGAAGGCTGAGTAGGAGGAACATGTTATATATGTGTCACTTTTAGCCTTCTGGTCACCTTTGGGACATTTCTGGTAGTTTTTCAACTTTTTCTTTTTTCGATCGGAACCGCTAAAATTTTGGACTTTTAGCTATCATCATGAGCTTGAGAACTCCGATTGAAAATCTAACTGCACATTATGTGTCCTGGTGCCATTTCAAACCACTCACGAAAATTTCATCGAATTCCGGTAACGTTTCAGAATTTGGCAGTTCCGAATCGTATCCGGGTTTTGACCGAGTGGGAATGTCAAAGGGGGACTTGACCAAGTCAAAGAGGACTTTGACAGAGTCAAGTTTGACCATTGACTTGGTCAAATGGTTTTGTTTTTTTGTGTGGTTGGGTTGACCCAAAGTCAAACCTCACCAAACTATTTTTTTTTCACTAAGTGTGTGAGTGTGTGAGTGTGTGTGTGTGTGTGTGGCCTTTTAAGTGGGCGTCCCCTTCTCCATCTTCTCTCCTCTTCTCCTCTCACACACAAATCCATCTTTCCCTCTTGTTGTTTGCCTCCATTAGAGCTAGTAGAAGAAGAAGAAAGGGAAAACCCTAGAAGGGAAAAAGATAGGTAAGGGTTGGATCTATCTTTCTATGGTTTTTGTTTTGATTTCCCCTTTGTTTACCTCCCTCTCATGGCTTCCCCTCCCTCCTGTTTTCAGCCATTGTAGGGCTGACAATGGCTGAGGTGTTGGTAATCTTGGTGGTGGCGATTTGGTGCGCGAAGGGCACCCGAGCTTCCTCCCTTGTTCTTCCTCTCCTTGGGTAAGTCTTCCTCCTCCCTTAGCTTGCTTAGATGTTTGTTTAGGGTGTGTAAATGGTTATGCATGGGTGTTAGGGGGTGTGGGTGGGCTGAGGAGGGGGTGGAAGGGGCTCGGGCGCGCGCGCATACGCGCAGACGCGCGGGCGTGCGCGCGGGGTGCTGCGCGGGCGCGCAGTGCGCGCGGGTACGCGCTGGCTGGGCGGGCGAGCAGGGACGCGGCAGTGCGCCAGGGGCGCAGGGGCGCGTGCGGGCGTGCGCATTCGTGCGTGCGTGCGGGGGGCCATGCGTATGGCTGCCCGAGGGTTCGGGAGGGTGTCGGGGCACTCGGACTCGCGTGCGTACGCGCGTGCTCGCATGCGTGCGGGTCCGTATGCATGCTTGTCCGAGTATTGGGTATTTCTAGTAAATTTCTTATGTATTTGTGTAGTTTACTCACCATATTGAATGCCCATGTCTTGCAGATCTTGACGGACGTCACGCAACGACCCGGGTTTCGGTGAGTGGGACAATCCAACCCAGTAGGGAGGCGTTCGATGCACGTAGGCGTGCATTGCCCTCCCCTGGGGCACCATAATTGTGTATTAACTTGTAATAAATGTAAAACTATGCAATGCATGATTAATATGATGTATCCATGCCACCTTAGACTTGTATACTAGGGATATGCACCCATACATCATGTATAGAGGCCTATGCATGCCTAAACACCATGTCCCTTGATTGGAAAGCCCCGAACTATGTATGTTCCCATCTAGTTTAATCTAATTAAATCAAAATGAGAGCATATTGTTATAAGCATGCCTTAGAGAATATTATAACCTTGTTGTTATAATATATGTCTCCCCGCATCTTAGTTATGCGCCCTGGAGGAATTCTTGAGAATTCATGACATTATTAGCGTTACAAATCGGTGTCGACGGATCCAAGAGGATCGTATCCGTGTGAGTAGGCTGTCTTCTCCTTTTGGTTGGATCCGATGTAGGGACTCCCCGGCGTTGGAAAGCTGACCTGACAGAGGGCTCCCGTCCGTAGGTACCTCCGATGCGTCGGACAGTACTGATAGTGGGAGTATACCAGGTGGAGGCTACGGAGTGTGGGAGAGGCTACCGGGTGGACCAGGGGTGGAGAGCGGTCTAGTATGCCCCAAGAGGCCCATGTCACCCCCAGTAAAGGGTGAGGGTGAGGGGGGAGGTGGGTTGGCGATGAAACGACCCACTAGAATGTGTAGTTGCTCCCGTTTTAGGGACTATAAATTATTTAAGGTTAATATGAATTGTGATGCATGGGTTGTGCTATTCACTGAGCGTGTGGCTCACCCCTCGCATATTCTTTTCCTCCAGTTATATCTGAGTCGGATCTGAAGGAGGAGCTCCCCGAGGCACCACAGCAGTAGCGGAGCAGCGTCACGTTCTGCGAGTGAGAGGCCATCAGCATCCCCTTCTTGATTGTATGTATTGTTATCCGTGCTTGGGCACATGTTTGTATTTGGATGTCATTGTGTATATTGGCTCTCACAGGACAGTTGATTATGTATTCGGGTCTGTAATATGTCTTTGAATTACAGACTCAGTCGTTTAAGCTTCCGCTATTTGTATATATTATGTCAGCTACATTATTGTCTGTGTTGTCATTTTCGATGTTGTTTAGAGTATTTTATTGATCTCCTGTATAGACTGCTGATATTATATATATTTGCCACGTATCGGGGACGGCCGCCCTGGGGCGTGACAAAAGTTGGTATCAGAGCCTGGTCCTGTCAGAGCCAATTGTTTTCTTAGAGATGAGTCCTAGGATTTCTATATGAGTATTCTGATCCTAGTGTCTGTTTTCTTAGGTTGCTGATATGCCTCCTCGCAGAGGAATGCGTGGACGTGGTCCCTCTCGGCCTTTGGAGGTTCCCGGACCTACCAGAGGCGAGGAGTCTACTGGAGAGTCCTCGGCTATGGGGCCAGGACCGGCGCAGGAGCCTCCTGCATGGGAGCGTGCTTACGCTCGTATCGCAGATCTGGTGGAGACTCAGACTAGGGCACTGGAGGCCCAGACTAGGGCGTTAGCTGATCAGGCACGAGAGATCCAGGAGCTGCGGCGGCCCGCGAGGCAGTTCCACAGGTCCCCTTGGTGGCAGATCCACCGGTGGTGCCCGACGTACCCCCTGTCCCCGTGGTGATTCCGGTGGTGGGAGTTCAGGATCCCCTGGAGAGGGAGGTGGAGCTAGAGGCTGCAGCACGAGTGCATCAGAGCGGCCTCACTGCCTTTCTGAAGCTCCACCCTCCCGAGTTCCATGGCCAGACGGCGGACCCCCTTGCCCCTGAGCGTTGGTTGATGGAGGTAGACAAGATCTTCTCGACCATGCACTGCACCGACCGCCAGCGTGTCTCCCTGGCCACCTTCATGTTGAAGGGTAGCGCCGCCGACTGGTGGGCTACCCGATCGGTGGACATCCCCGAGGGAGTGGAGCGACTTCTATGGGCTGGGTTCCGGAGATACTTCCTGGAGGAGTACTTCCCGTTTTTGACACGCCAGATCGTGATGCGAGAGTTCGAGCAGCTGACGCAGGGCTCCATGTCAGTCGCTGACTACTCCACACGCTTCACGAGGCTTTCCAGGTTCGCCCTCCCCTTGGTGATGGATGAGGAGACGCGATGCCGTCGTTTCGAGATGGGTCTCATTAGCACCATCCGGGTGCATGTCACTTCTCAAGCGTTCACGAGGTACTCGGACTTGGTGTCTCGTGCGAAGACAGTCGAGCGAGACCTTGGGGTCCCTTTGGGGGTTCCAACCCCTTCTGCAGACCAGAGACCCCCCAGGAGCCAGGACCAGGGACATCGCAAGAAGAAGCGGCCCCGCTTTGATCAGTCAGCGGCCGCCGCTACTCCAGTCGATGTGGTGCCAGCGCGAGGTCCAGCACCCATTGCGGCAGTACCAGTCCAGGCCAGGCAACCGGAGAAGCGGCGCTGTTTCCATTGTCAGCGCGTCGGGCATATTTTATATAATTGCCCTGATGCTGGCCGACCCCGTGTGCTGCACCCGCAGCAGCAGCAGCCAGCAGCAGCAGCCACAGCATCAGCAGCAGCAGCCACAGGGTGGCCGAGTTGACCAGAGGAGGCAGCCAGTGCAGCCTGCGAGGCGTGCCCCTGCTCCTCAGCCGCAGTTTGTTCAGGGTCGAGTTGCAGCGCTTTCAGCCGAGGAGGCGCAGGCTTCGGGTAGCGTGGTCCGAGGTATTGTTTTGATCTCCCAGCTCCCTGCATATGTGTTATTTGATTCCGGAGCCACGCACTCGTTCGTGTCTCCCGTTTTTGCGAGACGGATGGGCGTGGTGTCCGCCCCTCTTGATGTTATGCTGGAGATATCATTGCCCGTCGGAGACCGTATTCTCCTCCGTTCTGTTTACCGAGGGTGTACCGTGGTGATTGCGGAGCATGAGTTTCCAGTAGAGTTGGTAGAGCTCGCCATGACGGACTTCGATGCCATCCTGGGAATGGATTGGCTCTCAGCTAGTCACGCCAGCATCGACTGTTTTGCGAAGTCGGTGTCTTTCCACCTTCCGGGTCGGAGGTCTTTCCAGTTCGTGGGCGATCGTGACATAGCCCCTTTGGGGTTCGTGTCATCTATCCAGGCGTGGAGACTCCTTCAGGGAGGATGTGAGGGCTTTCTGGCGTATATTGCTGAGGAGGACGCACCACTGCGGGCAGATATCAGTCAGACTCCGATCGTGGCGGAATATCCAGAGGTTTTCCCCGATGATCTTCCGGGATTACCGCCGGATCGCGCGATCGAGTTTGAGATTAATCTAATTCCGGGGACCGAGCCGATTTCGAGAGCTCCGTACCGGATGGCCCCAGCAGAGCTGAAGGTGCTCAAGGAGCAGTTGGAGGAGTTGCTCGAGAAGGGCTTCGCACGTCCGAGTGTTTCTCCGTGGGGAGCCCCTGTTTTGTTCGTTCGGAAGAAGGACGGTTCGCTGCGTCTTTGTATTGATTACAGGCAGCTGAACAAGCGGACCGTGAAGAACAAGTACCCCTTGCCACGGATTGACGATCTGTTTGACCAGCTCCAGGGAGCGCGTGTCTTTTCTAAGATCGATCTCCGTTCGGGCTACTATCAGCTGAAGATCCGGGAGTCAGATATTCCGAAGACGGCCTTTCGTACCCGTTATGGGCACTACGAGTTCCGAGTACTGCCGTTTGGGTTGACGAATGCGCCGGCAGCCTTCATGGATCTGATGAACCGGGTGTTTCGGCCCTTCCTCGACTCCTTCGTAGTAGTCTTCATCGATGATATTCTGGTGTACTCGAGGAGTCTTGAGGAGCACGCTGACCATCTCCGCACTGTCTTGGAGACTTTGGCCCGACATCAGTTGTTCGCCAAGTTCAGTAAGTGCGAGTTTTGGTTGGAGCGTATGGCCTTTCTAGGCCACGTGATTTCCGGCGAGGGCATATCTGTGGACCCGGACAAGACGCTCGCCGTGTCGAATTGGCGTCGACCGTCGAACCCCACAGAGATTCGGAGCTTCCTGGGTTTAGCGGGTTATTATCGGAGGTTTGTCGAGGGTTTCTCGAAGATAGCTGTTCCTCTGACCCGCCTCACTCGGAAGGATGTCCGGTTCGAGTGGTCCCCAGCTTGCGAGGAGAGCTTCCTGGAGTTGAAGCGAAGGCTCACCTCAGCGCCAGTTCTTACCATTCCGTCTGGGAGTGGTGGATTCGCAGTCTACTCCGATGCATCGCGGCTGGGTGTGGGTTGCGTCCTGATGCAGTACGGTAAGGTTGTGGCTTACGCGTCGCGTCAGTTGAAGCCCCATGAGCAGAATTACCCCACCCACGACTTAGAGTTAGCAGCGATCATCTTTGCGCTGAAGATGTGGAGGCACTACCTCTATGGCGAGGAGTTCGAGCTCTTCACTGATCACAAGAGCTTGACTTACTTGCAGTCCCAGCCGGAGCTCAACATGCGTCAGAGACGTTGGGTCGAGTTCCTGAAGGACTATGATTGTGACATCGCTTACCATCCGGGTAAGGCGAATGTCGTGGCCGATGCTCTCAGCAGGCAGCCCTTGGGCATGGCCGCCCACTTGGCTGTACGTCGTTGGAGGCTTCTGGAGGAGGCCGCTTGCTGGATCAGCGTTCGAGAGACACCTGCGGGTGGCTTTTTGGCCAGGCTAGTGGTGCAGCCCGTTCTTCTCGACGAGATCCGCACGGCTCAGGGGCAGGATCCTCACTTTCTAGTCCTCTCTGAAGGCGTCGCCCGGGGCGAGCGTCCGGACTACCAGATTCGCGAGGACGGAATCCTGCGGTTCAGAGGTCGAGTATGCATTCCTGACGACGCAGAGCTGAAGCAGAAGATCTTGGACGAGGCCCATCGTTCGAGGTACACAGTGCATCCTGGTGGCACGAAGATGTACAGGGGCCTTCGTCGTGGCTACTGGTGGCGCGGGATGAAGGCGGATATTGGCCGTTTCGTTGCCCGTTGCTTGGTATGCCAGCAGGTGAAGTCGGAACATCAGCGTCGGGGAAGCTGCAGTCCATTGAGATTCCTCAGTGGAAGTGGGAGCAGATCACCATGGACTTCGTTTCGGGCTTGCCGAGGTCACGTTCGGGTCGCGATGCCATCTGGGTAATCGTCGACCGACTGACTAAGTCCGCTCATTTCCTCCCCATTCGACTCACCGATTCTCTGGACACCCTGGCGCAGTTGTTTGTCTCTTGTTCGTCTCCATGGCACTCCCGTCAGCATCATTTCTGATAGAGACGCGAGATTTACTTCGAGGTTCTGGCGTAGCCTTCAGCACGCCCTTGGTACGAACCTCCACTTCAGTACAGCGTTTCATCCGCAGACGGACGGCCAGTCGGAGAGGACGATTCAGACCCTGGAGGACATGCTGCGAGCTTGCGTTCTCGACTTTGGGGGCAGTTGGGAGAGGCATCTTCCGTTGGTGGAGTTTGCCTACAACAACAGCTACCACTCGAGTATCCGGATGGCACCATATGAAGCGCTCTATGGCCGCAGCTGCAGGTCCCCCTTGTGTTGGGACGAGGTCGGAGAGCGCCAGTTGGAGGGACCAGAGATCATCCACCAGACCTCAGAGATGGTCAAGACGATTCGCGAGCGTATCCGAGTCGCTCAGAGCCGTCAGAAGAGCTACGCCGATCGTCGTCGCCGTGAGCTCGCCTTCGAGGTTGGTGACCATGTTTTCCTGAAGGTGTCCCCGATGAAGGGCATCTTCCGTTTCGGTGTGCGGGGCAAGCTGAGTCCGCGTTTCATTGGGCCGTTCTCATCCTTGAGCGGGTTGGAGAGGTGGCCTATCGCATAGCCCTGCCCCCACAGTTGGCTCAGGCCCATGACGTCTTCCATGTCTCGCAGCTGAGGCGTTACGTCCACGATCCTGCTCACGTTATTCCGTTCGAGCCGCTCGTCTTCGAGCCGGACTTGTCATTCGTGGAGCAGCCGATCGAGATCCTGGACCGACGCGAGAAGAGGCTCCGCACCAAGACCGTCCAGCTGGTTAAGGTGCGATGGCAGCACCGTTCTGGTGCCGAGGCCACTTGGGAGCGCGAGGACGCCATGCGTGGCGCATATCCGCATCTTTTCCCTTCCTAGATGTTTTTGTATTTATTTTGTGGACAAAATTTCCTAAGGGGGGAAGAATGTTATATATGTGTCACTTTTAGCCTTCTGGTCACCTTTGGGACATTTCTGGCAGTTTTTCAACTTTTTCTTTTTTCGATCGGAACCGCTAAAATTTTGACTTTTAGCTATCATCATGAGCTTGAGAACTCCGATTGAAAATCTAACTGCACATTATGTGTCCTGGTGCCATTTCAAACCACTCACGAAAATTTCATCGAATTCCGGTAACGTTTCAGAATTTGGCAGTTCCAATCGTATCCGGGTTTTGACCGAGTGGGAATGTCAAAGGGGGACTTGACCAAGTCAAAGAAGACTTTGACCAAGTCAAGTTTGACCATTGACTTGGTCAAATGGTTTTGTTTTTTTGTGTGGTTGGGTTGACTCAAGTCAAACCCACCAAATTTTCCTAAGTGTGTGAGTGTGTGAGTGTGTGAGTGTGTGTGTGTGTGGCCTTTAAGTGGGCGTCCCCCTTCTCTCTCTCTCTCTCACTCACACACAAAATCCATCTCTCCCTTCCCTTTGTTTGCTCCATTAGAGGTAGTAGGAGAAGAAGAAAAGAAAAACCCTAGAAGGGAAAAAGATTGGTAAGGGTGTGATCTACCTTCCCATGGTTTTTGTTTTGTTTTCCCCTTTGTTTACCTCCCTCTCATGGCTTCCCCTCCCCCCCCTGTTTCAGCCATTGTTAGGGCTGAGAGTGGCTGAGGTGGTGGTGGTCTTGGTGGTGGCGATTTGGTGCGCGAAGGGCACCCGAGCTTCCTCCCTTGTTCTTCCTCTCTTTGGGTAAGTCTTCCTCCTCCCTTAGCTTGTTTAGATGTTTGTTTAGGGTGTGTAAATGGTTATGCATGGGTGTTAGGGGGTGTGGGTGGGCTGAGGAGGGGGTGGAAGGGGCTCGAGCGCCCGCGCGGAGCATCCGCGAGCGTGCGCGCGCGTCTGCGCGCGCAGACAGGCGCTAGCGCGCGCAGACGCGCGGGTGCGCGCGGGGTGCTGCGCGGGCGCGTAGTGCGCTCAGGCGCGAGCGCCGCAGCGCGTCTGCGCGCGGGCAGGGGCGCGGCAGTGCGCAGGGGCGCGTGCGGGCGTGCGCATTCGTGCGTGCGCGTGCGGGGGGCCATGCGTATGGCTGCCCGAGGGTTCGGGAGGGTGTCGGGGCACTCAGACTCGCGTGCGTACGCGCGTGCTCGCATGCGTGCGGGCCCATATGCATGCTTGTCCGAGTATTGGGTATTTCTTGTAAATTTCTTATGTATTTGTGTAGTTTACTCACCGTATTGAATGCCGATGCCTTGCAGATCTTGACGGACGTCACGCAACGACCCGGGTTTCGGTGAGTGGGACAATCCAACCCAGTAGGGAGGCGTTCGATGCACGTAGGCGTGCATTGCCCTCCCCTGGGGCACCATAATTGAGTATTAACTTGTAATAAATGTAAAACTATGCAATGCATGATTAATATGATGTATCCATGCCACATTAGACCTTGTATGCTAGGGATATGCACCCACATATCATGTATAGAGGCCTATGCATGCCTAGACACCATGCCCCTTGATTAGAAAGCCCCGAACTATGTATGTTCCCATCTAGTTTAATCTAATTAAATCAAAATAAGAGCATATAGTTATAAGCATGCCTTAGAGAATATTATAACCTTGTTGTTATAATATATGTCTCCCCGCATCTTAGTTATGCGCCCTGGAGGAATTCTTGAGAATTCATGACATTATTAGCGTTACAAATCGGTGTCGACGGATCCAAGAGGATCGTATCCGTGTGAGTAGGCTGTCTTCTCCTTTTGGTTGGATCCGATGTAGGGACTCCCCGGTGTTGGAAAGCTGACCTGACAGAGGGCTCCCGTCCGTAGGTACCTCCGATGCGTCGGACAATACTGATAGTGGGAGTATACCAGGTGGAGGCTACGGAGTGTGGGAGAGGCTACTGGGTGGACCAGGGGTGGAGAGCGGTCTAGTATGCCCCAAGAGGCCCATGTCACCCCCAGTAAAGGGTGAGGGTGAGGGGGAGGTGGGTTGGCGATGAAACGACCCACTAGAATGTGTAGTTGCTCCCGTTTTAGGGACTATAAATTATTTAAGGTTAATATGAATTGTGATGCATGGGTTGTGCTATTCATTGAGCGTGTGGCTCACCCCTCGCATATTCTTTTCCTCCAGTTATATCTGAGTCGGATCTGAAGGAGGAGCTCCCCGAGGCACCACAGCAGTAGCAGAGCAGCGTCACGTTCTGCGAGTGAGAGGCCATCAGTATCCCCTTTTTGATTGTATGTATTGTTATCCGTGCTTGGGCACACGTTTGTATTTTGATGTCATTGTGTATATTGGCTCTCACAGGACAGTTGATTATGTATTCGGGTCTGTAATATGTCTTTGAATTACAGACTCAATCGTTTAAGCTTCCGCTATTTGTATATATTATGTCAGCTACATTATTGTTTGTGTTGTCATTTTCGATGTTGTTTAGAGTATTTTATTGATCTCCTGTATAGACTGCTGATATTATATATATTTGCCACGTATCGGGGACGGCCACCCTGGGGCGTGACAGAACATCGTGACTGGGCTGAGAAGGAGGCGGTGGCTGAGGAGAAGACTGAACTTCTGGAGCATCTGGGGCAGCAGGAGTCTCTCGGACCGAAGAAGTCGCCCTCGCATAAATCCCACAACTCCGAGTCACCGAAGGACGAGAAGCCCGACTGAAGGTCGCCCCCGTAGCTCAGGAGGCAGAGACCGAATGGTCAGGCTCGAGAGGAAGAAGGTCGAGGTCCTCCTCCGTCATGGACCCTCCCCCGACCAGCTTCCCCCTCATGGTGGCCTCCCAGAGGTGGACTTGCTGCATGTCCCGATCTATTCTCTCCAACCTCTAACGAAGGTGACTCTCCATGCTCCTGGATCGGTCCTCGGCCGCCATCAACCTCTCTTCTAGCTCCCGTGCCCTCGCCTCCGAAACCCTGAGAGCCTCCCGATCCCGATCCCCAGCTGCTTGGAGAGAGCGGACCAGGTCCCCCATCAAACCACAAGGCACGCCAACCGACGCCTCCAACTCTGACACTCTAGCCCGGAGGGAGTCCCGCTCACGACCCAGAATTGAAGACCCCTCCTCCCTCAGCACGATACGGGACCGCAGTTGGTCCATCTCCTTCTCTCTCAAAACTCTCTCGGACCGCAACAGGTCCACCTCATCCTTGGCCCTCGCGGTCCTCTCCCTCGCCCGATCAAGCTCCATCCGAGTAGCCAGGAGCTCGCTACGGACCATGCCTAGCTTGCTCATCAACTCGAGCTCTCGATTGGAGGCACTGGCCAGAGGAGGAGTAGAGGAGGAAGAAGCACCATTAGCTCTTGCTCTCGACGGAGCATCCACCTAAGCCTCAAGGACCCGAACCTGGTCTTGCAATCGTCGCCTCTGCACCCGCAAACCCTCTGCCTACCCTGTCCGTCCTTGGAGGTGCTCGTTGGCGGTCTCGAGCTTCTTCTCCAACTCATTCAGCTCAACCTACAAAAGAAGGCATCATTTAGAACACAAAGAGAAGAAGCGAGGAGAGAAAAGAGAAAGGATTTTTCTTACGTAAGCATCCGGGATCTCCTCCTCCATAGTCCCAAGGATGTCGACATATTCCTGGTGGAACCAGGCCATGTACTCCTCGCTGCCAACAACCTCGGGGCAACACTCGACCAAAGTCCCCCTCTCGACCCATCCCCGCAAATACACGGCGTAATTCCTCCAGAGGTTCGTATCCCGAGGAATTCCGGCCACCGGGATTGGAGGACGCTTCGGCAGAGGATCCGGCACCCACTGGTGGTACCCAAGCTGGGGACGACTCGGCTAATCGCGTGGAAGACCACCTCATTGAAGAAGATCAGCCAGATGTCCCGCGACAGCTCCTCTGGGACCTCCTCCTCAGCATAGGGCCTCCAAGTCATCTACAATATACGACAGACATGAGAAGAGAGCTTAGTCAAAAAGAAAATCAAGTACAAGATAGAAATCTAGAAGATATATACCTTTTCTTCCTTTAAGCCACGGAACGCCTCCCGGAACTGAGCAAGGCGACTCAATCGAGAAGCCCTGGAGGCGCCCAGCTCATGGCCCAAGGGAGGGCATGGTCGAAGACCAGCTGGGTCAGACGAGTGATGGAGAAGTGCTCATACCCAAAAATCTGCAAAAAGAAAGTCAAAACCAAAGTCAGGTGAAGTTAATGGGTCACGCGGCGACGTGACTTCACCTCATCCTCACCCTCAACCCTAAGGGTGACGCGGCGACGTTACTTCACCTCATCCTCACTCTCAACCCTAAGGGTGACGTGGCCCTTCGTCATCCGGTAGCCCTCTCCCGAGTAGCCTCTACCTGGTATACTCCCATGATCAGTACATCTACCGAACGCATCGTTATTACCTACAGGTGGGAGCCCTCTATCAGGACAGCTTTAACGCCGAGTAGCTTCAGCGCAGATCCGAAGAAGGGGAGAACGATTCCACGCTCGCAATATCATCTGGTAGCCCTCTCCCACGTAGCCTCTACCTGTCGGCCTTCCACGATTGGTACATCAGCCAGATGTGTACCACGATACGCATCGGTAGCACCTACAAGTGGTGGCACCCAAACAGGACAGCTTCAACGTTGGGGTGTTTCGACGCATGATGATGTCGGAAGGAAGAAACCCACATTCGCAAAGCGAACCATATGGGAAAGTCAACTACGCTCGATAATCACATATCGAGTATAACGAATACTCTTGGACTCCCACACGAGTGCGTCGCTCGGACACAAGGGGTTACCTCTGCTCTCACGCAGAAATAAGCCCACGGCACATAACCCAACTGGCGGTTCATACACACACCTAGCACGAGTAGGCCTAGCTTAATGCCATAACTACCGGCTTAACAAAACCGATAAGATAATGAATTCTCCTAAATTCCAAACGAGTGCATCGCTCGGATGCACGGGGGCGATTACATCGCTAGCGCTCTAACTAATAAGGTACAACCCGGCAACGGGTCATAACCACACCTATTTCAGATAGGCCTAATCAGTTTTAACATGTGCATATATATATCCAGAAGAATTATATCTTAGTTATGTACGTGAACTACATGCACGATGACATATCAAATAATTATATGGATACTCCCTAATATGGATAAACAATATATATACCATGCATGGGCTAAATAATATGCATACAAGCCTACAAGCATACCTCATGTATGCATACAAGCATTCAAGCATACAAGCATACCTCATACAAGCATACTAGCATTCAAGCATATACCCTAAAATGCGTTGGATATCACCAACTTAAAAGGGAAGGGTCAAGCGTGATCTCGCGCACTAACAGGTGCATGCCAATATTCCCAAACGAACCTGAGTCGAGTAGGAAATCGCATCTACTTACTCAGTTCCCGCAAAGAGGGAGGGCGAGAGAGAGGGAAAGTCTCATCCTCTTCGGAAGCTGGTCATAGCTTTGCCCCAACAAGATGGGTGCAACAACCATACCACGTCCTCCAGTCTTATGACCAGGGAATATTAAGTATGCACCCGATTATTAACCCAGGTTTAATCATGCTAGATATTACTAACATAGGGAGGTAGTACTATAAATAGAGACCACCTAAGGCATGCATATTCTACACATTCATATTAACACACATCAGGCATGCCCATGCATGAAGGGCGCATGCAAACATAATAATTCACACATGAATATGATACATAGGCAAGTATATGGTAGAAATAGGGGGTTCTACACAATATACGAGCTATACTAACCTAGCATGCAAATACCTAGCATATTATGGGTTAGACATGACCATACTACTTATCTTAATAAGTAGTATAGTCAGGGTGCCCAACGGATGCGCGACGCACGACTACGTGAATCCAACGCTTCCCGAAGGGTTGGATCGAACCACTCACCGATACCCGGATCGCCGCGCGTCCGGTCTACGAGATCTGCAAAACACAACCAATGATCCACAATTAAAATATGGAACCTCCTATCACACATATAAGCCTACTTCATGAAGACCCTAACTCCTGATACTTCCATATTATCACACAAGACACATGCAAACAACTCCTTGACACACAACCGAGCAAAACTGCCAAACCTGCTGCAACCAGCCCTACTAATTGATCTCCACAGCACCAAATACACATCCAAAAATTATGCAATAAATCATACACATTCTCTGATATGCTGGAATCATAAGCCATGAAGATATTAGAACCTAATTTTGCCTCTACAAGATCGAAATAAATTATTTCCAGAAGCAAGTCAATTCCTACACGAATCTGGACAGGCCATGCAAAACAGGTTCTAACTTGCAACACAGATATCATAATGACCCCAAATTTCATATATAACATATAGAAATATAGATGATCAAATCATAAGAAGACATAATCCTAAAAATATACCTCTAAATACTAGATTCACTCAGATCTTTAAAGATAGAGAGCTGTCTTACCAAAACAAAGGGAGGGAAATGGGGAGATGCAGGGTTCTCAACACACCCACGACAACCTCAACCACCACCACCACTACCACCACCTCATCAGCATCTCCTCAAGCCCTTCATGGCAGAAAACAGGGGTGCAAAGGGGGGTATGAGAGGGAGCTAAGGAGAGGAGAATCAACAACAACAACAATAGGAATGCACACACACACACCTTAATCATCTTCTTTGCACCCCCTTTTGTGCTTCTTCTTCTCCTTCACTTGCTGATTTTTTTTTTCTCCTTTAAAACTCACTAAAGAAAGCTTAAAAGGGAGAGAAAAGAGAGGGACGCTGGAGGGAGAGGGAGAGGGAGAGGGAGAGAGAGAGTTCTCACTCTCAAAGGGTGTTTAATGCCCAAAAAGTGGGTGGTTGGGGGAGGGGGGTTTGACCTTGTCAACCCAACCAAGGAAACAAACAAAACCCATTGACTTGACAAAGTCAACTTTGACTGGTCAAAGTCTCTATTTGACTTAGTCCAAGACACCCTTTGACAATCCAGTAACGACCAAAACCCGGATATGATTCGAAACTACATAATTTCCTAAAACGTAATCGAAACTCGATGAAATTTTTATGGGTAGGACCAAACAGTACCAGGACCCATAATATGCAGTTAGATTTTCAATCAGAGCACTCAAACTCCCGCAGGTACTTAAAAGTCAAAATTTTAGCGACTCCGATCGAAAAATAAGGCCCCAAATGTCACAGGCATAACAACGCAGTTCCGTTTGGTATCCGGGTTTTCATTTACTGGGTTGTTTGGTGAGATCTAGTGGTGCACGTGACTTAGCCACCAAGTCATTTCTTTGGATATTTGTGTGTGAGTGGTGAGTGAGGCTTAAACTCACCTCCCCCTACCTCATCCCACCAACCCACTTTATGTGAATTAATTGCTCTCCCTCACTCTTTCTCTTACCTATTAATCGAGTTCTTCCTCTCACTCGCCTGCGTCAACGCGCGCCCACTAAGCCCTAACCTCATTTTAACCCTCCCCAACCCCTCACACACACCCTAACCCATCTACCTAGCATGCATGACCTCCCAACCAACCCCTTAAGCCAAGAAAACCAAGAAAAGAAGGGGAGGAGCTCACCTTGGGAGGGGAAAGAAAGGGGAGGTTCGGGGGCCCTTCGCGCACCGAAACGCCGCCACCGAGACCACCACCACCACCACCACTCCTCAGCCTTCTCCTTGGCTGCAATCAGGGGGGGAAAGGATCATGAGGGGAGCTTGAGAGAGAGGAGAAGACAACAACACAACAACAACTACACCAAGATTCAACACCACATCCTCCTCCAACTTCTCCTTCTCATTTAGGATTTTCAACAAACACGTGGTGGGGGAAATGAAAAGAGAGAAGGAGAGCCAAGAAAGCTTGTCGTGGGATTTTGGGAGGGGAGAGAGAGAGAGAGATATTTATGCACAAATATCTTAAGAGGGAATTACTAAGTCGCCCTTCGACTAGAAATTCTGCGCAAGCTTCACTGGAACAGCCATAACTTCCCCGATACAGCTCTGAATTGCACAATTCCAAGGCCGATGGAAAGCTAAGAAGATTATCTACAACTTTCATGTTTATGCCAAGATCAGATAATCCCTCCAGCTATTCCGAAATTAGAGCTAAACATCGAGCAGGGCTGCTGCCAGAATTTCCATCCCGGGGTATACTTGGAAAAATACCCATAACTTTACTACAAGAATTCCAGTTGATCTAATTCCACTTCTGTACGAAGCTAACTCAAAACTGGACATCTCATAGTAAACTCATATTTAAACCTCTTCATCTTGGATTTTAACAAAATCAAATCCAAATACCAAATCAGGAATACATAACTTCTAGGAAAGAAAAAAAATTATGTACCTAAATTTTCAAATAGAGCGCTCCAAATGACACAGGCACAACATTCTTCCCCCCTTAGGAAATTTAGTCCTCGAAATTTAAGGAAACCCAAAGGGAAGACCGAAAGTATCATGCATAGACCTTTTGCTCCCAAGTGGTCTTCGCACCGGACTGGCGCTACCAACACACTATAATCAAAGGAACGGTCTTAGCGTGGAGCCTCTTCTCATGCTTGTCCTTGACCTCGATCACTGCTCCACGAACGAAAAATCCACCTCCAGGATGAAGCGGTCGAACAGAATGACTGAGCAGGATCGTGGGCATAACACCTCGGCCATGAGACAAGGACGACGTCGTGGGCATGAGCCAGCTGTGGGGGAAAGGCTACATGATAAGCCACCTCCCCGATCCACTCAATGACGAGAACTGGTCCCATTAAAGAGCAAACTCAGCTTGCCCCGAACGTCGAAACAGAGGGTGCCCTTTAACAGGACACCTTCTTGAAAATATGGTCGCCAAACCCAAAGGTAAGCCCCTGGCGACAATGACCTGGGTAGCCCTTCTGTCGGTTCTGGGAGGTGCAGATGTACACACGAACCAACCTGGCTACCGCAAGGTCAAACAACTAACTTATGGCCCCTCCAACTGGCGCTCCTCAACCGTCCCAACACAAGGGAGGTATAAAACTGCGCCTGTAGAGTGCCTTTCACAGATCCATCTGGGTGCTCGAATGGCAGTCGCCTTGCAGGCATACCCCAACAAATGGGTGGTGCCTCACCCAACTGCCCTCATCATCGAGCACGCAGGCACTTAGCATGTCCTCCAAGGTCTGAATCGTCCTCTTTGCCTGGCTGTCCATCGGCGATGAAACGCTATACTTAAATGGAGGCTCGCGCCAAAGGCTGCGCCACAACCTCAAAGTAACCCTCGCGTCTCAACCGAAAATAGGACCGACTGGAGTGCCATGAAGACGAACAATCGCGAAGGTGAAAACCCACGTCAAGGCGTCCAGAGACTCAATCAGTCGGATAGGGAGGGAAGCGCGGACTTAGTCAGTCGGTCAATGATCACCTAGACGGCGTCGTGACCCGAACGTGACATTAGCGAGTCCACAACAATCTCAAATAACCCACTCCCACGTCCACTGAGGAATCTCGATGGACTGACGCTTTCCACTCAATGATGATTCTCGAACTTTGCCTTAGGCATGCCAACCTGGGGAAACAAGGTCACCCACATCACCTTTTCATCACACCACAGCAATCTCTATGAAGACTACCTCAAAGTAGTCCACGGAGGCCCAATAAAACTTTTGAGATCCACGAAGGCATCCGGCGCATTCGTCAACCCGAGGGCAGTACTTAAAACTCGTAGTGCCTGAACGGTCACGAAAGGCCATCTACGGGATGTCCAACTCTCGGATCTCCGACTTGTGGTACCCTTGTGTGAAGATCGATCTAACAGAAGACACTCGCTCCCAGAGCTGGTCAAATAGATCATCGATTCGCGGCAAAGGTAATTGATCTTCAACCTCCACGGGGAGATCAAAACAACACCACGAACAATTAAGTCCGGATTCTGCTCCTCGAGCATGGCTGGCGCTCATGATAACACTTACACGCTTGGTAAGCTGCTCAACCGCACTTAATCCACAAGACACGATATAAGGGATCATCGAACCTCGACAATGCCTATGCGACGCCATCTATCTCATAGGCGGTTGAGTCCCATCATGAACGCTAGCATCGCGTCTCCTTATTCGCGACCAATGTGGGGCAAAACGCGACAGTATCCACAACTGTGCTTCACATGCCGCCAGAGATAGGTCGCTCATCTACAACCATTGGAACTCCAGCATCCTGCACTCCAGGGGCAGATTCATCACGGGGACTCCACGCACTCGACATCATTTAGCAGCACTCTCTGTCACGCCCCAAGGCGGCCGTCCCCGGGACGCGGCAGGTGTATACATGATATCAGCAGTCTATACAGGAGATCAATAAAATACTCTAAACAACAACTTAAAATGACAACACAGACAACAATGAGGCTGACATGACATATACACAAATAGCGAAAGCTAAAAGACTGAATCTGTAACTCAAAGACATATTACAAACTCGATACATAATCAACTGTCCTGTGAGAGCCAATATATACAAAGACATCCAAATATAATACAAACACGTGCCCAAGCACGGAATATAATACATACAATCACAAGGGATGCTGATAGCCTCTAAAACTCGCGGGACGTGGCGCTGCTCCGCTATTGATGAAGTCACTCGGGGAGCTCCTCCTCTAGATCCGACTCAGATAACACTGGAGAAAATCATATGCGAGGGGTGAGCCACACGCTCAGTGAACAGCACACAACCCATGCATCACAGTTTATATTAACCACCAGAAATTATTAACCACAATTTTATTCAAGCCTCAAAGTGGCAGGATTAAAACAATCCAGTGGGTCGCTATATCGCCGACCCACTACACCCTCACCCCTCAATATGGTGACATAGGATATTGGGACTGACTACAGAAATCCAGCGGGTTGCTACATCGCCGACCCACCACACCCTCACCCTCACCCCTCAATATGGTGACATAGGATATTGGGACTGACTACACAAACCAGTGGGTCGCTACATAGCCGACCCACCACACCCTCACCCTCACCCCTCAATATGGTGACATAGGATATTGGGACTGACTAGGCTGTTGGTCACCCTTGGTCCACCGATAGTCTCTCCTCCACTCCGTAGCCGCTTGGCCACTCCCACATTCAGCACAGTCCGTCCCAAATCAGGAGGTGCCTACTGATGGGAGCCCTCTCACGGGACGGCCTTTCTAACGCTGGGGCAGTCTCTACACGGATCCAACGAAGGGAACATAACAGCCTATCCATACGCATATGATCCATTCGGATCCGCCGACAACACATCTCAACAACTCTAATGTCATGAATTCTTCAGAATTCCTCCAGGGCGCATAACCAAGATGCGGGGAAGCATATATAATAACAACAAAGTTATAATATTATTGGGAAAAGAAACCTTGGGAGGGCAGCATGAGGTCCCGATATAGGACATCCCGACAACCAAACAAGGAACACGGAGTACCCTAGCCCGGGTCTCAATGTTGACCTCGCAAGGCCCCTCCCTATAATATTATCTAAGACATGCTAATAATCATATGCTAGCATTTAATTTAATAAATTAAACTAGTAGGACACATGCATAGGTCGAGGCTTCTTAGCATGAGAACAGGGTGACAGGATGCATGGCTCTTACACATATCCTAAGGGTGCAAGTCCCTAACATACAAAGTCTAGGGTAGCATGCATACTACATTTTTATCATGCTTGCATGGATTACACATTACACAAGTTAATATAGACTGTGGTGCCCCAGGGGAGGACGGTATACGCCCAAGTGCATATAGCGCCTCCCAACTGGGTTGGATTGTACCACTCACCGATAACTGGGTCGTCGCACGACGTCCGTCAAGATCTGCAAAATAGTGTAGTCAAACTCGGTGAGTAAAACACACAAATAAATCCAAAAATAATTTAAAATACACAACACTCGGACAAGCATACATACAGCCTGTACGCATGCGAGTCCGAGCACCCCGACTCACTCCCGAACCCCCGAGCAGCCGTACGCACGGCCACCCGACCCAGGCGCACAGCCGCGCCCCAGCCCGCGCACCCAGGTGCACTGCCAAGCCCAGCCCGCAAGCTCGGACACCCTGCCGAGCCCCCCTCGGGTGCACCGCGCGCTCACTGCGCCCCAGCGCAGCGACTCACGCGCACACCCGCACGCCCAGCACCCCGCGCGCACCCCACGTGCACCACCCGCTCACCTCTCCGCGGGCACAGCACGCCCTGCGCCCCTGCGCAGCGCTCCGAGCGCACGCCTCCGCACGGCGCCCAGCGCGCAGCACCCGCACGTGGCCCCGCGCGCGCAGCACGCACTGCGCCTCTACGCAGCGCTCCGCGCGCACGCCCTCGCACGGCGCCCAGCACGCACCACCCGCACACTCCAGCTCCACCGGCGCGCATGCTCGCGCGCACACCCTCGCACACGCCCGGGCGCATGCCCGCGCTGCCTGCCAGCGTGCCCGACAGCGCCCAGCCCTGAGCCAGCCTGCGCTGCCCTGCCTGCCTGCCAGCCAACCCAGGACAGCCCTACCACCTCTCCGACGGCCACCAATGGCCTCCAATGGCCTCCAACCGCCACCAACGGCCACCCACCGCCACCCACAGCCACCCCTACTCAAAAACAGCTTCCTAACATGCATCTAAACAAGAAAGGAAGGAAAGAAAGCCTTACCCAAGGAAGGAAAGGAAGGAAGGGAAGATCGGTTGCTCTTCGCGCACCGAAACACCTCCTCCAAGGCCACCACCACCAAGATCTCCCTCAGCCCTAAAACCAGCTGAAATCAGAGGAGAAAAGAGGGCATGAGAAGGGGTCACGCATGTGGGAACTCGAATCCGAGACCACCGGAAGGTAGATCGGGAGCTCACCTATCCTTTCTCTTCTTAAGGTTTTTTATTTCAACCACCTTAGCTAGGTCAAAAATGAGGTTTAAGGAGAGGGAAGAGAGAGAAATCTTGGTGGAGAAGATGATGAATAGTGGGGGGAGATATTTTTAGCTCACTTATAAGTCAACCCCCACTTAGATTAGGCTAAGCTAGGTTAATTAGGGTTTAAGCTAGGATTAGGGAGGCTTAAGTGTGGTTTGACCCTAGTCAACCCAACCACACTAATATCCAAACACATTTGACCTAGTCATGGGGCCCACTTTCACCAAGTCAAGTCTCCCAATGACTTCTCGCTCGGTCAAAACCCGGATACGCTTCAGAACTGTGAAATTCTGAAACGTTACCGGAATTCGATGAAACTTTCGTGAGTGGCTTGGAATGTCATCAGGACACATAATATGCAGTTAGATTTTCAATCGGAGTCCTCAAACTCAGGATGATAGCTAACAGTCCAAAATTTTAGCGGTTCCGATCGAAAAATGAAAAAAACCAAAAAACTGCCAGAATGTCCCAATGTTACCAGAAGGTTAAAAGTGACACATATATAACACTCTCCTAGGTAGCCTCTACCTGGTAGCCTCCCATGACCACTATCTCTACCGTATGGGCGCACCACAAGCATAGTATCTAGGAGCACCTCACAGGGCTCTGGCCTCAACCGGGCAGCTACAACGCACAATGATATATTGAAGCGACTCCAGATGCCACTATGGAACCCTGTCCACTAGCGATCGCCCATTGAGCTGCAATAGGACGCACCCAATCCCGATCGTACGCATCACCACTTGCTACAGCACCTTCCAAGTGAGAGGGAAAAATCCACCATCAATTTGATGCTTCTAAGGTAGTCCTTGACTGGGAAAAGAAACCTTGGCAGGGCACTATGAGGTCCCGATATAGGATATCCCGACAACCAAACAAGGAACACGGAGTACCCTAGCCCGGGTCTCAATGCTAACCCTGCAAGGCCCCTCATCCAGAGTAGGAAGTCTGGAAGAAGACATCATCCCTTAATGAGCAATACACCACATCCTCAACACTTTACACTGGCGTCGCACGCGAACTCCATGGTTACCAGCAATATCGATACACGGGAAAGAGCTCCATTATCGAGACGCAATCCACACCTTAGAAATTGCAACCAATTCATCACTACCACACTACTGGGCGTAAATCTCCTACCCAAACCTTAATCCCGCACAAGAGATCTAACAACTGACCCTAACCAGTCGACCCAGTCGACAACTTAAGGGTGGGTCCAGGGGGTCACGTCCACGTCAACGGATGCGAGGAGGCATGTCAGCAACCTAAAATAACCTCTAACACAAGAGGACTCGGATGACAATCCTACGACACATCACCTATAAGACTAGACTTAGGCTCTAACAGAACCAGGCTCTGATACCACCCTTATTGTCATGCCCCAGGCGTCCCCAAGACGTGGCAATAATAAATATAATATCAGCTATCAATACCTGAGGTCAATAAAGACACCAACAACATTACACAGCCCCCGAACCACCCCTTTCGTTCCCCCTCCAAGGTGAGCTCCTCCCCTTCTTTTCTTGGTTTTATTGGCTCAAGGGTTGGTTGGGAGGTCATGCATGCTAGGTAGATGGGTTAGGGTGTGTGTGAGGGGTTGGGGAGGGTTAAAATGAGGTAAGGGTTGGCTGGGCGCGCGTTTCGGGTCGTCTGCGTGCGTGCGTGCACAGGCTGGCGCTGGCAGGCGCAGTCGGGCGCGCAGACGGGCGCGGGCGCATGCGCGCGGGTGCAGGCGCGCGCGAGCGTGCGCGAGCGCGGGCAAGCGCCTGGGTGCGGGGCTGGGACCAGTGCGTGCGTGCGCGTGCTGGGGCGTGCGCGGGGTGCTGCGCGAGGGCGCGGGCTGGACGTGCAGTGCGGGCGGGCGCACGCGAGCGTGCGCGTGCGTGCGACAGCACGTCTGGGCGTGCGGGCAGGCGCGCGGCAGTGCGCCGATGGTGCTGGGGTGCGTGCGTGGGTGCGCATTCGTGCGTGCGCATGCGGGGGGCCATGCGTGTGGCTGCCCGAGGGTTCGGGTAGGTGTCGGGGCACTCGGACTCGCGTGCGTACATGCGTGCTCGCATGCGTGCGAGTCCGTATGCATGCTTGTCCGAGTATTGAGTATTTCTAATGTTTTCTATCTGCAAATTGTGTTGTTTCTCACCAGTTGGATGCCCTTGCAGATCTCGTCGGATGGGATGTGCGAGGTCCCAGGTCGTAAGGTGAGTGGTTTGATTCCAATCCCCCCCTCTCTAGGGATGCGCTCGACCCGCATAGACGCGCGTCGCGCATCGATGGGGCCCCCTAACTAGTATGTAGATATTTTGCATGCTAGGGATATACATCCATGTATCGTGTATAGAGGCCTGTACATGCCTGGACACCATGTCCTGTACTTAAAAGCCTTGAACCTTGAGCTATGCATGATCAATATGATGTATCCATGCCACCTTAGACTGGTATGCTAGGGATATACATCCATGTATCGTGTATAGAGGACCGTACATGCCTGGACACCACGTCCTGTACTTAAAAGCCTTGAATCTGTGCTATGCATGATCATTATGTTGTATCCATGCCACCTTAGACTTTGTATGCTATGGATGTGCACCCTTATATCATGTATAGCGGCCTATGCATGCTTAGACACCAAGCCCCGAGCTATGCATGTTCCCATCTAGTTTAATCTAATTAAATCAGAATGTGAGCATGCCTTAGAGAATATTGTAACCTTGTGGTTATGATATATGTCTCCCCGCATCTTAGGGGATTATGTCAGCATATAGTTGTAAGCATGCCTTAGAGAATATTATAACCTTGTTGTTATAATATATGTCTCCCCGCATCTTGGTTATGCGCCCTGGAGGAATTCTTGTGAATTCATGACTTTAGAAATGTTAGGAAGCGATGTCGACGGATCCAAGAGGATCATATCCGTGTGGGTAGGTTGTTTCTCTTCCCTTCATTTGATCCGGGTAGGGACTCCTCAGCGTTAGACAGGCCGTCCTGACAGAGGGCTCCCATCAGTAGGCACCTCTTGATTTGGTTTCGGACTGTGCTGAATCGTGGGTGTAGACCAGGCGAGCTACGGTGTGGAGGAGAGGCTATCGGTGGACCAAGGGTGATTAACAGCCTAGTCAGTCCCAAAAGACCATGTTACCCTGTGAGGGTGAGGGTGAGGGTGTGGTGGGTCGGCGATGTAGCGACCCATTGGATTGTGTAGTTGCTGCCACTTAGAGGCTATGACTACTTTGAGGTTAATATGAGTGTGTTGATTGTTGTTATGCATGTGTGTGGCATCTCGATGAGCGAGTATCGAGAGTGGTGAGTTGAGGAGATCGGGTTGTAGATACTACCCGGGAGAGGGTTATTGAATGATGTTGCGAGCGTGGAATCGTTCTCCCCTTCGTTGGATCCGAGTAGTGACATCGCCGGCGTTAGACAGGCTATCCTGACAGAGGGCGCCCATCAGTAGGTACCTCCTGATTTTGTTTGGGACTGTGCTGAATCGTGGGAGTAGACCAGGTAAGCTACGGAGCGGGGAGAGGCTACCGGCGGACCAGGGTGTAAAGCAGTCTAAGTCTCTCCCAAAGTCCCAAAATGTCTCCTTTCGGGAGTGAGGGTGTGGATGAGGCAAAGACGCGTCGCCTCGTGACCCATTCGTTGTTCGACCGTTCCCATAGATGTTGGGTCCGGTCTCGTGATGGATGTTGAAGGACATCGATGGGCGATTATCTAGATGTAGATGATCCAGTAGTGTTGAGTGGACCAGTAAATCCGGGTCTCTTCGACCGACGGCATGGTCCTTAGACCAGTATATCCGGGTCTCTTCGACCGACGGTATGGTCTCTCACCATAAGTCCCAAAAGACTCCCTCCGGGAGTGCGGGTGGGGGTGAGGTTGGTCGCGCCGCCGCGTGACCCAGTGATCCTTTGGGTTTCTACCCATGTTTTTCCTTGAAGAAGGGAATTGATTATGTATTGAACTGTAGAATGGTGATTGGTTTCCAGCCACTCACTGAGCTTGTAGCTCACCCCTCGCATACTGTTTCTTTTCAGGGGTAGTGTTGGGCGTGGAGCTGGAGCTTTCCTGTGGCGTAGTCTTATGGGCGTGGAGCGTTCTGCCGGCGGGTGGCGAGTGCGAGGCTGTCAGCATTCCTAGAGTCATTTATGCTTTGTAAATCGTGCATGTGGCACAGGGTGTATTTTCTTTGGTCTAGACTTGGCTTCCACAAGACATTGATTGTGTATTAGGGTCTGTAATAATGCTTTGATTTACAGACATTGTTATATATTATGCTTCCGCTTTTTCAGTCAGTTATCATTATCTTGCTTTGCCGCCTTGCTTATTGTTGTTGGTGTCTTTATTGACCTCAGGTATTGATAGCTGATATTATATTTTATTTAGCCACGTCTCGGGGACGCCTGGGGCGTGACAACAATAGTGTTCGCTATCATCGATATGTGATTATCGAGAGTAGTTGTTTTTCCATTGGGTTCGCTTTGCGAACATGGAATGTTTACTCCCAATGTCGTCCGTGTTGAAGAGGCCCGGGTTGTAGCTGTCCTGACAGAGGGCTCCCATCCGTAGGTACCACCGATGCGTTTGGGAGCGTACTGATCGTGGGAGTGTACCAGGTAGAGGCTACCCGGGAGAGGGCTAATGAATGATATTGCGAGCGTGGAATCGTTCTCCCCTTCATTGGATCCGATGTAGGAACTTCCCGGCGTTGGAAAAGCTATCCTGACAGAGGGCTCCCATCCGTAGGTACCACCAAGGCGTTCGGAAGCATACTGATCGTGGGAGTATACCAGGTAGTGACTACCCGGGGAAAGGGCTACCGGTGGACCAAGGGTGTAAGCAGTCTAAGTCTCTTCCAAAAGTCCCAAGAGTCTCCCTCCGGGAGTGAGGGTGAGGATGAGGTGAAGACACATCGCCTCGTGACCCATTCGTTGTTCGTCCGTTCCCATAGTTGTTGGGTCCGGTCTCGTATCGATGTTCAAAGACATCGTTGGGTAGTTATCTTGAGGTTGATGATCCAGTAGTGTTGCGTAGACCAGTAATCCCGGGTCTCCTCGACCAACGGTATGGTCTCTCCCTAAAAGTCCCAAGAGTCTCCCTCCGGGAGTGAGGGTGAGGGTGAGGTTGGTCGCGCCGCCGCGTGACCTTGTTATCCATTGGGTTTCTACCCATGTTTTCCTTGAAAGGAAATTGCCTTAGTATTGAATTGTTGTATGGTAATTGGTTTCTAGCCACTCACTGAGCTTGTAGCTCACCCCTCGCATACTGTTTCTTTTCAAGGGCAGTGTTGGGCGTGGTGCTAGGGCTTTCCTGTGGCGTGGTCGTATGGGCGTGGAGCGTTCTTCTGGCGGGTGGTGAGTGCGAGGCTGTCAGCAGTCCTAGAGTCATTGTATGTATTGTAAATCGTGCATGTGGCACAGGTTGTATTTTCATTGGTCTAGACTTGGCTCTCACAGGACAGTGATTGTGTATTCGAGTCTGTAATAATGTTTTTGGTTTACAGACATTGTTTATATATTATGCTTCCGTTTTCAGTCAGTTATCATTATCCTTGCTTTGCCACCTTGTGTGTTGTTGTTGGAGTCTTTATTGACCTCAGGTATTGATAGCTGATATTTTATTATTGCCACGTCTCGGGGACGGCCGCCCTAGGGCGTGACAGGGATATCACAGACAGAAAGTAAAATAAAGTGTGTTTGATTTGGTGAATTGGATCATTCAAAAGACAGATTCTGGAAAAGACCCAGAACTAAAGAAATTTGAACTGAATGGTACTGGTAATTGTGGTAAAAACTTCAAGAAAGTTGTGTTTGATCAAGTAGAACTTTGGAAATAAACCAATACATGGCCATTTGGTTTAGAAAACTTGGAAATAAATGTGTTTAAGAAGCTGGTAGGGGGCGGATAGTGGTGTTTAGCTGGCAGGGAGGGGTGGCTAGTGGTATTTAGCCATCGGGCAAGGGGCAGTTACTTGCAAGTAGCCGCCAGTCGACTGGGTCCCTTATATTTAGCCGTCGGGCAAGGACCCTCTCTCTCCCGCACATTTTCAAAAATGGTTCTTCTTCCCTCTCTTCTTCTCTTCTTCTCTGTTTGAAACCGAAAAACCTTGATTTCCTTGACTTTGATTCGCCCTAGATCACTTCTTTCTTCTTGATTTTGAAGCCCTAGTTTCTTTTGGGGTTTTCCTTTCTTCACGAAATCGGAGGAGATGATGAAGGGGAAGAAGACGGCTTCAATGATGAAGCATCTCCGGTCTTCCCGAGGGCAGAGGGGGGCTGCCTCAGGGTCTAGCTCGTCGGAGACTGACTGGGCGGAGAGGAGGGTGCGGAGGAGACGACCCAAATGGCGGAGACGCCTTTGGCGGGCGCAGGTGGAGGTGCGGGTGCATCCTCGGGGGCTGTCCCAGGGGTAGGGGGTGGTGTGATTGGTTATACATGCAAGAGGAGGCGTGATGACCGATCGGCGATGGCCGAGGGAGCGGGTTTGGAGGCCGGAGGGTCGGCCGAGGGCGTGGTTGAGGGGGTGCGGACTGAGGGAGTTAGTGAGGAGGTCAGGGAGTCATAGTGGGGATGTTGGACAGGGAGGCCACAGATGCCAGGGCTGAGGAGGAGGAGAGAAGGGCTATGGGTGCCTTTGAGGCTTTAGCCTCCGGCATGGTGGGCGCAGAGGAAGGCTAGGGTGTAGGGACTGAGGCCGCCGGGGTCAGTGTGAGGTTGGGGATGAGGAGGCCGTGGGTGTGGACACAGAGGCCACGGGGGTCAGTGCTGAGGTTGAGGCTGAGGAGGCCATGGCTGAGGAGGAGGGGGATGATGAGGAGGGAGATGACGACAGGATGGGCGATCCCGATGAGGTCGAGGTGGAGGCTTCCGGGGCTACACGAGCCATGGTATGCCTCTATTTCCCCTTGTCTATTTATTTTATTCTAGATATATGTATATATATGTTTCGATGGCATGAATTGTGTAAGAAGTATATATATGTATCCTTTTAATAGGCATGCTTGTTTGTGTATGAAAAAATGATCACGGTGGGATTTCATAAGCATGCATTTCTTTACTTATATGATGCTTCATTGTGTATAGAGATATGGTTTTTGGTTTTGATACAAGAGATGGTAAAAGGGAATAATAATTTTGTTGTTTCTTTGAATAAGTATGTTTTTAGAAGTGATAGTGATAGGATGGTATGTAAGCATGTGTTTATGATCACGGTGGGAGTGTTATAAGCATGCTTTACATGGCAAGAAGAAAATGTGTTTATGTCACGCCCCAGGGCGGCCGTCCCCGAGGCGTGGCAATATATAAAGTATCATCTATCAATTACACGAGGTCAACAATGACTCCAATAAATAACACACAAAGTAGGCAAAACAATGATAACTGATAGCTCAACTGAAAAGCAGCAGCATAAAAATATCAATAAGTCTGTAGACCAAAAAAAAATATCATTACAGACTCGAATACACAATCAATGTCCTGTGAGAGCCAAGTCCAGTCCATATAAAATACAACTTGTGCCACATGCACTATTTACAATACATAAAATGACACTAGGATTGCTGACAGCCTCACACTCGCCACCCGTTGGACAGAACTCTCCACGCACATAAGACCATGCCACAGGGAAGCTCCAACTCCACGCCCAACACCGCCCCTGTACAAGAAACAGTATGCGAGGGGTGAGCTACAAGCTCAGTGAGTGGCTGGAAACCAATCACCATTACAACAATTTAATGTTAAGGCAATTTCCTTTCAAGGAAAACATGGGTGGAAACCCAATGGATAACAAGGTCACGCAGCGGCGCGACCAACCTCACCCTCACCCTCACCCTCACTCCCAGAGGGGGACTCTTGGGACTCTTCGGAAGAGACCATACCGTTGGTTGAAGAGACGTGGAATTACTGGTCTACACAACACTACTGGATCATCTACATCGAGATAACTGCCCAACAATGTCTTTGAAAATCGATATGTAACCGGACCCAACAACTATGGGAATGGACGAAAACGAATGGGTCATGCGGCGACGTGACTTCACCTCATCCTCAACCTCAACCCTAAGGGTGACACAGAACTATTGGAAGAAAACCTTTTGTTCTACACCCTTCGTCATCCGGTAGCCCTCTCCCGAGTAGCCTCTACCTGGTATACTCCCATGATCAGTACATCTGCCGAACGCATCGGTAGTACCTACAGGTGGGAGCCCTCTGTCAGGACAGCTTTAACGTCGGGTAGCTTCAACGCAGATCCGAAGAAGGGGAGAACGATTCCACGCTCGCAATATCATCCGGTAGCCCTCTCCCGTGTAGCCTCTACCTGTCGGCCTTCCACGATCGGTACATCAGCCAGATGTGTACCGCGATACGCATCGGTAGCACCTACATGTGGTGGCACCCAAACAGGACAGCTTCGACGCTGGGGTGTTTCGACGCACGACGATGTTGGGAGGAAGCACCCCACGTTCGCAAAGCGAACCCTATGGGAAAGTCAACTACGCTCGATAATCACATATCGATGATATCAAATACTCTTGTACTCCCACACGGGTGTGTCACTCGGACAAGAGGGGTTACCTCTGCTCTCACGCAGAAATAAGCCCAAGGCATATAACCCAATAGGCGGTTCCTATACGCGCCTGGCAGGGGTAGGCCTAACCTAATGCCATAGCCACCGGTTTAAAAAAATCGATACAACAAATGAATTCTCCTGAATTCCATTTAAGTGCATCTCACAGATGCAGGGTGGCGATTACATTGCTTGTCCTCTAACTAATGAGGTACATCCCGACGGTGGGTCGTACCCACGCCTATTTCAGATCGGCCTAATTAGTTTTAACATGTGCATATATATTAAAGGAGAATCATATCATAGCTATGTGCATGAACCATATGCACGATCACCTAATAATTGACTATAAGGGTATCCCCTAACATGGATTTACATCATAACAACAAATCATACAACATGCATACAAGGTATGGCCCACTTAAACATGCATACAAGGCCATTAATCATATAAGCATACAATGTATAACTTAAGCATGCGTTGGATATCACCAACTTAAAAGGGAAGGGTTAAGCGCGATCTCGCACACTAATCGGTGCATGTCGATAATCCCAAGCGGACTTGAGTCAAGTAGAAACCACATCTACTTACTCAGTTTACGCAAATAGGGAGGGCGAGAGAGAGGGAAAGTCTCATCCTCTTCGGAAGTTGGTCATAGCTTTGCCCCAACAAGATGGGTGCAACAGCCATACCACGTCCTCCAGTCTTATGACCAGGGAATATTAAGTATGCACCTAGTTATTAACCCAGGTTAATCATGCTAGATATTATTAATATAGAGGGAGTAGTATTACAATACTACCTAAGGCATGCCCTATTCTATACATCCATACACATTACAGAAATACATGCCCATACTAGAGGGGCGCATGCGATACAGTCATTCATACATGAATACAATACACGTAATGTAAGCCTAGCATGCAAGATATCTAACATATTATAGCTTAAGCATGGCCATACTACTTATCTACACAAGTAGTATAGCTAGGGTGCGATGCATGAGCGCATCACGAGTGGTTGGGTCGAACCACTCACCTAACGAGCGCACAGCTCGCGATACACAAAAAGGCGACAACATGAATCCGAAGAAAGAAACCAATCCGCCAAGAATCGACCAATTGATGCATTAGGCTATAACAAGGTACTCGATACCCCGAATCACACTCCGAACGTGTCCAAGCATCGCAAGCATGCCCCCGAGCACCCCGTGCACGCTATCCACACTCCGCATGCATCGGATAACACCAAGCACACCCTCGAGCACCCCGTGCACGCTGCCCACTCACTCCGCACACATCGGAGAATGCCAAGCACGCCCTTGAGCACCCCGTGTGTCACGCCCAGGGCGGCCGTCCGCGGGACGCGGCAAATGGTATATATGATATCAGCAGTCTATACAGGAGGTCAATAACATACCCTAAACAACATAAAAAATGACAACACAGACAACAATGAGGCTGACATGATATATACACAAATAGCGGAAGCTTAAAGACTGAATCTGTAATTTAAAAACATATTACAGACTCGATACAAAATCAACTGTCCTGTGAGAGCCAATATATATACAACGACATCCACATATAATACAAACGTGTGCCCAAGCACAGAATACAACACATACAATCAAAGAGGGGGGGGATGTTGATGGCCTCTCGCAAGCAGAATGGGACGCTGCTCCGCTACTGCTGACGTGCCTTGGGGAGCTCCTCCTTCAAATCCGACTCGGAGATCACTGAAGAAAAATATATGCGAGGGGTGAGCCACACGCTCAGTGAATAGCACAACCCATGCATCACAATTCATATTAACCTCAAATCATTCATAGCCTCTAAGTGGCAACAACTACACAAACCAGTGGGTCGCTCATCGCCAACCCATTACACCCTCACCCTCACCCTCAAACTGGTGACATGGTCTTTTGGGACTGACTAGGCTGTTGATCACCCTTGGTCCACCGATAGCCTCTCCTCCACACCGTAGCTCGCCTGGTCTACTCCCACATTCAGCACAGTCCGAAACCAAATCAGGAGGTGCCTACTGATGGGAGCCCTCTGTCAGGACGGCCTGTCTAACGCTGAGGAGTCCCTACACGGATCCAACGAAGGGAAGAGAAACAGCCTACCCACACGGATACGATCCACTTGGATCCGCCGACAACGATCTCAACTCTATAAATGTCATGAATTCTTCAGAATTCCTCCAGGGCGCATAACTAAGATGCGGGGAAGCATATATTATAACCACAAGGTTATAATATTCACTAAGGCATGCAAATTACAAAAGCTCACATTTGATTTAAATAAATTAAACTAAATGGGACGCATGCGTAGGTCGAGGCTTCCCTAGCATGAAAACATAGTATCAGGATGCATGGGCCTTTATACATATCATAAGGGGCAAGTATCCCTAACATACAGGGTCTAGGGTGGCATGGATACTATATAATAATCATGCATGCATAGCTATACTTAATACAAGTTAATATGCAACTATGGTGCCCCAGGGGAGGGCAATACACTCCTAAGTGTATAGAACGCCTCCCTACTGGGTTGGATTGTCCCACTCACCAATACCCGGGTCGTCGCGTGACCGTCCGTCAAGATCTGCAAGACAGGGCATTCAACATGGTGAGTAAAATACACAAATACCTACTAAAAACATACAAAATACGCTAGAAATACCCAACACTCGGACAAGCACGCATACGGGCCCGTACGCACGCGAGTCCGAGTGCCCCGACACACTCCCGCACCGCCGGGCAGCCATGCGCACGGCCACCCGCACGCACACGCACGGGTGCGCACGCACGCACGCACACCCGCGCCCCGGGCGCACTGCCGTGCCCCCAGCCCGCGCGCCCAAACGCGCTGCCGCGCCTTTTGCGCAGCACCCGCACGCACGCTCGCGCGCACTGCCCGCGCGTACGCGCGCACACGCCAGCGCCCCTGACTGCGCGCCTGCCCTGCCTGCGCGGACAGGCCCGCGCGCACGCGCAGGGATGATCCTGCACGCGCACCCGAGCCACTCCACCACCCCCACAGCCCCCAACACCCCCCCTCCAACCTATCCAACCACCATGCATGCCATGCATACCCAAAAACACATCCTAATCAAGCATCTACACAAGAAAAGGAAGGAAAGAAAGCTCACCCAAGGAGAGGAAGGGAAGGGGAGGAAATCGGGTGCTCTTCGCGCACCGATTCACCACCTCCAAGACCACCACCACCAAGCCTTCTTCTCAGCCAAAGAAGGGCTGAAAACAGGGGAGAAAAGGAGGTAAGAGAGGAGGAAAACCAAGGGGAAATGGAGATCCAAGACCATAGAAAGATAGATCGGGTCCTCACCTATCTTTTCTCCTTCTAGGGTTTTTGATTTTAACCACCACTACTAGGTCAAATGTGGGAAAAAAAGAGAAGGTGAGAGAGCTTGAGAGAGCTTGAAATGGAGAAGAAGATGAATAGGGAGGGCTCTATTTGTGGTCGTGGACTTTAAGTCACCACACACACACCACACACACTCACACACTCACCACTTAGAATTAAATTAGGTTAAGCTAGGTTTAGGTTAGGTTTAGGTGAGATTTGACCCTAGTCAACCCAACCACACTAAAAACCAAAACCATTTGACCAAGTCAAGGGTCAACTTTGACCAAGTCAAGTCTCCCAATGACTTTTCGCTCGGTCAAAACCCGGATACGATTCGGAACTGTGAAATTCTGAAACGTTACCGGAAATCGATGAAATTTTCGTGAGTGGCTTGAAATGGCACCAGAACACATAATATGCAGTTAGATTTTCAATCGGAGCTCTCAAACTCAGGGTGATAGCCAAAAGTCTGAAATTTTAGCGGTTCCGATCGAAAAAAGAAAAAGTTAAAAAACTGCCAGAATGCTCCAATGGTGACCAGAAGGTAAAAAGTGACACATATATAACATTCTTCCCCCCTTAGGAAATTTTGTCCTCAAAATAAATACAAGAACATCTAGGAAGGGAAAAGATGCGGATACGCGTCACGCATGGCGTCCTCGAGCTCCCAAGTGGCCTCGGCACCGGAACGGTGCTGCCATCGCACCTTGACCAACTGGACGGTCTTGGTGCGGAGCCTCTTCTCGCGACGGTCCAAGATCTCGATCGGCTGCTCGACGAATGACAAGTCCGGCTCGAAGACGAGCGGCTCGAACGGGATGACGTGAGCAGGATCGTGGACATAACGCCTCAGCTGCGAGACATGGAAGACGTCATGGGCCTGAGCCAACTGTGGGGGCAGAGCTATGCGATAGGCCACCTCCCCAACTCGCTCGAGGATGAGGAACGGCCCAATGAAACGCGGACTCAGCTTGCCCCGCACGCCGAAACGGAAGATGCCCTTCATCGGGGACACCTTCAGGAAGACATGGTCACCAACCTCGAAGAGCTCACGGCGACGATGATCGGCGTAGCTCTTCTGACGACTCTGAGCGACTCGGATACGCTCACGAATCGTCTTGACCATCTCTGAGGTCTGGTGGATGATCTCTGGTCCCTCCAACTGGCGCTCTCCGACCTCGTCCCAACACAAGGGGGACCTGTAGCTGCGGCCATAGAGCGCCTCGTATGGAGCCATCCTGATACTCGAGTGGTAGCTGTTGTTGTAGGCAAACTCCACCAACGGAAGATGCCTCTCCCAACTGCCCCCAAAGTCGAGAACGCAAGCTCGCAGCATGTCCTCCAAGGTCTGAATCGTCCTCTCCGACTGGCCGTCTGTCTGCGGATGAAACGCTGTACTGAAGTGGAGGTTCGTACCAAGGGCGTGCTGGAGGCTACGCCAGAACATCGAAGTAAATCACGCGTCTCGATCACAAATGATGCTAACGGGAGTGCCATGGAGACGAACAATCTCGGAGATGAACAACTGCGCCAGGGTGTCCAGAGAATCGTTGAGTCGGATGGGGAGGAAATGAGCAGACTTCGTCAGTCGATCGACGATCACCCAGATGGCATCGCGACCCGAACGTGACCTCGACAAACCCGAAACGAAGTCCATGGTGATCTGCTCCCACTTCCACTGAGGGATCTCAATGGACTACAGCTTCCCCGCAGGACGCTGATGCCCTAAACAACATCAAAAATGACAACACAGACAACAATGAGGCTGACATGATATATACACAAATAGCGGAAGCTTAAAGACTGAACTTGTAATCCAAAGACATATTACATACTCGATACATAATCAACTGTCCTGTGAGGGCTAATATATATACAACGACAACCACATATAATACAAACGTGTGCCCAAGCACAGAATACAATACATACAATCAAAGGGAGGGGGGGATGCTGATGGCCTCTCGCAAGCAGAATGTGACGCTGCTCCGCTACTGCTGACGTGCCTCGGGGAGCTCCTCCTTCAGATCCGACTCGAAGATCACTGAAGAAAAATATATGCGAGAGGTGAGGCACACGCTCAGTGAATAGTACAACCCATGCATCACAATTCATATTAACCTCAAATCATTCATAGCCTCTAAGTGGCAACAACTACACAAACCAGTGGGTCGCTCATCGCCAACCCACTACACCCTCACCCTCACCCTCAAACTGGTGACATGGTCTTTTGGGACTGACTAGGCTGTTGATCACCCTTGGTCCACCGATAGCCTCTCCTCCACACCGTAGCTCGCCTGGTCTACTCCCACATTCAGCACAGTCCGAAACCAAATCAGGAGGTGCCTACTGATGGGAGCCCTCTGTCAAGACGGCCTGTCTAACGCTGAGGAGTCCCTACACGGATCCAATGAAGGGAAGAGAAACAGCCTACCCACACGGATACGATCCACTTGGATCCGCCGACACCGATCTCAACTCTATAAATGTCATGAAGTCATTCAGAATTCCTCCAGGGCGCATAACTAAGATGCGGGGAAGCATATATTTTAACCACAAGGTTATAATATTCACTAAGGGATGCAAATTATAAAAGCTCACATTTGATTTAAATAAATTAAACTAAATGGGACGCATGCGTAGGTCGAGGCTTCCCAGCATGAAAACATAGTATCAGGATGCATGGGCCTTTATACATATCATAAGGGGCAAGTATCCCTAACATACAGGTCTAGGGTGGCATGGATACTATATAACATTCATGCATCCATATCTATACTTAATACAAGTTAATATGGGCGCCCCACTTAAAGCTCACACACACACCACTTACTCACACACACACCACACACTTAACTTGGAAATTAATAGGGGGCCCAGCGAGCCCGACAGCACGCGCCCAGCAAGCCTGACAGCACGCGCCCAGCGCGCCTGACAGCAGCTCGCCTGCCTGCCTGCCTGCGCGCGCAGGCGCACCGCTGAGCCCGCATGCACCCGAGCCAACCCTACCACCTCCCTCAACCCTCCCCCACCCCAACCACTCATGCCCACCTTGCACACCCAAAAACACATCCTAAACATGCATCTAAACAAGAAAAGGAAGGAAAGAAGGCTCACCCAAGGGAGGAAAGGAAGGGAGGGAAGATCGGGTGCTCTTCGCGCACTCATTTGCCACCTCCAAGACCACCACCACCAAGCCTTCTTCTCAGCCAAGGAAGGGCTGAAAATAGGGGAGAAAAGAGGCTATGAGAGGGGGTCACACATGATGGAACTCGAATCTGAGACCATAGGAAGATAGGTCGGGACAATACCTTAATTTTCTCCTTCTAGGGTTTTTGATTTTAACCACCCTAGCTAGATCATATGGAGGAAAAAGAGAGAAGATGAGAGAGAGCTTTTGAAGTGGAGAAGAAGATGAATAGGGGGGGCACTATGCAGTGGCGCCCCACTTAAAGCTCACACACACACCACTTACTCGCACACACACCACACACTTAACTTGGAAATTAATCAGGTTAAGCTAGGTTAGATGCACTTTGACCCTAGTCAACCAAACCACACTAAAAACCAAAACCCATTGACCAAGTCAAGGGTCAACTTTGACCAAGTCAAGTCTCCCAATGACTTTTTGCTCGGTCAAAACCCGGATACGATTCAGAACTGTGAAATTTTGAAACGTTACCGGAATTCGATGAAATTTTAGTGAGTGGCTTGAAATGGCACCAAGACACATAATATGCAGTTATATTTTCAATCGAGCTCTCAAACTCAGGGTGACAGCCAAAAGTCCAAAATTTTAGCGGTTCCGATCGAAAAATGAAAAAGTCAAAAACACTGCCAGAATGTTCCAATGGTTACCAGAAGGCTAAAAAGTGACACACATATAATAGGAGCAGAGGAGGAAGAAGTGCCATCAGCTCTTGCTCACGACAGAGCATCCACCTGTGCCTCAAGGACCGAACCTGGTCCTCTAAGCGTCGCCTTTGCTCCCGCAACCCCTCTACCTGCCCGGCCCGCGCGTGGAGGTGCTCATTGACAGTTTTGTTATATATGTGTCACTTTTTAGCCTTCTGGTAACCATTGGAGCATTCTGACAGTTTTTCAATTTTTTTTTCATTTTTCGATCGGAACCGCTAAAATTTTAGACTGTTAGCTATCATCCTGAGTTTGAGGACTCCGATTGAAAATCTAACTGCATATTATGTGTCTTGGTGCCATTTCAAGCCACTCACGAAAATTTCATCACATTCCGGTAACGTTTCAGAATTTCGCAGTTCCAAAGCGAATCTGGGTTTTGACCGAGCGAGAAGTCATTGGGAGACTTGACCTGGTCAAATGTGGGTCCATGACTTGGTCAACCCCCTTTGTTTTCTAGTGTGGATGGGTTGACCCAAGTCAAAGTGCACTTAAACCTCCCTAATCCTAGCTTAACCTAATCTTTTTTTTTGACTAATTGAGGGTGTGAGAGTGTGTGGTGTGGGTGTGTGCATAATAAAATCCCATGACAACATTAGAGCCCCCACTATTCATCATCTTCTCCACTCAATCCCTCTCTCTTCCCTCTCTTTAAAACCCACATATGACCTAGCTAAGGTGGTGGATACCAAAAACCCTAAGAAGAGAAAGGTTAGGTTTTGCCCCGATCTATCTTCCGGTGGTCTCGGATTCGAGTTCCCACGTGTGTGACCCCTTCTCATGCCCTCTTTTCTCCTCTGATTTCAGCCACTTTGAGGGCTGAAGGAGATCTTGGTGGTGGTGGTCCTTGAGGTGGTGTTTCGGTACGCGAAGAGCACCCATTCTTCCTCCCCTTCTCTTCCGCTCCTAGGGTAAGTTTTCTTTCCTTCCTTTTCTTGTTTAGATGTATGTTAGGGTGTGTTTTTGGGAGTGAAAGATGGGCTTGGTGGTTTGGGAGTGGTTGTGGTGGTTGTTGGTGGCGGTTGGGGTGGTTGAGCTCGGCTCAGGTGCATGCGGGCAGCGACGCGCGCAGGCTGGCAGGCCCAGGCAGGCAGGTGCAGGCGGGTGAGCTGCGGGCAAGCGCACTGGGCGCGTGCTGTCGGGCTTGCTGGACGCGTGCTGTCGGGCGCGCTGGGCGCAGTGCACGGCGTGCGCGCGGAGCGCTGCGCAGGGGCGCGTGGCGAACGGGTGGTGTGCGGGTGCTGCGCAGGGGGGGCGCATTGCGCGCAGGGCGTGCGGGGAGTGCGTGCGGGGCATTCGCTGGGGCGCAGTGCGGGCGGGTGCGCGTGCGGGGCGCTGCGCTGGGGCGCAGTGCGCGCGGGTGCACCCGGGGCTGGACGAGCTGGTGGTGCGCGTGGGGTGCTGCGCTGGGGCGCAGGGCGTGCGGGTGTGCGCGCGAGTTGCGGCGCAGGGGCGCAGTGAGCACGCGGTGCACCCGAGGGGCTCGGCAGCGTGTCCGGGCATGCGGGCAGGGGCTCGGCAGTGGTCTGGGCGCGCGGGCTGGGGCGCGACTTGCGCCTGGGGCGGGTGGCCGTGCGTACTGCTGCCCGGGGGTTCGGGAGTGAGTCGGGTGCTCAGACTCGCGTGCGTACAGCCGTATGTACGCTTGTCCGAGTGTTGGGTATTTTAGTGTATTTTTGTATATTTTTGTGTATTTTACACACCGAGTTGATTACCTGTCTTGCAGATCTTGACGGACGGTCGCGCGACGACCAGGTTATTGGTGAGTGGGACAATCCAACCCAGTAGGGAGGTGCTATATGCACTTGGGCATATACCGTCCTCCCCTGGGGCACCATAGTCTAGTATTAACTTGATTAATATGTAATTCCATGCAACCATGATTAATATGTAGTATGCATGCACCCCTAGACTGTGTATGTTAGGGGATATGTGTAAGAGCCATGCATCCTGTCACCCTGTTCTCATGCTAGGAAGCCTCGACCTATGCATGTGTCCTACTAGTTTAATTTATTAAATTAAATGCGAACTTATGGTATTTTAGCATGCCTTAGGGAATATTAAGGGGCCTTGCGAGGTCAACATTGAGACCCGGACTAGGGTACTCCGTGTTCCTTGTTTGGTTGTCGGGATATCCTATGTCGGGACCTCATGGTGCCCTCCCAAGGTTTCTTTTCCCAATAATATTATAATATATGTTTCCCCGCATCTTAGTTATGCACCCTGGAGGAATTCTGAAGAATTCATGACATTTATAAGTTGAGATCGGTGTCGGTGGATCCGAGTGGATGGTATGCGTATGGATAGGCTGTTTCTGTGCCCTTTGTTGGATCCGTGTAGAGACTGTCCCAGCGTTAGAAAGGTCATCCCGTAAAAGGGCTCCCATCAGTAGGTACCTCCTGATTTTGGATTCGGACTATGCTGAATTGTGGGAGTAGGCCAAGCGGCCTACGGAGTGGAGGAGAGACTATCGGTGGACCAAGGGTGATTAACTGTTATATATGTGTCACTTTTAACCTTCTGGTCACCATTGGGACATTCTGGCAGTTTTTTTATTTTTTTTTCGTTTTTCGATCGGAACCGCTAAAATTTTGACTGTTAGCTATCGTCCTGAGTTTGAGGACTCCGATTAAAAATCTAACTGCATATTATGTGTCCTGGTGACATTCCAAGCACTCACGAAAGTTTCATTGAATTCCGGTAACGTTTCAGAATTTCACAGTTCGAAGCGTATCCGGGTTTTGACAAGCGAGAAGTCATTGGGAGACTTGACTTGGTCAAAGTGGGCCCCATGACTTGGTCAAATGTGTTTGGATTTTAGTGTGGTTGGGTTGACTAGGGTCAAACCACACTTAAGCCTCCCTAATCCTAGCTTAAACCCTAATTAACCTAGCTTAGCCTAATCTAAGTGGGGGTTGACTTATAAGTGAGCTAAAAATATCTCCCCCCACTATTCATCATCTTCTCCACCAAGATTTCTCTCTCTTCCCTCTCTTTAAACCTCATTTTTGACCTAGCTAAGGTGGTTGAAACAAAAATCTTAAGAAGAAAAGGATAGGTGAGCTCCCGATCTACCTTCCGGTGGTCTCGGATTCGAGTTCCCACATGCGTGACCCCTTCTCACGCCCTCTTTTCTCCTCTGATTTGGCTGTTTTTAGGGCTGAAGGAGATCTTGGTGGTGGTGGCCTTTGGGAAGGTGTTTCGGTGCGCGAAGAGCAACCGATCTTCCCTTCCTTCCTTGGGTAAGGCTTTCTTTCCTTCCCTTCTTGTTTAGATGATTGTTAGGAGGGTGTTTTTGAGTATGGGTGGCTGTGGGTGGCCGTTGGTGGCGGTTGGTGGCGGTTGGAGGCCATTGGTGGCCGTCGGGGAGGTGGTAGGGCTGTCCCGGGTTGGCTGGCCGGCAGGCAGGGCAGCGCAGGCAGGTGCAGGGATGGGCGCTGTCGGGCATGCTGGCAGGGCAGCACGGGCGTGCGCGTTGGCGTACGCGAGGGCGTGCACGCGGGTGGAGCTGAAGTGTGCGGGTGCTGCGACTGGGCGCCGTGCGAGGGCGTGCGCGAGGAGCGCTGCGCAGAGGCACAGTGCGTGTTGCGCGTGCGGGGCCACGTGCGGATGCTGCGCGCTAGGCGCCGTGCGGAGGCGTGCGCGTGGAGCGCTGCGCAGGGGCGCAGGGCGTGCTGTGCGCGCGCGGTGTGGCGAGCGGGTGGTGCACGCGGGGTGCGCACGGGGTGCTGGGCGTGCGGGTGTGCGCGCGAGTCGCTGCGCTGGGGCGCAGTGAGCGCGCGATGCACTGGTGGGGGGCTCAGCAGAGTGTCCGGGCGTGCGGGCGGGGGGCTCGGTAGTGCGCTGGGCGCGCGGGCCACGGCTCGGCTGTGAGCCCGGGGCGGGTGGTCGTGCGTACGGCTGCCCGGGGGTTCGGGATTGAGTTGGGGTGCTCGAGCTCGCGTGCGTACGGGCCGTATGTACGTTTGCTCGAGTGTTGTGTATTTTTAGAGTATTTTTGGTATAATGTGTATTTTACTCACCGAATTGATTACCCTATTTTGCAGATCTTGACAGACGTCGCGCGACGACCCGGCTATCGGTGAGTGGGACAACCCAACCCAGTTGGGAGGCGCTATATGCACTTGGCGTATACCGTCCTCCCCTGGGGCACCATGGTTAATATTAACTTGTGTAATGTGTAATCCATGCAAGCATGATTAAAATGTAGTATGCATGCTACCCTAGACCGTGCATGTTAGGGACTTGCACCCTTAGGACATGTGTAAGAGCCATGCATCTGTTACCCTGTTCACATGCTAGGAAGCCTCGACCATGCATGTGTCCTACTAGTTTAATTCATTAGATTAAATGCTAGCATATGATTATTAGCATGTCTTAGATAATATTATAGGGAGGGGCCTTGCGAGGTCAACATTGAGACCCGGGCTAGGCTACTCCGTGTTCCTTGTTTGGTTGTCGGGATGTCCTATATCGGGACCTCATGCTGCCTCCAAGGTTTCTTTTCCCAATAATATTATAACCTTGTTATTATCTTATATATTCCCCGCATCTTGGTTATGCGCCCTGGGGAATTCTAAAGAATTCATGGCATTAGAGTTGTTGAGATGTGTTGTCGGCGGATCCGAGTGGATCATATCCGTATGGATAGGCTGTTCTGTTCCCTTCGTTGGATCCGTGTAGAGACTGCCCCAGCGTTAGAAAGGCCGTCCCGTGAGAGGGCTCCCATCAGTAGGCACCTCCTGATTTGGGACGGACTGTGCTGAATGTGGAGTGGCCAAGCGGCTACGGAGTGGAGGAGAGACTATCGGTGGACCAAGGGTGACCAACAGCCTAGTCAGTCCCAATATCCTATGTCACCATATTGAGGGGTGAGGGTGAGGGTGTGGTGGGTCGGCGATGTAGCGACCCGCTGGATTTGTGTAGTGATCAGTCCCAATATCCTATGTCACCATATTGAGGGGTGAGGGTTAGGGTGTAGTGGGTCGGCGATATAGCGACCCACTGGATTGTTTAGTTCCTGCCAATTTGAGGCTTGAATAAAATTGTGGTTAATAATTTCTGGTGGTTAATATAAATTGTGATGCATGGGTTGTGCTGTTCACTGAGCGTGTGGCTCACCCCTTGCATAATTATTATTCTCCAGTGCTATCTGAGTCGGATCTAGAGGAGGAGCTCCCCGATTGACTTCATCAGTAGTGGAGCAGCGCCACGTCCCGCGAGTTTTAGAGGCTATCAGCATCCCTTTTGATTTGTATTATTATATTCCGTGCTTGGGCACGCGTTTGTATTATATTTGGATGTCTTTGTATATATTGGCTCTCACAGGACAGTTGATTGTGTATCGAGTCTGTAATATGTCTTTGAGTTACAGATTCAGTCTTTTAGCTTCCGCTATTTGTGTATATATCATGTCAGCCCCTTTGTTGTCTGTGTCGAAATTGTTGATGTTGTTTAGGGTATATTATTGATCTCCTGTATTGACTGCTGATATCATGTATACACTTGCCGCGTCCCGGGGACGGCCGCCCTGGGGCGTGACACCAATATCCTATGTCACCTATTGAGGGGTGAGGGTGAGGGTGTGGTGGGTCGGTGATGTAGCGACCCACTGGATTGTGTTGTTCCTGCCACTTTGAGGCTTTTAATGATTATTTGTGGTTAATATGAGTTGTGATGCATGGGTTGTGCTATTCACTGAGCGTGTGGCTCACCCCTCGCATAATGTTTCTCCAGTTATCACCGAGGCGGATCTGAAGGAGGAGCTTCTCGAGAGACTTCATCAGTAGTGGAGCAGCGCCACGTCCCGTGAGTATTAGAGGCCATCAGCATCCTTTCTTTTGACTGTATGTATATATTTCCATGCTTGGGCACTCGTTGTATTATATTTGGATGTATGTGTGTATATTGGCTCTCACAGGACATTTGATTATGTATCGAGTCTGTAGTATGTTTTGGATTACAGACTCAGTCTTTAGCTTCCGCTATCTGTGTATATATCATGTCAGCCTTGCTTTCGTCTGTGTTGTCATTTTAGAGGTTGTTTAGAGTATTTTATTGATCTCCTGTATAACTGCTGATATCATGTATACACTTGCCGCGTCCCGGGGACGGCCGCCCTGGGGCATGACAAGTTTTGAGCTTCTTCTCCAGCTTATTCAGTTTAGCCTGTATCAAGAACACATCTTTTAAATATGGAGTAGAAGAAAGAAAAGACGGAGAAGAGGGAGAGCTTTTCTTGCATAGGCATCCGGGATCTCCTCCTCCATGGTCCCAAGAATGTTGACATATTCTTGGCGGAACCAGGCCATGTACTCCTCGCTGCCAACCACCTTGGGACGACGCTCGAACAAGGTCCCTCTCGCATCCCATCCCACCACGTACACTGCGTAGTTCCTCGGGAGGGTCGTATCCCGAGGAATTCCGGCCATCGAGATTGGGGGACACTTCGGTAGGGGATCAAGCACCCACTAATGGTACCTGAGCTGGCGGACCACCCGGATGATCGCATGAAAATCACCTTGTTGAAGAAGATCAGCCAGATGTCCCACGACAGCTCCTCGGGGACTGCCTCCTCAGTATAGGGCCTCCAAGTCATCTGCAACAAAGAATACCATGGAATAAAGAAGAGAGCTCAGACAAAACAAAGTCAAGTACAAGCAAGAAATCCCAAAGATATATACCTCTTCTTCCTTTAAAGCGTGGAAGGCCTTGTTGTGCCTGTGTCATTTGGAGCGCTCTATTTGAAAATTTGGGTACATAATTTTTTTTTTTTTTCCTAGAAGTTATGTATTCCTGATTTTGGTATTTGGATTTGATTTTGTTAAAATCTAAGATGAAGAGGTTTAAATATGAGTTTACTATGAGATGTCCAGTTTTGAGTTAGCTTTCGTACAGAAGTGGAATTAGATCAACTGGACTCCTGTAGTAAAAGTTATGGGTATTTTTCCAAGTATACCCCGGGGATGAAAATTCTGGCAGCAGCCCTGTTCCATGTTTAGATCTAATTTCGGAATAGCTGGAGAGATCATTTGATCTTGGCATGAACATGAAAGTTCTAGATAATCTTCTTGGCTTTCCAATGGACTTGCAATTGAGCAATTCGGAGCTATATCGAGGAAGTTATGGCTGTTTCAGTGAAGCATACGCAGAATTTCTAGTCAAAGGGCGTCTAGGTCTTTTCCCTCTTTAGATATTTGTGATAAATATCTTCCTCTCTCTCTCTTCCCCTCTCACTCCCACGACTAGCATTTTTTTGAGTCTCTCTTCCTCTCACACAAGCCCCCCATGTGTTTGTGGATTTTCCCCAATGAAAAAGAGATGGAAGAAGTGAAGGAAAAGAGTAGGTGTTTCATGTGTTGTTGTTGTTGCTTGTCTTCTCTCCTCTCAAGCTCCCTCTCATGCTCTATCTTTCCCCCCCTGATTTGCAGCCATGGGAGGGCTGAGGAGGCCGAAGAGGTGGTGGTGGTGGTGGTGGTGGTGGTGGCGGTTGAGGTGGTCGCGGGTGCGTCGAGGGCCCCCGAACCTCCCCCTTTTGTTCCCCCTCCAAGGTGAGCTCCTCCCCTTCTTTTCTTGATTTTCATGGCTTAAGGGGATGTTGGGAGGGTCATGCATGTTGTTATATATGTGTCACTTTTAGCCTTATGGTAACCATTGGAGCATTCTGGCAGTTTTTGAGTTTTTTTCGTTTTTCGATCGAACCGCTAAAATTTTGGACTGTTAGCTATCATCCTGAGTTTGAGGACTCCGATTGAAAATCTAACTGCATATTATGTGTCCTGGTGCCATTTCAAGCCACTCACAAAAATTTCATCGAATTCCGGTAACATTTTAGAATTTCACAGTTTTGTGGCGTATCTGGGTTTTGACCGAGCGAGAAGTCATTGTGAAAGTTGACTTGGTCAAAGTGGGCCCATGACTTGGTCAACCCCTTTTGTTTTTTTGTGTGGTTGGGTTGACCCAAGTCAAAGCTCACTTAAGCCTCACTAATCCTCTTAAACCCTAACTAAACCTAGTTTAGCCTAATCTAAGTGAGAGTTGATTATAAGTGAGCTAAAAATATATTCTTCCCCCACTATTCATCATCTTCCCCAATTAAATTTCTCTCTCCCCCTCTCTCTTTTTCCACCATTTGAGCTAGCTAGAGTGCTTGAAACCAAGAACACAAAGAAGGGAAAGGGTAGGTATTGACCTGATCTATCTTCCTATGGTTTCTTTTCCAAGTTTCCTCATGTATGACCCCCTCTCATACCCTCTTTTCTCCTCTGATTTCAGCCCCTTTGAAGGCTGAAAGAGATCTAGGTGGTGGTGGTCCTTGAGAGGTGTTTCGGTGCGCAAAGAGCAACCGATCTTCCCCTTCCTTCCTTTCTTCCTTGAGTAAGGTTTCTTTCCTTCCTTACCATGTTTAGATGCATGTTAGGAGGGTGTTTTGACTGTTGGTGGAGGTGGGTGGCCGTTGGCGGCGGTTGGTGGCGGTTGGAGGCCATTGGTGGCCGTCGGAGAGGTGGTAGGGTGGCTCGGGCAGGATGGCAGGCCAGCTCGGGTAGGCTGGCAGCACAGGCAGGCAAGCTGGCGAGCAGGGCAGGCAGAGCACGCGCGCGTGCGCGCGGGCGTGCGCTCGGGTGGAGCAAGAGCGTGCGGGTGCTGCACGCTGGGCGCCGTGCGCGGCGTGCGCGCGGGGCGCTGCGCAGAGGCGCAGTGCGGGCGTGCGCGCGGGACCGCGTGCGGATGCTGCGCGTAGGACACCGTGCGGGGACGTGCGCGCGGAGCGCTGCGCAGAGGCGCAGGCGTGCTGTGCGCGCGCGATGAGGCGAGCCGGTGGTGCGCGCGGGGTGTGCGCGGGGCGAGGCGATGGAGCGCTGGGCATGCGGGTGCGCGCGCGAGTCGCTGCGCTGGGGAGCTGTGAGCGCGCGGTGCATTCGGGGGGACTCGGCAGAGTGTCCGGCCGTGCGGGCTGGGCTCAGCAGTGCGTCTGGGCGCGCGGGCCGGGGATCGGCTGTGCGCCCGGGGCGGGTGGCCGTGCGTACGGCTGCCCGGGGGTTCGGATTGAATCGGGGTGCTCGGGCTCGCGTGCGTACGGGCCGTATGTACGTTTGCCCAAGTGTTGTGTATTTTTAGTGTATTTTTGGTGTATTTGTGTATTTTACTCACCGAGTTGATTACCCTGTCTTGCAGATCTTGACGGACGGTCGCGCGACGACCCGGTTATTGGTGAGTGGGACAACCCAACCCAGTTGGGAGGCGCTATATGCACTTGGGCGTATACCGTCCTCCCCTGGGGCACCATAGTTAATATTAACTTGTTAATATGTAATCTATGCAAGCATGATTAATGTGTAGAATGCATGCCACCCTAGACCTTGTATGTTAGGGACTTGCACCCTTAGGATATGTGTAAGAGCCATGCATCCTGTCACCTTGTTATCATGTTAGGAAAGCCTCGACCTATGCATGTGTCCTAATAGTTTGATTTATTAAATTAAATGCGAGCATATGTCTATTAGTATGCCTTGGGGAATATTAAGGGGGCCTTGCGAGGTCAACATTGAGACCCGGGCTAGGGTACTCCGTGTTCCTTGTTTGGTTGTCGGGATGTCCTATATCGGGACCTCAGGTTGCCCTCCCAAGGTTTCTTTTCCTCATTATTATCTTATATATTCCCCGCATCTTGGTTATGCGCACTGGAGGAATTCTGAAGAATTCAAGACATTAGAGTTGTTGAGATGTGTTGTCGGCGGATCCGAGGTGATCATATGCGTATGGATAGGCTGTTCTGTTCCCTTCGTTGGATCCGTGTAGAGATTGCCCCAGCGTTAGAAAGGCCGTCCCGTGAGAGGGCTCCCATCAGTAGGCACCTCCTGATTTGGGACGGACTGTGCTGAATGTGGGAGTGGCCAAGCGGCTACGGAGTGGAGGAAAGACTATCGGTGGACCAAGGGTGACCAACAGCCTAGTCAGTCCCAATATCCTATGTCACCATATTGAGGGGTGAGGGTGAGGGTGTGGTGGGTCGGCGATGTAGCGACCCACTGGATTTGTGTAGGATGATTATCAGCCTATTAAGTCCCAACATCCTATGTCACCTATTGAGGGGTGAGGGTGAGGGTGTGGTGGTTCAACGATGTAGCGACCCACTGGAGTTGTGTAGTTCCTGCCACTTTGAGGCTATTGATTTGATTATTTGTGGTTAATATAAATTGTGATGCATGGGTTGTGCTATTCACTGAGCGTGTGGTTCACCCCTCGCATAATGTTTTTCTCCAGTGATTACTGAGGCGGACTTGAAGGAGGAGCTCCCTGAGAGACTGCACCAGTAGCGGAGTAGCACCATGTCGCGCGAGTTTTAGAGCCCATCAGCATCCTTTTGATTGTATGTATATATTTCCATGCTTGGGCACCCAGTTTGGATTGTATTTGGGTGTATGTGTGTATACTGGCTCTCACAGGACATTTGATTATGTATCGAGTCTGTAGTATGTTTTTGGATTACAGACTCAGTCTTTTAGCTTCCGCTATCTGTGTATATATCATGTCAGCCTTGCTTTCATCTGTGTTGTCATTTTAGTTGTTGTTTAGAGTATTTTATTGATGTCCTGTATAGACTGCTGATATCATGTATACACTTGCCGCGTCCCGGGGACGGCCGCCTTGGGGAGTGACACATGTTGGGTAGATGTGTTAGGGTGTGTGTGAGGGGTTGGTAAGGGTTAAAATGGGGTTAGGGCATAGTGGGCGCGCGTTGGGGGATGTCTGCGCGCGGGCGCAGGCGGACGCGCAGACGCGTGCGGGCGCGTGCTCGCGAGTGCGCGGGTGCGCGCGGGGGTGGTCGCGCCGGTGCGCGAGGGTGCTGGCGCCAGCGGGGGTGCGCGCGGGCGCGCGCGGGCGTGCGCGCAAGCGTGCGCGCGCGCGGCAGTGCGCCTGGGTATGTGCCTGGGCACGGGGCAGGGGACCAGTGCGCGCGCGCGCGTGCGTGCGCGTGCGTGCACGTGCTGGGGCGTGCGCGCAGGGTGCTGCGCAGGGGCGCAGTGCGCGTGGGTACGCGCAGGGCTGGACGCGTTGTGCGCGCGGGCACGCGCGCATGTGGCCGCGCGTCTGGGCACGTGGGCAGGCGCGCGGTAGTGCGCCGATGGTGCTGGGGTGCGTGCGTGCGTGCGCGTGCAGGGGGCCATGCGTGTGGCTGCCCGAGGGTTCGGGTAGGTGTCGGGGCACTCGGACTCGCGTGCGTACGTGCGTGCTCGCATGCGTGCGAGCCCGTATGCATGTTTGTCCGAGTATTGGGTATTTCTATTGTTGTCTATGCGTAAATTGTGTTGATACTCACCAAATTGGATGCCCCTACCTTGCAGATCTCGTCGGATGGGATGCGCGAGGTCCCGGGTTGTAAGGTGAGTGGTTCGATTCCAATCCCCCCCCCCTCTCGGGATGCGCTCGACGCTCGACCCGCGTAGACGCGCGTCGCGCATCGATGGGGCCCCCTAACTAATATGTAGATATTTTGCATGCTAGGGATATACATCCATGTATCGTGTATAGAGGCCCGTACATGCCTGGACACCATGTCCTGTACTTAAAAGCCTTGATCTATGCATGATTAATATGATGTATCCATGCCACCTTAGACTTTGTATGCTAGGGATATGCACCCTTATATCATGTATAGCGGCCTATGCATGTTTAGTCACCATGTTTCATGCTAGGAAAGCCTCGACCTATGCATGTTCCCATTTAGTTTAATTTATTTAAATCAAGATGGGATTATGTGATTATATTGTTGTAAGCATGCCTTAGAGAATATTATAACCTTGTGGTTATAATATATGTTTCCCCGCATCTTAGTTATGCGCCCTGGAGGAATTCTTGAGAATTCATGACATTAGAAATGTTAGGAAGCGTTGTCGACGGATCCAAGAGGATCGCATGCGTGTGGGTAGGCTGTTCTCTTCCCTTCGTTGGATCCGTGTAGAGACTCCCCAGCGTTAGACAGGCTGTCCTGACAGAGGGCTCCCATCTGTAGGTACCTCCGATGCGTCAGACTGTGCTGATCGTGGGAGTAGACCAGGCGAGCTACGGAGTGGAGGAGAGGCTATTGGTGGACCAAGGGTGATTAACAGCCTAGTCAGTCCCAAGAGACCATGTCACCCCTTCGAGGGTGAGGGTGAGGGTGTGGTGGGTCGGCGATGTTACGACCCTCTAACTTGTGTAGTTACTCCCGTTTAGGGACTATGACTACTTTGAGGTTAATATGAGTGTGTTGGTTGTGGTTATGCATGTGTGTGATATCTCGATGAGCGAGTATCGAGAGTGGTTGTTTTCCATTGGGTTTCGCTTTGCGAACATGGGATCGTTCTCCCCTTCGTTGGATCCGATGTAGGAACTTCCCGGCGTTGGCTATACCTGTCAGAGGACTAGGCGGAGGCCACGAGGGTGGGAGAGGCTACCGGTGGACCAAGGGTGTAGAGCGGTGAGTTGAGGAGATCGGGTTGTAGATACTACCCGGAAGAGGGTTAATGAATGATGTCGCGAGCGTGGAATCGTTCTTCCCTTCGTTGGATCCGTGTAGTGACAGCCCCGGCGTTAGACAGGCTATACTGACAGAGGGCTCCCATCTGTAGGTACCTCTGATGTGTTCGGACTGTGCTGATCGTGGGAGTATACAGGTAAGCTACGGAGCGGGGAGAGGCTACCAGTGGACCAGGGGTGTAGAGCAGTCTAAGTCTCTTCCCAAAGTCCCAAGATGTCTCCTTTCAGGAGTGAGGGTGTGGATGAGGCAAAGACACATCCCTCGTGACCCATTCGTTGTTTGACCGTTCCCATAGATGTTGGGTCCGGTCTCGTGATGGATGTTGAAGGACATCGATGGGCGATTATCTAGATGTAGATGATCCAGTAGTGTTGAGTAGACCAGTAAATCCGGGTCTCTTCGACCGACGGTATGGTCTCTCCCCATAAGTCCCAAAAGACTCCCTCCGGGAGTGAGGGTGGGGGTGAGGTTGGTCGCGCCGCCGCGTGACCCTGTTATCCATTGGGTTTCTACCCATGTTTTCCTTGAAAGGAAATTGATTATGTGTTGAACTGTAGAATGGTGATTGGTTTCCAGCCACTCACTGAGCTTAAAGCTCACCCCTCGCATACTATTTCTTTTCAGGGGCAGTGTTGGGCGTGGAGCTGGAGCTTTCCTGTGGCGTGGTCTTATGGGCGTGGAGCGTTCTGCCGGCGGGTGGCGAGTGCAAGGCTGTCAGCATTCCTAGAGTCATTTTATGCTTTGTAAATCGTGCATGTGGCACAGGTTGTATTTTCTTTGGTCTAGACTTGGCTTTCACAGGACATTGATTGTGTATTCGGGTCTGTAATAATGTTTTTGAATTACAGACATTGTTATATATTATGCTTCCGCTTTTCAGTCAGTTATCATTATCTTGCTTTGCCGCCTTGTGTATTGTTGTTGGTGTCCTTATTGACCTCAGGTATTGATAGCTGATATTATATTTATTATTGCCACGTCTCGGGGATGCCTGGGGCATGACAGGCCTGCCGGAACTGAGCGAGGCGACGCAAGCAAGAAGCCTTTGGAGGCGCCCATCTCATAGCCCAAGGGAGGGCGTGGTTAAAGCCCAGCTGGGTCGGACGAGCAATGGTAAAATGCTCATACCCGAAAATCTGTAGAAGGAAAACCAAAACCAAAGTCAGGTGAAGTGAATAAACAGAGATCAAATCCTTTCTATTTTTGCTAATTAAACCTGTAGAAATGCGACGAAACCGCCAGATTCTTGCCCTCGGCCCTCTTCACCTTCTTCGACAGCTCCACGAAGAGATGATCCAGCATGGCCGCACCCCAAGCGAAGTGGCCCATCGTCGCCAAGTCCCCCATCAGCAACAAGAAGTGAGAGGAAACCTTGTCGGAGGCCATCGATAAGAGGACTCAGCCGAAGAAATAAAGGAAAAGCACCCTCAACTCTCTCCGAGCCCTCTGTGGGCACGCAGCTTCACCCTTCTGATGCTCCATGAAAGAGCCAAGGCCATACTGCCTCGACAATTGACCGAGGGGAATCCGATTTAGTGACCTCTCATGCTCCACGTACTCCAAATCCCTAATCAACTTCCAGAAGAGCGCCTTGTAGTCTGGACTGGTGGCCGCTATCACCGCCTCACCCAAGGCTGGGAGGCCCGTGATCCGCTCAACATCCTCGAGCGTCGGCATCACCGCACCCGTGGGGAGAATGAAGGCGCAACTCTCCGGATCCCATCACTCTGCTAACGCCTCAAGATATGGGCGATGAATGTGGAAGGGCTCAATCAAAAAGGAGCGGAAGCCTGCTCCATCCACCAAGTCCCTCTCCCCCAGCCCCAAGGCTGAGTACCATCTCTTCGTCCCATGCCACAAGGCTCGAATGCGATTCGGCCGCTGAAACAACAGAAGAAGGGGGGTTAGTCCAAAACAAAAGACGTCCGAAAGGTGAGAATCCTAAACGAAATTTTCATTCTAAACCATGCTTAGAAAAATATTCAAATTAAACAAAGCATGAAAATAGTCAAGCATGAAATACACCTCTACTTTCCCCAAAAATATCCCACCATGGCCTATCTCTTAAGACGACCAAAGACTATTCAAGATTTACCTTGCTTAAAACTACACAAACATATTTTTTTTTTATAAACCTATTCATCCCCGTAAAGCATGCTTATAAACTCCCACCGTGATCATCAACACATGCTTACTTGCCTTTCTATGCCATTATCACATCAAAGCATATCTATTTCAAAAATTGTCACTCCCCTAAAAACTCACATACTCATGCATATGCAAACCCACCACCATCTCTTGTACTAGAACAACACCATACCTATATAATGCAAACCCACTATGCAAGCATGTTAAAACATTCTAAAGTCTATGAAATAGCATACTTATAACACTCCCACCATGATCATAAACACATGCCTGCATGCCATCCTATATTACTATCACACCTAAAGGCATATTATTTCAAAGAGTTATTTCTCTTTTTCATACACATCTCTTATCAAAACCAACACCATATCTCTATACACAATGAAGCACCATATAAGCCATAAAGAAATGCGTGCTTATGAAATCCCATCGTGATCATTTTTCATACACAAACAAGCATGCCTATTAAAAGGACGCATATATATACTTCTTACACATTTCATACCACCAAAACATATATACCCATATATATAGAATAAAATAAATAGACAAAGGGAAATAGAGGCATACCACAGCTCGTGTGGCTCCAGGAGCCTCCACCTCAGCCTCATCGGGATCGTCCATCCCGTCATCGTCTCCCTCCTCATGTTATATATGTGTCACTTTTAGCCTTCTGGTAACCATTGGAGCATTCTGATAGTTTTTGAGTTTTTTCGTTTTTCGATCAGAACCGCTAAAATTTTGGACTGTTAGCTATCGTCCTGTGTTTGAGGACTCCGATTGAAAATCTAACTGCATATTATGTGTCCTGGTGCCATTCCAAGCCACTCACAAAAATTTCATCGAATTCCGGTACGTTTCAGAATTTCACAGTTCCGGGGCGTATCCGGGTTTTGACCAAGCGAGAAGTCATTGGGAGAGTTGACTCGGTCAAAGTGGGCCCATGACTTGGTCAACCCTTTTTGTTTTTTTGTGTGGTTGGGTTGACCTAAGTCAAAACTCACTTAAATCTAATTAATCAAGCCTTAATCCTAGTTAACCCTAAATTAAGTGGTGTTGACTTATTTAAGTGAATCTAAAAATTAGCTCCCCACTATTCATCATCTTCTCCATTTGATTTTCTCTCTCCCCCTCTCTCCTTTTCTTGATTTTGAGCTAGTTGGAGTGCTTGAAACCAAAAACACAAAGAATAGAAAGGTTAGATCTCATCCCGATCTATCCACCGGTGGTCTTGGATTCGAGTTCCGATGTGTTTAGCCCCTTCTCACGCCCTCTTTTCTCCTCTGATTTCAGCCATTTCGAGGGCTGATGAAGAGCTTGGTGGTGGAGGTCATTGGGGAGGTGTTTCGGTGCACTAAGAGCTCCCGGTCCCATTCCTTTCCTTTCCTATCCTTGGGTAAGGTTTCTTTCCTTCTTTTCCATGTTTAGATGCTTGTTAGGGGGTGGTTTTGGATGGGTGGGGACGGTTGGGGGCTGTGGGTGGTGGTTGGGGGCGGTCGGAGGCCACTGGTGGCCGGTGGGTGGTGGTTGGCTGGCTCGGACAGCCAAGCAGGCAGGCGGGCTGTCCCTGGTAGGCTGGCAAGCAGGCAGGCAGGGTAGCGCAGGCTGGGCGCTGTGGGGCGTGAGTGCGGGCGTGCGCTCGGGTGGAGCAAGAGGGTGTGCTGGTCGCGGGCGCTGGGCGCTGGGCGCGGGCACTGGGCGCTGGGCGCCGGCACTGGGCGCTGGGCACCGTGCGGGAGCGTGCGCACGGAGCGCTGCGTAGAGGCACAGGCGTGCTGTGCGCACGCGGTGAGGCGAGGCCGGTGGTGCGCGCGGGGTGCGCGCGGAGCGAGGCGATGGCGCGCTGGGCAAGTGGTGGTGCGCGCGGGGTGCGCGCGGAGCGAGGCAATGGCGCGCTGGGCGAGCGGTGGTGCGCGCGGGGTGCGCGCGGGCGAGGCGCGAGGGCGCATGGTGTGCGGGTGTGCGCGCGGGTTGCTGCGCTGGGGCGCAGTGAGCGCGCGGTGCACCCGGGAGGTTTCGCAGGGTGTCCGGGCGTGCAGGCTGGGCTCGGCAGGGAGTCTGGGGCGCGGGCTGGGGCGCGGCGGTGCATCCGGGGGCGGGTGGCCGTGCGGATGGCTGCCGGGGGTTCGGGAGTGAGTCGGGGTGCTCGGACTCGCGTGCGTACAGGCCGTATGTACGCTTGTCCGAGTGTTGGGTATTTTTAGTGTATTTTTTTGTATTTTTGGTGTATTTGTGTATTTTACTCACCGGGTTGATTACCCTGTCTTGCAGATCTTGACGGTCGCGCGACGACCCGGTTATCGGTGAGTGGGACAACCCAACCCAGTAGGGAGGCGCTATATGCACTTGGGCGTATACCGTCCTCCCCTGGGGCACCATAGTTAATATTAACTGATTAATATGTAATTTGTGCAAGCATGATTAGTGTGTAGAATGCATGCCACCCTAGACTTGTATGTTAGGGACTTGCACCCTTAGGATATGTGTAAGAGCCGTGCATCCTGTCACCTTGTTATCATGCTAGGAAAGCCTCGACCTATGCATGCGTCCTATTAGTTTGATTTATTAAATTAAATGCAAGCTTATGATATTGTTGGCATGCCTTAGGGAATATAAGGGGCCTTGCGAGGTAAACATTGAGACCCGGGCTAGGGTACTCCGTGTTCCTTGTTTGGTTGGCGGGATGTCCTATATCGGGACCTCAGGTTGCCCTCCCAAGGTTTCTTTTCCTCGTTATGTTGATATATATTTCCCCGCATCTTGGTTATGCGCCCTGGAGGAATTCTGAAGAATTCATGACATTAGAGTTGTTGAGATGTGTTGTCAGCGGATCCGAGTGGATCATATGCGTATGGATGGCCTGTTCTGTTCCCTTCGTTGGATCCGTGTAGATACTGCCCCGGCGTTAGAAAGGCTGTCCCGTGCAGGGGCTCCCATCAGTAGGCACCTCCTGATTTGGGACGGACTGTGCTGAATGTGGGAGTGGCCAAGCGGCCTACGGAGTGGGGAGAGACTATCGGTGGACCAAGGGTGACCAACAGCCTAGTCAGTCCCAATATCCTATGTCACCATATTGAGGGGTGAGGGTGAGGGTGTGGTGGGCCGGCGATGTGGCGACCCACTGGATTGTGTAAGGATGATTATCAGCCTATTAAGTCCCAATATCCTTTGTCACCTATTGAGGGGTGAGGGTGAGGGTGAGGGTGTGGTGGTTCGGCGATGTAACGAACCCGCGGATTTGTGTTGTTTATGCCACTTTGAGGCTTTTGCTGATTAATTGTGGTTAATATGAATTGTGATGCATGGGTTGTGCTATTCACTGAGCGTGTGGCTCACCCCTCGCATAATATTTTTCTCCAGTGATTACCGAGGCGGACTTGAAGGAGGAGCTCCCTGAGCGACTGCACCAGTAGCGGAGTAGCGCCACGTCCCTCGAGTTTTTGAGGCCATCAGCATCCTTTTTTATTGTATGTATATATTTCGTGCTTGGGCACCTAGTTTGGATTGTATTTGGATGTTTGTGTGTATATTGGCTCTCACAGGACAGTTGATTATGTATCGAGTCTGTAATGTGTTGTTGATTTACAGATTCAGTCTTTTTAGCTTCCGCTATCTGTGTATACATCATGTCAGCCTCTTTGTTGTCTGTGTTGTCTTTTTAGCTGTTGTTTATGGTATGCTATTGATCTCCTGTATTGACTGCTGATATCATGTATACGCTTGCCGCGTCCCGGGGACGGCCGCCCTGGGGCGTGACAAAAGTTGGTATCAGAGCCTGGTCCTGTCAGAGCCAATTGTCTTCTTTTTCGTAGAGATGAGTCCTAGGATTTCTATATGAGTATTCTGATCCTAGTGTCTGGTTTTCTTAGGTTGCTGATATGCCTCCTCGCAGAGGACGGCGCGGACGTGGTCCCTCTCGACCTTTGGAGGTTTCCGGACCTACCAGAGGCGAGGATGCTATTGGTGAGTCCTCAGCCGTGAGGCCAGGATCAGCGCAGGAGCCTCCTGCCTGGGAGCGCGCGTTTGCGCGGATAGCAGATTTGGTGGAGACGCAGACCAGGGCACTGGAGGCCCAGACCAGAGTGTTGGCAGATCAGGCACGGGAGATTCAGGAGCTGCGGGCGGCCCGCGAGGCAGTTCCGCAGGTCCCCTTGGTGGCAGATCCACCTGTGGTACCCGATGTACCCCCAGTCCCCGTGGTGGTTCCGGCGGTCAGAGTTCAGGATCCCCAGGAGAGGGAGGTGGTGCTAGAGGCTGCAGCGCGAGTGCAGCAGAGTGGCCTCGCAGCCTTTCTGAAGCTCCACCCTCCCGAGTTCCAGGGTCAGACGGTGGATCCCCTTGCTCCAGAGAGATGGTTGATGGAGGTGGATACGATCTTCTCTACCATGCAGTGCACCGACCGCCAGCGAGTCTCCCTGGCCACTTTTATGCTGAAGGGTAGCGCCGCCGACTGGTGGGCTACTAGATCAGTGGACATCCCGGAGGGAGTGGAGCAGCTTACATGGACGGGGTTCCGGAGGTATTTCTTGGAGGAGTACTTCCCATTCTCGACGCGCCAGATAGTGATGCAGGAGTTTGAGCAGCTGACGCAGGGCTCTATGTCTGTCGCTGACTACTCCACGCGCTTCACGAGACTGTCCAGATTCGCTCCAGCTTTGGTGATGGACGAGGAGACGAGGTGCCGTCGATTCGAGCTTGGTCTCAGCAGCGCCATTCGGGTGCATGTTACCTCCCAGGCATTCACGAGGTACTCCGACTTGGTGTCTCGAGCGAAGACAGTCGAGCGAGACCTCGGGATCCTCGTGAGGGCTTCGACCCCGTTGGCAGACCAGAGGCCACCCAGGAGCCAGGACCAGGGACAGCGCAAGAAGAAGAGGCCCCGCTTCGATCGGTCAGCGGTCCTGCAGATGCGGTGCCAGTGCGAGGTCCAGCACCCATCGCAGCAGTGCCAGTCCAGGCGAGGCGACCAGAGACGCGGCGCTGTTATCACTGTCAGCGCGTCGGGCATATCTTGTATAATTGCCCTGACGCTGGCCGACCCCGCGTGATGCCTCCGCAGCAGCAGCAGTTGCAGCAGCAGCCGTTCAGCAGCAGCAGCCTCAGCGCAGCAGCAGCAGCAGCCTCAGCGCCAGCCGCAGCAGCAGCCTCAGCGTCAGCAGCAGCAGCCACAGGGTGGCCGTGCTGACCAGAGGAGGCAGCCAGCGCAGCCGGCGAGGCGTGCCCCTGCTCCTCAGCCTCAGTTTGTCCAGGGCCGAGTGGCAGCGCTTTCGGCAGAGGAGGCTCAGGCATCAGGCAGCGTGGTCAGAGGTATTGTTCAGATCTCCCAGCTCCCTGCATATGTGTTGTTTGATTCCGGAGCCACACACTCGTTCGTGTCTCCCGCTTTCGCGAGACGGATGGGTGTGGCGTCTGTCCCTTTGGATGCTATCTTGGAGATATCATTGCCCGTGGGAGACCGGATTCTCCTCCGTTCTGTGTACCGAGGGTGTTCGGTGGTGGTTGCGGAGCATGAGTTTCCAGTGGAGTTGGTGGAGCTCGCGATGACGGACTTTGATGCCATCCTGGGAATGGATTGGCTTGCAGCTAGTCATGCCAGCATCGACTGTTTTGCCAAGTCGGTGTCTTTCCACCTTCCGGGTCGGAGGTCCTTCCAGTTCGTGGGCGATCGTGACGTAGCCCCTTTGGGGTTCGTGTCGTCCATGCAGGCGTGGAGACTCCTTCAGGGAGGATGTGAGGGCTTTCTAGCGTACATTGCTCAGGAGGATGCACCGCTGCGGGCAGATATCAGTCAGACTCCGGTCGTGGCAGAGTATCCCGAGGTTTTCCCCGATGATCTTCCGGGATTACCGCCGGATCGCGCGATCGAGTTTGAGATCAATCTGATTCCGGGGACCGAGCCGATTTTGAGAGCTCCGTACCGGATGGCCCCTGCAGAGCTGAGGGTGCTCAAGGAGCAGTTGGAGGAGTTGCTGGAGAAGGGCTTCGCACGTCCGAGTGTTTCTCCGTGGGGAGCCCCTGTCCTGTTCGTCCGGAAGAAGGACGGTTCGCTGCGGCTGTGTATTGATTACAGGCAGCTGAACAAGCGGACAGTAAAGAACAAGTACCCATTGCCACGGATCGACGATCTGTTTGACCAGCTCCAGGGAGCGCGTGTCTTTTCCAAGATCGATCTCCGCTCGGGCTACTACCAGCTGAAGATCCGGGAGTCAGACATTCCGAAGACGGCCTTTTGCACTCGGTATGGGCACTACGAGTTCAGAGTACTGCCATTCGGGTTGACGAACGCGCCGGCGGCCTTCATGGATCTGATGAACCGGGTGTTTCGGCCCTTCCTCGACTCCTTTGTGGTAGTATTCATCGATGACATATTGGTGTACTCGAGGAGTCTTGAGGAGCACGCTCACCATCTTCGCACTGTCTTGGAGACTTTGGCCAGACATCAGTTGTTCGCCAAGTTCAGCAAGTGCGAGTTCTGGTTGGAGCATATGGCCTTTCTGGGCCATGTGATTTCCGGTGAGGGCATATCTGTGGACCCGGAGAAGACGCTCGCCGTGTCGAATTGGCGTCGACCGTCGAACCCCACAGAGATTCGGAGCTTCTTGGGCTTGGCGGGTTATTACAGGAGGTTTGTCGAGGGTTTCTCGAAGATAGCCGTTCCTCTTACCCGCCTCACTCGGAAGGATGTCAGGTTCGAGTGGTCTCCGTTTTGCGAGGAGAGCTTCCAGGAGTTGAAGCGAAGGCTCACCTCAGCGCCAGTTCTTACCCTTCCGTCTGGGAGTGGTGGGTTCGCAGTTTACACAGATGCATCGCAGTTGGGTGTGGGTTGCGTCCTGATGCAGCACGGTAAGGTTGTGGCTTACGCGTCGCGTCAGTTGAAGCCCCATGAGCAGAATTACCCCACCCACGACCTTGAGTTGGCAGCGATCATCTTTGCGCTGAAGATGTGGAGGCATTACCTCTATGGAGAGGAGTTCGAGCTCTTTACCGATCATAAGAGCTTGACATATTTGCAGTCCCAGCCGGAGCTCAACATGCGTCAGAGACGTTGGGTTGAGTTCCTGACGGACTATGATTGTGACATCGCTTACCATCCGGGTAAGGCGAATGTCGTAGCAGATGCTCTCAGTAGGCAGCCCTTGGGCATGGCCGCCCACATGGCTGTCCGTCGTTGGAGGCTTCTGTAGGAGGCCGCTTGCTGGATCAGTGTTCGAGAGACTCCTGCTGGTGGCTTTTTGGCCAGACTAGTGGTGCAGCCAGTCCTTCTCGACGATATCCGCACGGCTCAGGCTCAGGATCCGCATTTTATAGTCCTCTCTGAAGGCGTCACCCGGGGCGAGCGTCAGGACTACCAGATTCGCGCGGACGGGATCCTGCGGTTCAGAGGCCGAGTGTGCATTCCCGACGACGCAGAGCTGAAGCGGAAGATTCTGGACGAGGCCCATCGCTCGAGGTACACAGTGCATCCTGGTGGCACGAAGATGTACAGGGGCCTTCGTCGCGGCTACTGGTGGCGCGGGATGAAGACGGATATTGCCCGTTTCGTTGCCCGATGCCTAGTATGCCAGCAGGTGAAGTCGGAGCATCAGCGCCCTGCGGGGAAGCTGCAGTCCATTGAGATCCCTCAGTGGAAGTGGGAGCAGATCACCATGGACTTCGTCTCGGGTTTGTCGAGGTCACGTTCGGGTCGCGATGCCATCTGGGTGATCGTCGACCGGCTGACGAAGTCTGCTCATTTCCTCCCCATCCGACTCACCGATTCTCTGGACACCCTGGCGCAGTTGTTCGTCTCAGAGATTGTTCGTCTCCATGGCACTCCCGTCAGCATCATTTCGATCGAGACGCGCGTTTTACTTCGAGGTTCTGGCGTAGCCTCCAGCACGCCCTTGGTACGAACCTCCATTTCAGTACAGCGTTTCATCCGCAGACGGACGGCCAGTCGGAGAGGACGATCCAGACCTTGGAGGATATGCTGCGAGCCTGTGTTCTCGATTTTGGAGGCAGTTGGGAGAGGCACCTTCCGTTGGTGGAGTTTGCCTACAACAACAGCTACCACTCGAGTATCCGGATGGCTCCTTACGAGGCGCTCTATGGCCGCAGCTGCAGGTCCCCCTTGTGTTGGGACGAGGTCGGAGAGCGCCAGTTGGAGGGACCAGAGATCGTTCACCAGACCTCAGAGATGGTGAAGACGATTCGCGAGCGTATCCGAGTCGCTCAGAGTCGTCAGAAGTGCTACGCCGACCGTCGTCGCCGTGAGCTCGCCTTCGAGGTTGGTGACCATGTCTTCTTGAAGGTGTCCCCGATGAAGGGCATCTTCCGTTTCGGTGTGCGGGGCAAGCTGAGTCCGCGTTTCATTGGGCCGTTCCTCATCCTCGAGCGAGTTGGAGAGGTGGCCTATCGCATAGCTCTGCCCCCACAGTTGGCTCAGGCTCATGACGTCTTCCATGTCTCGCAGCTGAGGCGATATGTCCACGATCCTGCTCACGTCATCCCGTTCGAGCCGCTCGTCTTCGAGCCGGACTTGTCATTCGTCGAGCAGCCGATTGAGATCCTGGACCGCCGCGAGAAGAGGCTCCGCACCAAGACCGTCCAGCTGGTCAAGGTGCGATGGCAGCACCGTTCCGGTGCCGAGGCCACTTGGGAGCTCGAGGACGCCATGCGTGACGCGTATCCGCATCTTTTCCCTTCTTAGATGTTCTTGTATTTATTTTGAGGACAAAATTTCCTAAGGGGGGGAGAATGTTATATATGTGTCACTTTTTGCCTTCTGGTAACCATTGGAGCATTCTGGCAGTTTTTGAGTTTTTTTGTTTTTCGATCGGAACCGCTAAAATTTTGGACTGTTAGCTATCGTCCTGTGTTTGAGGACTCCGATTGAAAATCTAACTGCATATTATGTGTCCTGGTGCCATTTCAAGCCACTCACGAAAATTTCATCGAATTCTGGTACGTTTCAGAATTTCGCAGTTCCGCGGCGTATCCGGGTTTTGACCGAGCGAGAAGTCATTGGGAGAGTTGACTCGGTCAAAGTGGGCCCATGACTTGGTCAACCCTTTTGTTTTTTTGTGTGGTTGAGTTGACCTAAGTCAAAACCACTTAAACCTAATTAATCAAGCCTTAATCCTAGTTAACCCTAATTAAGTGGTGTTGACTTATTTAAGTGAATCTAAAATTAGCTCCCCCACTATTCATCATCTTCCCCACTTGATTTTCTCTCTCCCCCTCTCTCTTTTCTTGATTTGAGCTAGTTAGAGTGCTTGAAATAAAAACACAAAGAATAGAAAGGTTAGATCTCATCCCGATCTATCTACCGGTGGTTTCGGATTCAAGTTCCGACGTGTTTAGCCCCTTCTACCCTCTTTTCTCCTCTGATTTCAGCCATTTCAAGGCCTGAGGAAGAGCTTGGTGGTGGAGGTCTTTGGGGAGGTGTTTCGGTGCACGAAGAGCTCCCGGTCTTCCCTTCCTTCCTTTCCTTCCTTGGGTAAGGTTTCTTTCCTTCTTTTCCATGTATAGATGCTTGTTAGGGGGTGGTTTTGGATGGGTGGGGACGGTTGGGGGTTGTGGGTGGTGGTTGGGGGCGGTCGGAGGCCACTGGTGGCCGGTGAGTGGTGGTTGGCTGGCTCGGGCAAGCAGGCAGGGCAGGCGGGCTGTCCCGGGTAGGCAGGCAGGCAGGGCAGGCGCGGGTGCTGGGCGCTGGGCGATGGTCGCAGGCGCTGGGCGCTGGGCACCGTGCGGGAGCGTGCGCGCGGAGCGCTGCGCAGAGGCGCAGGCGTGCTGTGCGCGCGCGGTGAGGCGAGGCCGGTGGTGCGCGCGGGGTGCGCGTGGAGCGAGGCGATGGCACGCTGGGCGAGCGGTGGTGCGCGCGGGGTGCGCGCGGAACGAGGCGATGGCGCGCTGGGCAAGGCGCGAGAGCGCATGGTGTGCGGGTGTGCGCGCGGGTTGCTGCGCTGGGGCGCAATGAGCGCGCAGTGCGTACGGCTGCCCGGGGGTTCGGGATTGAGTTGGAGTGCTCGGGCTCGCGTGCGTACGGGCCGTATGTACGTTTGCCCGAGTGTTGTGTATTTTTAGTGTATTTTTGGTGTATTTGTGTATTTTACTCACCAAGTTGATTACCCTGTCTTGCAGATCTTGACGGACGGTCGCGCGACGACCCGGTTATTGGTGAGTGGGACAACCCAACCCAGTTGGGAGGCACTATATGCACTTGGGCGTATACCATCCTCCCCTGGGGCACCATAGTTAATATTAACTGATTAATATGTAATCTGTGCAAGCATGATTAGTGTGTAGAATGCATGCCACCCTAGACTTGTATGTTAGGGACTTGCACCCTTAGGATATGTGTAAGAGCCGTGCATCCTGTCACCTTGTTATCATGCTAGGAAAGCCTCGACCTATGCATGCGTCCTATTAGTTTGATTTATTAAATTAAATGCAAGCTTATGATATTGTTAGCATGCCTTAGGAAATATAAGGGGGCCTTGCGAGGTCAACATTGAGACCCGGGTTAGGGTACTCTGTGTTCCTTGTTTGGTTGGCGGGATGTCCTATATCGGGACCTCAGGTTGCCCTCCCAAGGTTTCTTTTCCTCATTTTGTTGATATATATTTCCCCGCATCTTGGTTATGCGCGCCGGAGGAATTCTGAAGAATTCAGGACATTAGAATTGTTTAGATGTGTTGTCGGCGGATCCGAGTGGATCATATACGTATGGATGGGCTGTTCTGTTCCCTTCGTTGGATCCGTGTAGATACTGCCCCGGCGTTAGAAAGGCTGTCCCGTGCAGGGGCTCTCATCAGTAGGCACCTCTTGATTTGGGACGGACTGTGCTGAATGTGGGGGTGGCCAAGCGGCCTACGGAGTGGGGAGAGACTATCGGTGGACCAAGGGCGACCAACAGCCTAGTCAGTCCCAATATCCCATGTCACCATATTGAGGGGTGACGGTGAGGGTGTGGTGGGCCGGCGATGTGGCGACTCACTGGTTTGTGTAAGGATGATTAACAGCCTATTAAGTCCCAATATCCTTTGTCACCTATTTAGGGGTGAGGGTGAGAGTGAGAGTGTGGTGGTTCGGCGATGTAACGAACCCCCGGATTTGTGTTGTTTATGCCACTTTGAGGCTTTTGCTGATTAATTGTGGTTAATATGAACTGTGATGCATGGGTTGTGCTATTCACTGAGCGTGTGGCTCACCCCTCGCATAATTATTTTTCTCCAGTGATTACCGAGGCGGACTTGAAGGAGGAGCTCCCCGAGAGACTGCACCAGTAGCGGAGTAGAGCCCCGTCCCGCGAGTATTAGTGGCCATCAGCATCCTTTTTGATTGTATGTATATATTTCCGTGCTTGGGCACCAGTTTGGATTGTATTTGGATGTTTGTGTGTATATTGGCTCTCACAGGACAGTTGATTATGTATCGAGTCTGTAATGTGTTGTTGATTTACAGATTCAGTCTTTTAGCTTCCGCTATCTGTGTATACATCATGTCAGCCTCTTTGTTGTCTGTGTTGTCTTTTTAGCTGTTGTTTATGGCATGTTATTGATCTCCTGTATTGACTGCTGATATCATGTATACGCTTGCCGCGTCCCGGGGACGGCCGCCCTGGGGCGTGACACCTCATCATCCCCCTCCTCCTTAGCTATGGCTTCCTCGACCTCAACCTCAGCACTGGCCCCCGTGGCCTCTGTGTCCACACCCACAGCCTCTTCAGCCCCAACCCGAACTCCCTCACCTTCCTCCATGCCCACCGCATCGGAAGCCAACATTTCAAAAACGCCCAAGGCCCACGAGGCCTCCTCCTCGGCCCTAACCTCTGTAGCCTCTCTATCCAACATCCCTATGATGGCATCCAATGATGCCCTCACACCCTCACTAACCCCCTCAGCCCCTACCTCCTTGACTACACCCTCGGCCGATCCTACGACCTCCAAACCAAAGCTTCCGGCTACCACCGGTCGATCACCGCGCCTCCTCTTGCGCGTATACCCGATCACATCACCCCTAGGAACTGTAGAAACCCCCAAGAATGCCCCCAAAGGCACATCCCCAACCGAACCCGTGCCGGCATCTCCCGACAGTGCCTCCGCTGTTTGGGTCGTCTCCTCCACGACCCTTCTCTCTAAACCGTCGCTCTCCGATGAGCCCGACCCCGAGGCAGCCCCCCTCTGCCCTCGGGAAGACCGGATATGCTTCATCATCGAAGCCGTCTTCTGCCCCTTCGTCATCTCCTCCAATTTCGTGAAGAAAGGAAAACCCCAAAGGAAACTAGGGCTTCGAAATCAAGAAGAAAGGAGTGATCTAGGGCGAATCAAAGTCAAGGAAATCAAGGTTGTTTGGTTTTAAACAGAGAAGAAGAAGAAGAGAGGGAAGAGCAACCATTTTTGAAAACGTGTGGGAGAGAGAGGGTCCTCTTTTAGGTTTAAGGGACCCAGTCAGCCGACGGCTACCCGCGAGTAGTGGCCCCCTACCCGACGGCTAAATACCACTAGCCGCCCCTCCCTGCTGGCTAAACACCACTAGCCGCCCCTTGCCAGCTTCTCAAACACATCCATTTCCAAGTTTTCCAAAAATAAATAGCCATGCATTGGTTTATTTCTACGTTTTACTTGATCAAACACAACTATTTTGAAGTCTTACCACAATTACCAGTACCATTCAGTTCAAATTTCTTCAGTTCTGGTTCTTTTCCAGAATCTTTGTCTTTCAAATGATCCAATTCACCAAATCAAACACACTTTATTTTACTTTCTGTCTATGATATCCCCTTGATTCGCTGAGCTACCCAAGCACGGGTACGGTAGGCACAAGGAAACTGACGCCGGGCTGCTCCATGCACGATGGCTAAGAACCCCGTCTAAGGGTTGGATCACTCGCTTCCTTACTTTTACTCACTCTCCCACCTGGATCACTCTTTAGATAACCATTGTAGTCAAAACCCAACCTCTGATGACCTAAATAAAATCCTTGAATGGTATTGGTCATGTGTCCTAAACTTCTTGAAGTTGGGTTGGCCAAAATAACGGTCTCTTTCCTTATCATCGATCGAAGTCTTTCTGTTTCACACAAAGACTTCGTCCGATGAGGGACAATTGTAGATACCCTAATTTTGACTGTCCAAAGAAAAGAAATTTACTTCAAGTAATATTGGAAACTACCACATTTGGACATCTAATAGAAAAACTCCCTTAGAAGCCAAGACCGGAAATCCTAAGTCCAACACTTAGAAAAATCTAAAAGCCTGGACAGGGGCGGTTACTTGGGTGTAGCCGCCCCATACCAGGCGGCTAGTTTGAACTAGCCGCCCCCCTGACCGACCCCAAACCGCCTTCCTGGATGGGACATAAATCAAGCATGATTGCGGCGGATTGTCCCTTTTAGCCGCCCCATCTCAGCCGGTTCAACCTTAGTAACCGACCCAAGCCACCGCTTGTCAGAGATGGGACGTTTGGCAGGTTATGATGGGGGTGGCTACTTGAGAGTAGCCGCCCATCACTGGGTGGCTAGTTCCAACTAGCCGCCCCTCATCTGGACATTGTCAGAGAACAAAGATCTAATTGGAGGTCAAATCAAGCACCTTATTACCCATTTTGATCTATTGTCCAGTGGACACTCCCCTATAACTCTTCTACTATAAATAGGGGTCCTCCAAACATTTCTTCCATTCATTCCCAATCATCAAATACTTCCCAATAACTCACATTCATATCATCCAATCCATTCCCCACACCACCATTTCAAAACCCTGAGAGAAACCCATTTCCTACATCAAATCACTCTCCAAATCCACTCTGCAAAACCCAGGTTAAACCTAGCTTATCCTTTGCCAATACCCAAAGCCAAATCCTACCCAGGTTCTACCCAAATTTAACCAGACACCAGGCGGCTACTCCTAACTAGCCACCCCCCACCAGGCGGCTAAACCCCACTAGCCGGCCCTTCCCCACCTAAGTCCCAATTCTCCTTTAGTCAAGTTCCCAAAGCAGAAGAGGATCCTTGTCTTCACCTCTATGTACGGCATGCCCGTGTCTCATAGCAGAGACCCCACAAACTCCCCCACGAAGGCAATCAAATCAACCCAAACTTTTCCTGCTTTTAGAGAAAAGCAGGTGGAGATCACAACCACCCCTGAATACTCCTAAGGACCCGTCGGCCGCCTTAGCCGGGAAAGAAAAAAATAACCCACCACCCCTTCTGAGAGACGATCCGACCGAGCCTGCCAAGGCGTAGTTCTCTCGGTCCGATCCTCCGAAGAACTCCCACACACGCAGAACCCCCGAAGGACCAGGAAGAGAGGGAGGAAGGCTTTCCGGAGCACAACCCCCCTTCCAAAATCCAATACCGACAACGGCTTCTTTGGTTCAGGACATTCAGTGATACAATGACCCAGCTTCCTGCTGTTGTAGCATGCACGAGGATCAATCTGTTTCTTAGGACATACATTGGATGTGTGTCCCGCTTCTCTGTAGAAATAGCAAATGACCTTGCTACGAACTCCACGATCCGGACCTGTGTTGCCCTGGTTTTGCTTCCGATTGTCAAATCTTTGACCACCCCGGGGCGAGCATCATTCCTGTTTTTTGCACGGGCTTCATTCTCCTTCTTCCACTCCAAGTAGTCTTGTTCCATAACCAGTGCATAATCCTTTAGCTCCTCATAGACACGAATTCAGAGATTGCGTAGCCTATGACGAATGTCACTCCTCAGACCTTCCTGGAAATGACAACACTTCTCGCTCTCCACTTGAATGTACTTCGGCGCAAAGACAGACAGCTCTAGGAACTTCTCTTCATATTGGGCCACCGTCATGTCATGAGTCTGACGAAAGTCCAAGAATGCTTGAACGATGCGGTCGGGCTCCACAGGAGGAAAGTACTTCTTGTTGAACATCTCCACGAACTCCTCCCAGGTGATCTACTCGATTCCACGGTTCAGAGATTGTTGATGGACGTTCCACCATTGAATAGCAGTGCCTCTCAGTTGATGAGTTGCTAAGAGAATACGCCGGCTGTCGGTCAACAACATGGTCTTGAAGATCCCTTTGAGATCAGTGATCCAGTGCTTCAGCGCTAGTGGATCGGTGCCAACGCCATTGAATATTGGCGGATCCATCTTCTTAAATTTCATCACCAACTGCTCAGGTTGGTTCTGGTTCTCCCCTAGTCGACGTAACGCCATGTCATTTTGGTGTTGAATCGTCTGGGCCACCAGGTTGGTCAGGGTTTGGAGATCCTGACGCAAAGTGTTGCTATTACTGGCCATTTCAAGTTTTCTCCTAGATGCAGTAACACTTGGTTAGAACGTGATCTATATGAATGCAAACCTAATAATTATGTCCTATGTCCGTAGCCCTAACAGGAAAAAAAAGGCTCTAATACCACTTCTATAACGCCCCGTACCCAAGACTCCATTTTGAAGTTCGAATACGGTACGTTACCTTGGATTTCTCGATAAAACACGGGTCACATTTTTGAAAACATAAGAGATTTATTTAATCATACCAAATGATAAACCATAACCAGGATCTAAACATAACTCATCCTAAATGCGGATGATTACACACAAAATAGTTTTAACATAACATCCATCTGTTTTTGCTGAAAGGGACTAAGGAGACTACATGCCAAGGAAAGGCTTATTCAACCACCTAGATGCAACGGAAGATAAAAGCACGAACCGCGATCGCCACCACCGAGATCAACAATCACCATCGGCTACTCTGAAAGGTTGGGAAAAGAGGGGTGGGCTACCACGTGCTCAGTGAATGGACCTTTACGTCCCAGTAATATATTTCAAAATAATAACCTTAATAAAATGTCACAGAAACAATTGCAGATATAGTAACGATACTTAAGAAATCATAACTTAATTAAGAACAACATTTAGATGCATAGTCTCAAGGAACCTTCTCAAACCATATGATGCATATGAATGCAACAGACATGCATGCCCATATTTCCATGGCACCTAGCCATAAGGATTTCACTCTGGAAATCGTGTCACCCAGACATGTCACCTAGACGTGGTCACCTAAACGAAGTCACCTACACTTGGGTCCATTCTAAACCGTAGTAACCTAGACTCAGCCACCTAGGTTGCATGATGCATGCATGATCAAACCATGTTTTCATTTCAAATATATACATGCATGCGGCAGTTTATTAATATTTTCCAACACAGTACGTAATAAGGCATCGGCCTATATATCATATGACATGCTCGAATTTTATACATAAAATATCAATTAAAATTGTTGATAAAATCCTTCGAAAGCTACATAGGAGACTCCAGATGGCCTAAGGCGACCTAACCTGACCAAACCTCGCTTGACTCTCCTTCTCGAGCTCCCAACAATGGTGCCGAACCAAGGGAGAAGAAAGAAAATTTAGAGTTTTAGGGTTTCAATGCAAAGGAGAGAGAGGAAGAGAGAAGAGAGATTAATAACCTCACACACGTGGGAACAAATTTCATGACACCATCGAACCAGAATAATGAAATCAATGCCTTTGCCCTTTCCAAAAACGAACCGAAAATTTAAAATTCAAAAAACCACCCAGATTGACGGCCCTTATTGAGCCCAACGGCACCTCCAAGATCCATCACCCATGTGCCCGACGGCACCTATACGATCCGTCAGACACCAACCAATTAATACGGTTAAAGTCACAGTTGTTACAAAGAGTTTGGGTATCCCTATCGAAGATGATATAGGTGTGAAGGTGATGATGAACTTGTATCCAAAGCACGTACATGGCATTGAGTTATGGTTAGAGAAGGAAGAGATCATACAATGAGATCGTGGTGCGATGAATTATAATGCAGAAGATTCATATCCTTCAATTGTTCGTGATCCATATCAATGTTCATCGTCGTCATTTGTTCCGTGTACACAACAAGATTTGATTGATGCAACACCAACCAATGCCCATGGGAGTGTCAATATACCACATTTGTAAGTATTGTTTATATACTAAGTTTTTGGTGGGTGTATTCATATGTGTAAGTATAGTGTCTTTACATTTATAGGTCCCCATTTAATGACATGGGTTGGGACGATATTCGTGAGGGAATTGAAGTAAACAATGAAGAAGTGGAAGATCAAGAAGGAGGAGAAGAAGAAGAGGAAGTGGAAGGAGGAGAAGAAGAAGAAGAAAAAGAAGAAGAAGAGGATCGTGAAAATCACTGGGTTGGTGGATCTGATACTGAGGAGGACCATGATGTGGAGACAGTTGCCATCCATGGATATAGTGTTCCTGAAATGTATCCTACACATGAGCCTATGGAGCAAGCAATGACAGAAAATGTCCATCCATGCATTTATGAAATCGGATATTCTTCATGTAACGATCTTGAGGTTGGTCAGCTTTTCGCAAATAAGAAGTCCCTCATTAATGTTGTCAGAACTTGGAGCATAAAGAAACGTGTGTAGTGTCATGTGGTGAAATCAAATGCAGAAAATATGTCATTCAGTGCATAAATTATGAATGTCATTGGAGATTGTATGCGAGGATGGTCGGTGGTTCAAAAATGTTCAAGATTTACACCTTGAGAGTTCCTCATACATGCTTAGATCCTCTACTTAGTTCAAATCACCTACTATTCAGTTCTGATTATATCTCACGGCTAATAATGTCAACGATTCGTTATAATTTGAGAATCAGTCCTACTGAGATAATAGACAGGATACGTGCTGATTATCACTACACAATTACATATTCAAAGGCACACTGTGCCAAATGGAAGGCTATGGAGAGAATATTTGAAAATTGGGAGGAGTCATGTGCTGAGTTGCCTCTATATGTTGATGCCCTAAGGATGTCTAATCCGTGAACAAATGTGTTCTTTGAAGGCCATGTCATACAAGAGAATAACATGGGCAGACCAATCCGACAGTTTGAACGTGTTTATTGGGCATTCGAACCAGCCTTAGAGGCTTTCAAACATTGTTGTCCACTATTTTGCATCGGTGGAACACATTTGTATGGAAAATATAAAGGAAATCTCCTAATAGCCACTGCCTTTGCCATAGTTGAATCTGAGAACAGAAGCAGTTGGACCTTCTTCCTTTTTCGATTCATGGAAGATCATATTTCACTAAATTCCTTATTTGAGGTGGAAGGTGACTCAGAGGTTTGATGAAAATTCACAAGTTTTGATATACTGTAGGGTACAACTGGACTACCAGCTTGAGTCATTGGTGACTGTAACATTATTATTATTTCGCAAACACAATATATTGTGTAAGATTCCGATACTAATTGTAATTTTGATTTTTGGTAGGTTATCTGGCAGCTTTATGTTGGGACATATGAGAAACTACCACCTGCTTGTAGGAATCATATGGAGTTGTGGTTGGCTAGGGTCCTACTCATTTGCTTTGATATCGTGGAGATGCACGTGCCCGATCGAGTCACACGTCAATTTGGGGCACATCAAGACATACCATCTACTATAGAGGTCATCGACCGGGTGAACAGACGAGGTAGATAGGATACCAATTGTATGGTATATCACCAAACTTATATCGAGCGTTGGGACCAATGCTTGGAACACATCTACCAATTCTGTCTAACCCGGAGTTCGAGTAGATATATGGAGTGGTATTGGGAGAGAATAGTCAGACATATCACACCTCCACCACCCCCACACCACCCTCCAGGCTATGTCGCACAACATTCGGTAATTTCTTAAACATCTTATACATTTTTATAAAGTGATAAATGATTTTAAAACCACTTATCATAATGAAACTTTTGATAACAGGGGAGAGTTACACAGAACATTAGTGAGGTGCTTGCAAGGGTCTTGGTGTTGTACCCTAATTATGATGAGTGGGGACGTATAATTGTAGTGGCACGTGATTATGCAGAGGGATGATGGGGGAAAGGGAACATCCATTGAGTACCTCTAGTGCAGCTACATATGATGATGATTACTCCAGGGATGTCTTAGATGACAGTTGTCGGTATCGGGTTTCGGAAGGGGTTGGGGGTGGATGTGCTCCGGAAAGCCTTCCTCCCTCTTCCGGGCCTTCGGGGCCTACGTGTGTGGGGGTTCTTCAGAGGCTCAGATCCGGTGCGCGACTTGCCAAGGCGGCACATATCTGAACGAACCGGGCATGTACTGTCTCTGAGCTAGTCCTTGATCAGGGACTCGTGCTCCGTTCGGGTAGAGTGCTGAAATTTGTGTGATCCCCTCTACCGTGGGGGTGTGCGCCTTTCTCGGCGGTTGTCCAACCCTATGGCTGATAGGTGGGGACTGGGTTTGGACTGCTGGGGCTGCACAACGGGAAATCCTATTGTGGCGGTCAATGAGAAGCTGGTACGTGGTACAGTCTCCGTACGGAGCTCTGGACTCAGGCTTTGCAACATCATGTCAATTTCTTGACATTCCGTTAATTGCAGGCCAGTTCGGTGGACGAGGGTGCGCCACCTGGACACGTACTGCTCAAATTCCTCCCTAGGCCTCATTCTTTCTACGGTTAGGTCTGAAATAGAGGGGGTCCTAATCCTCTGATAACCGTAGCGGCCTAGAAACTTCTCGCTTACAGTCGAGAAGTTTGACAAATGATCTACAGGGAGGGTGGAGAACCATTGCAGTGCTTCTCCTTCCAATGATTTTTGGAAGAGGAATACTAGCAGAGGTTGGTTATCTAGAAATGGTCGGGCGTCTAGATAAAAGGCAATCAAATGAACGTCTGGGTCTCCACGACCATTGTACCGGTGAAATTTTGGGATTTTAAATCCCTCCAGTAGGTGGACTGACGGGATCTGTCTCAGGTTGTGCAGAGACATGTGTTTGGGGGCGGAGGGGCCAGTTTTGAAGAGAACTCTCTAGATGGTTTCATCCAACGTTTCTCCTCTCAGAGGGCTATTTAGTGGTCCCGGGTTGGAGGTGGCCTGGTAAGGGCTCGGAGCAGAAATGGTTGGGAATATTGGATTCATGGGGGAAGCTGGGGCAAAGGAAAAGGTGGGGGGAGAAAAGAGGCTTGGACTCGGATTTACCGAGAAGCCGGGTGTTGGTAGTGTATTGGGGGTGGGACAAGCCTTGGGGGTCTTAACAGGAGTTTCCTGCTTCAAGGTCTTGGCCTGGTGATAGTCGGTGAGGTCATTGAACATGTCCTTGACCGACTGGTATCCTAAGGTAGCCATCCTCTCCTCTAGGTGGCTGAGGAATTGGGCAGTTTGGTCTCCCTGGTTGTCTATGAATGCAGACTTAAAGTAGTAAATAAAGCGGTAAAGGGGTGCGCAGCTGTGTGCAGCTTAAAGCAGTAAAGGGTGCGCAACTGTGTGCGGCTTAAAGCAGTAAAGGGGTGCGCAGCTGTGTGCGGCTTAAAGCAGTAAAGGGGTGCGCAGCTGTGTGCGGCTTAAAGCAGTAAAGGATGTTGTAATGCAAAGTAGAGGAGGGTCAGACTTGAGGGGTGGGAAATCCTAGTTTTCCTAGAGGGGTGATGGCATTCTAGTCAAGTTATTGGAAGGAAGCAGAAGAGGATTACCTTTTGTTGTCTTTCACGAGGGAGGTCCCACCGTGATTGCTAGGCTGTCAGTATCGGATTTTTGAAGGGGTTGGGGGTTGGATGTGCTCCGAAAAGCCTTCCTCCCTCTTCCGGTTATTCAGGGTCTGCGTGTGTGGGGGTTCTTCCGAGGCTCGGATCCGGTGCGCGCCTTGGCAGGCTCAGTCAGATCGTCTCTCGGAAGGGGTGGTGGGTTGGTTTTTGTTCGTTCCTTGCTAAAGCGGCCGACAAGTCCTCATAAGGATTCAGGGGTGGTTGTGATCACCACCTGCTTTTCTCAAAAAGCAGGAAAAGTTGGGTGGATTTGATCACCTTCGTGGGGAGTTTGTGGGGTCTCCGCTCTGAGAAACAAGCATGTCGTACACAGAGGTGAAGACAGGGATCCTCTTTTGGTTTGGGAACTTAACTAAAGGAGAATTGGGACTCGGGTGGGCTAGGGGAAGGACCAGCTAGTGGGTTTTAGCCGCCTGGTGGGGGACGGCTAGTTGTGGGTAGCCGCCTGGTGTCTGGCTCTATTTGGGCAGAGCCTGGGTAGGGTTTGGTTTGGGTGTTGGCTGAAGTTAAACTAGGTTTAACTAGGTTTTTTGGAGAGTGGATTTGGAGGATAATTTTGGTGTAGAAAATGGGTTTTTCTCTCAAAATAGAGTTCTCTCTCTCAAGGGTTTCAAGTGGGGAAGGGGATATGGGTTGATTTGTGGGTGGGATGTTAGATGATGTTGGGAATTATGATTGTTCATGATGGAAGAAGTGCTATTTATAGTAAAAGAGGATTAGGGGAGTGTCCACTGGACAATAGATCAAAATGGGTAATAAGGTGCTTGATTTGACCTTCCATTAGATCTTTGTTCTCTGACAATGTCCAGGTGAGGGACGGCTAGTTGAAACTAGCCATCCAGTGAGGGGCGGCTACTCTCAAGTAGCCGCCCCCATCATGACCTGCCAAATGTCCCATCTCTGACAAGCGGTGGCTTAGGTCAGCTACTGGGGTTGAACCGGCTAAGAGGGGGTTGCTAAAAGTGACAATCTGTCGCAATCATGCTGCTTTATGTCCCATCCCAGGAAGGCGGTTTGGGGTCGGTCAAGGGGGCGGCTAGTTGCGACTAGCCGCTTGGTATGGGGTGGCTACTTGAAAGTAGCCGCCCATGTCCAGGTCCTAGATTTTTTTTCTAAGTGTTTTTCACTAGGGTCTCCGGTTTTGGTTTCTGAAGAAGTTTTCTAACTAGATGTCCAAATGTGGTCATTCCTAAGTTTTACTTGAAGTATTTTTGTCTCTTTGGATGGTCAAAATTGGGGTATCTACAACAGTGCATTTGGGCTAGGAGCTAACATTGAATTCACAATTGATGAGTTCTTCGGTGATGTACTACTTGAGTCAGAATTGGATGAGCAGCAACAACAACCAGCTCCAGTTTCAAATCAAGCTCCAGAGATGACACTCTAAACATATGTTCGTGGACCACGTAGGATTTGGTGCACTTCTACTACTGCCAGTCGGGGATCAGGCGAACCATTTACCACTCCGGCTCAATCAGCTGTCCCATCTTCTATAGCTACAGACGTACTCTCTTCATCAGCACCTCCTGCTCCGGGGAAAGCCAAAAAGAAAGGATTTATAAAATTTTTTGGATGACTGTATTTATGGGACTTAAGATATGTTTATTATATATATGTACTTTCATGTGTGTTTAGAAACAGTAATGAAGTGATTGTATTTATGGAACTTATGTTTTATTTCATTTAAGTTGTTTTATTTCATTCATAAATGATTTTCATATATGTTCGAGCATGATTTATTATATGTTTCAACAAAAAAAAAAAAAAAAAATTAAGACAAAAATGCAAGGGAGGCGGATTATATATATTCCTTCTTAAGGAGAAGGCATATATATATATACCGTCTCCTTTGTAGTTTCACGGGGATGAATATGTTTGAACGGGAGATGGCTTATACAATCCATCTCTCTTGTTAATCTGGCAAATCACTCTAGTACAAACATTCAAAAAAAACGGCCAGCACTTACGTGGCAGCACTGACTGGGTCAACGGGGCTAGTTTTTACTAATATTCAACGAATGATGCTATTTTTGCAAATTTTTATTTTTGTGGGGTTAAAAGTGCTAATTACCCTTATTATTTTATTGTTCGAGCCTCATTTACACATTGGCACGAAAGCATGTACTCATAGGAAAAAAAAACGCATCTGGGCATGGGGCTTTCATGAATTAAAGATCTATCCTCTCTTCTTCTTTATTTATTTATTTATCACTCTTGATGTATCCCCTTTTATTTGAACAAGTTGTTTAGTCTTCATATACAAAGGAGAGGTAGCAAATATGCGATACACATAAGATGAATTAAAAATCTTAATCACACATATTAATGATATGCTTCATGAAGTGCAAGAATCTAAAAATGATTGGAAGATGTAGCTATTAAAGTCAGTTTATTTGATTGCCAAGAGATTGTTATATCACTACATGTGAATTAAAATTATTTTTGTGAGCGTATATTTAGAATCTGCATATTCTATCAGTTGTGGGCTGTTGGAAACATTTGAAATGTTTTGAATTTCCCTCTCATTTTATTTCAAATACTTTCAAATGAAGAACCAAAGTTTTAAAATGTTTTGGAGGAAAGGTGCTCCCTCTATTGGTTTTGGTTGCTTGAAAAACATAGTCCCATATTGGTTAAATTGTTTAACCACGTCTTCCACATAAGGAAGAAAGTTGCTACTTGTGTAGGGTCCCAAGGGGGGTAAGGGCTTGTGGATTGCATTTGCATTTTGTAATTGGTCTTTGGTCTTCGGGTCCGGGTTTGTGTTTGTGTTTTGATCCATTGCATGCTAGTTTTAATCTGATTTCGAAAATAGTTATTCCAACAATTTAAGAACAGAATCGCCCCTCAATCGCAGAGGGTACTCGACGATCTGCTCCCCGGATACAACCACCCAGCCTCGCTGATCTTCTCCTCTGGTGCAGCAGGAAGAAGACAATGTGAACTGGTCGCTGACTAGAAGAATCGCAAAAAAAAAATAACAATTTTTGGGTGATGCTTTATTTACGGCTAATTTTATTTTGAATAAAATTCCTTTTAGGCATGTTGATAAAACCCCTCATGAATTATGGTTTGGTAGGAAACCTTGCATGAAATATTTAAGGGTTTGGGGCTGTTTGGCCAAGGTTAAAATTCTTGAAATCAGGAAAAGAAAACTTGGTCCTAAAACAGTAGATTGCATATTTTTGGGATATGTAGAACATAGTCATACAAATAAATTTCTTATTATCAAATCTAAAATTCTTGATTTTCAAGTAAATAATATTTTTGAAACCAGACCTGAAGATGCTATTTATTATGAGTCTATTTTTCCTATGAAAGAAAAAATAATTAGACCTGTTGGTGAAAGTTCATCTAATATTGCTTCTACATCTTCTTCTGAATACCCTATTTATGATGAACCTGAATTTGATGATAATCTTGGGAGAGGTAAAAGAATTAGAACCGAGAAGAATTTTGGTCCTGATTTTTATATCTATCTTGTGGAAGATGATCCTAAGACTTATCAAGAGGCTATGAATTCTGTTGATGTTGGTTTCTGGAAGGAAGCCATAAACAAAGAAATTGAAAGCATAATGAACAACGACACTTGGATTTTATGCAATTTACCTTATGGTTGTAAATCTATTTGTTGTAAATGGGTATTTAGAAAGAAATTAAAACCTGATGGATCTATAGATAAATTTAAAGCAAGATTAGTTGTAAAGGGTTTTAGTAAAAAAGAAGGTGTAGATTTCTTTGACACTTACTCACTTGTTTCATAAATTTCTTCCATTAGAGTCCTGATTGCCTTGGCTACCATATACAAGCTCGAGGTCCATCAAATAGACGTCAAGACTGCCTTTTTGAATGGTGATCTTGATGAGGAGATATATATGGATCAGCCTTAAGGCTTTGTAGTATCAGGACAAGAGAAACTAGTGTGCAAATTGGTTAAGTCATTATATGGACTTAAACAGGCATCTAAACAATGGAATGAAAAATTTCATAAAATTGTCTTCTCTGCTGGTTTTGTGAGTAATGAATCTGATAGTTGCATTTACAGTAGAATGAAAAATGATGCGTGTGCTATTCTATGCTTATATGTAGACGACATTATAATATTTGGCACAAACATGTTAATCATTAATGAGACTAAGGATTTCTTATCTAGTAAATTTGACATGAAAGATCTTGGTCCTGCAAATGTAATTCTTAGTATAGAATTAACTAGATTGCATGATGGCATCTCTCTTTCTCAGTCTCATTGTGTTAAAAAAAATTTGAGAAAATTTGAATATTATGATTGTAATCCTGTTTCTACACCATATGATCCCAATTTCCATTTAAAGGTAAATGTAGGGGATCCTGTCCAACAACCAAGATATGCTCAAATCATTGGTAGCTTAATGTATTTAGCTAATTGTTATAGGCCTAACATCTCTTATGTTGTAGGAAGACTGAGTAGATACACTAGTAATCCTAATGCAGACCACTGGAAAGCCTTATGTAGAGTCTTTAGATATCTTAAAGGCACAATTAAATATTGTTTGCACTATTCTGGTTATCCATCTGTCTTAGAAGGATATACTGATGCGAACTGGATCTCTGATTCTGATCAGACCAAGTCCACCAGTGGATATGTTTTTATTCTAGGAGGTGCAGCTGTATCATGGAAGTCTGCTAAACAAACTGTTAGAGCAAAGTCCACCATGGAAGCTGAGTTCATTGCCTTAGATCTTGCTGGTGAGAAAGCTGAATGGCTTAGAAACCTGCTTTTAGATATACCTATTTTAAGAAGACCTCTTCCACCTGTATCTATTCATTGAGATAATAAAGCAACCATAGATAAAGCTAAACAGTCTAAGGACAAACCTGGGAAGAGGTTCATGAGACCTAGGTATCAAAATGTAAAGGATTATGTCTTACATGGAGTGATCTCACTTGAATTTGTTAGATCAGTAAGTAACATTGCAGATCCCCTTACTAAGGGACTAGCGAGGAGGCTAGTCTTATCAGCATCAAGAAGGATGGGGCTGAAGCCCATGGAGTAGCACCTCAGTGGATACCCTACCTTATCAATTGGAGATCCCATGAGATAGGTTCAAAGGGACAAACAAGTTGTTGAGTGATTATGTAGAAGCACTAAAATCTAAAAGCATCCCTATGGTGCTAGTGCTTTGACTGTGATGGTTTAGGAAGAGCTAAAAGCTCTGAATAAATTCAAGGCCTTTGAGACAAGATGTAGGACCACGCAGTATACCCTTGGAGAATTCTACTATAAGATTGTGATCGTGGGGCCACGATCTATGAGAACACAGGCTGATCTCTAGAGCACTATTGAAACCAGATATGCGTAATGGCCGTAATGCGCACACCAACTTGAAACCTGGTCTAGTACTTGTGCTATGCTGTTTAACTAATTGAAATCTGAACAAAAGGGTCTAGTTCAAGACCTAGTTCACTACGTCCCTTCAGATAGAAGTTAGTTAACACTAAGTGGAGGTTCAAAGCCCTAAGCTACCTGTACCGAATGCATAGTAAAAAATCACCATACTTTATTTTCTTTAAAAATTTGATTCTTGAGGGGGATTGTTGGAAACATTTGAAATGTTTTGAATTTCCCTCATTTTATTTCAAATACTTTCAAATGAAGAACCAAAGTTTTACAATGTTTTGGAGGGAAAGTGCTCCCTCTATTGGTTTTTGTTGCTTGAAAAACATAGTCCCATATTGGTTAAATTGTTTAACCACGTCTTCCACATAAGGAAGAAAGTTGCTACTTGTGTAGGGTCCCAAGGGAGGCAAGGGCTTGTGGATTGCATTTGCATTTTGTCTTTTGTCTTCGGTCTTCAGGCGCAGGTCCATGTTCTTGTTTTTATCCATTGCATACTAGCTTTAATCTGATTTCGAAAATAGTTATTCCAACATGGACTACTTGTGGAGTCTCTTGAGTTGAATAAACCTAAATCCATTGTTCCATGAAGATAATAAAAAATATATTTTACTTTTTTCTAATTTCTTTGATTTGGTGTAGAACTAAATATGATAAAAAAAAATCAATTGAAAATGTGAAGTCAGATATAATGTATTGAGTAAGATATAATAATGCGTCATTTATACTAAAACAAGATAGTTTAGAACCATGAACGTTTCCTTATCTTCTTTTGCATGGAAGACTTTTTTTTTTAGTATACATTGTTTTAAAAACATAGATCTCACTTATGCTGGATTCGCTAGCAAATACTATATTTTTTTTGGGGTGAGATCTTGGATTTTTTTTTGTCGAAATACTCTCTCTTGTCGTTGAAAATGAAAAGTGAAGTAAAAGAGATATCGGAACAGTCAAGACCGTAAATGGAAGACACAGACTAAGATATCCTAGGAGAACAAGGAAGGTAACGATGGAAAAAAGAGTATGTGAAGAATAACTAACTAAAAGTAGAGTTCATGAAAGAGTTTTGCTAAAATATCACCATGGTTGTCAACGATGATTGGACAACAAGCAATTCAGATTTAAGAAATTAATAATGATTTTTAGGCCCCAATTGGTAGACCCCATCTCAAGCCCTATTGAATTATCTGCTTTATCCTTCTTATCTAAATGGAGAAGTTTTTTCCATAACCGATTCCTTAAATCTCGAGGTGGTTATGATTTAGGATATTCTCTCTCTTTTTAAAGCAATCAATTCAATTGAATACCAAAAAAATAAGATTTACATTTTTTTATTCAGATTGATATGTGGAAAAAATATCGAATTCAGTTTTGGTGGGGATTGGAGGAGAAGATTACAATTACTCTAGTAATTTTTTTTTTATTTGCGATCTGATTGTGGTGCAAACAATGACGATCCATTCAGGTTAAGCTTTTCGATCTGAATAAAACATATTGTTCTGATTTTACATTCATCTTTGAATCATCAATACATTTTTGAGATCGAATTTAATTTAAATTCAGATACATTGCCACTGTATCTGAATTTTTAGCCTTGCATAATATTATTCAGTACGATTTTTGAGATCTGAATAAGTACGATTTGTATAATCGTTTTTGTTGTTGTGTATGTGTATAAGTATGCATATTGAGTCGTTCAGTATATTTTTAACCTTGCATGATCATTATTTAACTCATTCGGATTCAAGATACATTGTTATCTAATGTAAAGTTGTTAATTCAGATTTCAGATACATGTGTATCTTAATTATTTATCCAACCCAATTTGTTGTTTGTTATTTTTCTTTTGGTGGATTTGATTAATGTGTATCTGAATAATATTTAATTATTTTTTGACATCTATATTTAAAGACTTTTATTAATCATCTATGCAATGTCTCATTAGCATATAAACCATAATTGTTTCATTTTTAAACTCATTCAGATTCCAAATACACTTGTATCTAATGTAAAGTTGTTATTTCAGATTTCAGATACACGTGTATCTGAATTATTTACCTAGCTCAATTTGTTGTTTGTTATTTTTCTTTTTAATGGATTTGATTAATGTGTATCTGAATAATATTTAATTGTTTTGTCATGTATATTTAAATATTTTTATTAATCATCTAAGCAATGCTTCATTAACAGGTAGAATATAATTGTTTCATATGAATATAATCTTCTGTATCTGAAATTCTAATATATTCATTTGTAGCTGTATCTGAAAAAAATGGAGGTAGAGGTCGGAGGAGATGGAGGTCGGAGGAGTGCTCGAAAGGTAGCCGATCCACCTCTCATATGATAGAGGGCGACGAGAGCAATCCAAAGGTAGTGATGCCGATCGCCGGAGATGAGAAGGCCGGCCGGAATGAATTTTTGAAGTAGTGGATGTCTTATGAGGGTAAATTTTTTTTTTTTTCAAAAAGGAGTGCTAGAGGCGGTTATTCAATCCCAATTAATGAGGGATTGTTTTTTATAATGAAAAATTCAAATATAAAAAAGGGTAGTATTGTCTCCGCACTTTTTGACTTTAAAAAAAGTTAAACAAGAAACCAATAAATTAATGACACATATTGAAGTTTCTCAATGTGACTTAAATTTTGGGGTTCATGTAGCAAGACCCTTAAGAAATATATGAATGTGGGGGCCTTTACTCCAACCCCATCACATTTTCAACCCACCCTTTTAAATATTAATAAAAAATTAAAGACATTTAAGTCCCTACAAACATGAGAAAATCCATTTAAGTCCCTATTAAAATTGAGATAGATGTACAAGTCCTTGAAAATTTAGAAAAACCCAATTATCATCCCTGAGTTAAATTTTCATCCAAACTTAACAGAATATTCACATAATATTCCATCACATATAATTGTGTAGACATTGAAGTCCTTATAAACAGTCATAAAGACAAATTAGTCCCTGCAAAAGATAAATTGCCCCTGAAAGACTTTCACATTAAATTGTGTACACATTGTAGTCCCTATAAATAATCATAAAGACAAATTAGTCCCTGCAAAAGATAAAATTGCCCCTGAAAGATTTTTACATTTAATTGGATATACATGGTAGTCCCTATAAACAATCATAAAGACAAATTGGTCAATCTAAAAGACAAAAATGCCCCTGAAAGATTTTTACATTTCATTGTGTAGACATTGCAGTCTTTATAAACAATCATAAAGACAAATAATATGAGATATTGATTGTAGAAGGAGGATGAAGACAAAAATGCCGATGTCTTTATGATTATTTAGAGGGACTACAATGTGTACACAATTTAATGTAAAAGTCTTTCAGGGGCAATTTTATCTTTGGCGGGGATTAATTTGTCTTTATGACTGTGTATAAGGACTTCAATGTCTACACAATTATATGTGATGAAATATTCTAGGAATATTCTATTAAGTTTGGATGAAAATTTAACTCAGAGATGATAATTGGGTTTTTTCTGAGTTTTCAGGGACTTGTACGTCTGTCCCAATTTTAGTAGGGACTTATATGGGTTTTTCCATATTTGTAGGGACTTAGATGTCCTTAACCCATTAATAGAAGAGCTTTGCTACACATGCCCCATTATATAAGCCTCACTCATAAGCCCCATGAGGTGTCAAATTTTTATTGGCTATCTAGTTGACTTTAACAAAAGGACAAAAAATAAAGTATCAAATTACCCCTATTTAAATCGAATGTCACATGTCAAATCCTATTTTTGTGTACAGTTTCTCTTCCCTAAACACATCCAAAAAAAATCTAACCATTTTTTTAAAAAATCAACAACTTAAAAAAATCATTTCAGCCAACCTACTCATCTTCAAAGAACGGCGTCACCAGTACTGGATTCTTTTTGTCGCTCTCTATCATATGAGAGGTGGTTCGACTATCTTTTCAATCCTTCTCTGGATTCCAATTTTTTCAACCTTCATATCCACTTTTTGATGAATGTAACTGACTTTTAACGAAACACTAAGATCAGATAAAAAGGTCAGCTACATTTTGTGAATGTAACTTAGTTTTAAAATATATTACACGAATAATGTGTAAATGTTCATATTAGTTTGAAAATGTAACACAACCATATCTCAATATAACATCAAAACACTATAAAATTCTCCAAAAAAAGTATTTAACATCGAACACCAGATTCAACGAAAAAATTGCAAACAAAAGCCAGATTAAAGACTACCATATTTAATATCAAATAACAGAGTCAAGAAAAAATTTGCGAATGTAACTTGAGTTAAAATACAAAATCCATATAATAAGTTAGTTACATTCACAAATCCATGAAGCTATTTACAAAATTCAATACAAACATCCATATAATAGTTAGTTACGTTCTATATCACATGGGTATGCATATGTAACTGACATTCAAATGTTAAACAACGGATATGCCGTATTGAAAACTACATTTGACGTATGAAAACAACCAGAATCAACATTAAAAAAAACAAAAAAATGAAACAATTGAAAAACATACAATAAAACAAACACCACACCTAGGCCTGTCAACGGGTCGGGTCCAGACCCGGACCCGACCCGACCCGACCCGGACCCGATTACACGTGTAATATACCCGACCCGATTTGGACCCGACCCGAGTTGGACCCGACCCGGTGGACCCGAACAAACAAACGGGTCGGGTCCGGGTCCACCCCACCCCGACCCGTTGGACCCGAGACCCGATTGTTTTATTAAAATATGCTCATATATTATAAGACCATTAGTATTAGTTGATACATAATTTTATTTCTTACTTAACTTATTTTTGTATTTACAAGTTCATAAATCATAATCATAACAAGCCTATAAATCATAAGTCATAATCATAACATTTTTTTTTTTTGTGTTGATGTTGCAACTTGCAAGAACTTGATTGTTTAATATGTAATAAACTTAGTAATGTATTGTCGTCGGTTTATTTTGGACAATTAACTTATTAGCTTTTGAATTTGTATGATTAATTAGTTTGTTGCATGATTTATGTTTATTATTTAGGTTAATATGTTAGTGTTTATTGTTTTGAATGTTGTTTAGGTTAATATTGTTTTGAATGTTTGTATAATTAGTTATGTTTATTATTTAGGTTAATATGTTTTTTATGTTAGTGATTATTGTTTAGAATGTTGTTTAATAATTGATTTACTTCTTTTGAATTGTATAAAATTATATTCAAACATAGTCTCATTAACAATAATGTTTTATTACAAAAAATTTCAAATAGAATGATAAGGCAAACAAATACATGAGCTCTTCTCTTTTTTTTCTTTTTTTTTTTACCCAACCATTTGGGTCGGGTCAGACCCGGACCCAACCCAGGTCCGACGGGTCCGGGTCAACATTTTTTCGGACCCGCCGGGTCTTGGGTTGGACCTGGACCCGCCGGGTCCTGTCATAGGTCGGGTCCGGGTCCACCCCGACCCGACCCGTTGACAGGCCTAACCACACCTGAATCGGCAGACATTTCAATGGTAGCCAAACTATTCTATTTTTTTTCTTTTTTCGATCAGATTACACGCTTAAAAGAGTCGTCCAAAAAATCAAATCCAATTGCATTCTCAAAAAAAAATTTCTGAAAATTTACCACAAAATAAAACTGTTAATTCAATTATGAGCGTTCAAACGTGATATAGTCAAAAAAGGAAAAAAGAATAGCAATTGAATGCGCCCCACACGCTGTTCCAAAGAAGGCAGTATTAACCTAGATATAGTCGAAAAATGAATAGACGATTCAAATGTTAAAATTCAAAAAAGGAAAAAAAAAACCATATTTGAATACCTAGATGCGTGATTCTAGAAATTTCTCAACTGCCCTATTAATTACACTGAGCATTAACAAACATATTTAAAGGGTATTTTAGGTAATCCAATCTATCATATGCCATGAAGCTTACATGGGGCCTACGAAATGGGGCTTGTCAATCATTTTCCTTAATAAAAACATATTTTACATGCTTTTAAAAAAGTGAAAGCCACCCCTTTCTAACCCATTATCCCTTCCAAATGAAAACCCCAAAAGTCTCATCCCTAAATCAAACATAAAAAATTCTTTCCCCTATTCAAACCTATTTCAAAATTAGAGTCCCAAAATCATAAAATCATTACAGATCCAAATGTTACAAAAAAAACAACAAATCCAACCCTAAAAACCAAATCAAATAAACTTATTTCCATCAATTACTTACTAGATCAAGTCAAAACTTTTTTTCTTCTCCAAGAACAACAAACATTCAATCACTCCCAAACATTCAATCATTCAATTTTTTTCTTCTCCGTGACCATCTTCAATGGCCAAAACCCCAAACCTCCTGACCCTATTCACGTCCCTCCCTGAATAGCCCTTGACCTGATGAGCCATTCGATGGTAAACATCTTCCACGGCTGAAACCCTAAACCCTCCTAAGATCCTCCACGAGGACCCTCACCTTGTCCCCCCTTTGGCATGACCGACCCGTAGAACTCCATGGGCTTCTCTACCTTCATTGTTCCCCGTCCGCCCCCGTGAGACTCGTATGCACCTCTCGTGGGGATGGAGAAGGAGATCAAGAGGGAGAGTAAAGAGAGAGAGTGAGGGTTTCTAAATTGGTTGGGGGTGGGTTGCAAGTTATAAGATTATGTGTATATATATGAGGGAGTGGGGTTGCAACATGTGAAAAATTGTTTGAGTGGAAAATCTTTTAAAAATTATAAAAAATTCATGTAATTATCTAAAAATATATACTGATTTATTTAAATTGTATTAAATAAATTATAGTTTTATAATAAATGTATTATACTTTTTATTGTTAGTAATTTTTGAGTTAAGAATGTATTATAGAATTTTGATTTAGTGTTTAAATTGTTTTCTCTATTGATTTTTTAATGGAGTTAATGAAACTGTAATTTTTTTTTGTTCAGTCTCTGTAATTAGATTGAGGAGTGAAAAATGTTGAAAAATGACTCAATTTTGTAAATCAATTGAGGTCTGACGGCGGATATATATATATATAAGGATGACATTTCAGGACATGATGATGTTGAAAAATGACAGGGATATTTTTATCTTATAAAAGAACTAAATCTAATTTTATAAAGTTGGTAGGGACTGAATCCAATTTTAATAAGTTTCTAAGAACTTATTTCAATATATTCTTCATCGAGGAATTAAATTCGTTACCCATATATATTTTATTAAGATCTAAAATGATTTTTTTATTTTACAAAGATTTTACGTGATTTCAAGAAGACGGTAGAGAGTTAATTGAAGATTTTTACCTAATTATTATTTTTTTCTTTTTAGTTAGGGGAGTAATTGAATTTCTTTAAGGCATCATTTACGATTGTACCCCTACATTTATTTCAAATGACGAGACCAATTACAACCAGTAAAGCCAAACCCCAACAGGTCCTTTCCCAGGAAGGTAAGGTTAATAAAAGGAATTAAAAAAAACACCGTCGTCTATGGCACTCCCTGGTTTCGCCCTCTCCCCGATATTTCGGGACGCTCTATCTGTAACGGATACCGGCGCCGGCGTACGCGGACATGGCGTCGGCGGCGGCCTTCGCTTGGAGGACTGCGCTGCCGCTGCTCATCGTCGCCGCCCTAGTCGCCTTCGAGGAGTGGGTCTCCATCCCGTCGTGCGAGGTCTCCTCCGGCGAAGGCGGCGGCGGGGATCCCAAGGCGGGGAATCTATCGGGTTCCGAGGATCTGAAGCTGATGATCGTGGCGGATTTGCTGCTCATGGGATCGGAGGCGGGCCCCATCACCGCCTACTTTAGGGATTCTTACACGGCCAAGTTCTTTCGGGTATAAACAACACTGATTGATGATCACTTGTTTAATTGCGTGTTTTATTTGGGTTTTGTTTCTTCTAAAAAAATTTGGTTAATATATATTCTATGAGACTCGGATGTTGTTAGATTATTAGTAAATGGCATTTTTAATCCCAGATTTCCTCTTTTTATTGAGGGAATTAGATGGGATTCGGATTGCAACTCATACTAGTCTACAACTACCTAATCAACTCGTTTGGATCTACCTGATCAACTAGTTTGAATTTAAATTTATAGATTGGCATTGGATGGAATTGGAATTTCAAATCACCTCCAACTAAACTTTTTAATAACCAACAAATTAGGTTGGTGTTCCTGTTCCAACCAATTCTTGAAATTCCAGTTCCGGTCAATCCTAAAATCGTGTCTCGTGGAGGATATAGCAGAAAACAGAGGGGTAAATATGATTAGTGCAACTAAATTTCCTGATGTACCAAGAAATCTTTTTGAACTTCCAACAAAGACCACTGTTTAGTTTATTGGAGTGATTTATTAAGTTCATGAATAATGTTATTGTTTTTCTTTTTGCACAATCTAATGATTTTTGAAAAAATTGATTGTGCAAAATTAGAATTTACTCAATAGTCAGTTCCAAATTGGGACCTTAGAAAGTATATCAAGAATGGGAAGTACTTGCTAATGTTACAAAGTTGTAATATATCTTGGAAAGGATTCTACTTATAAATTTAATTAGTTTGTGCTATAATGCTATTTGTTTATGTGAACCTCTCTGTCTTCTAAAATTCTTTTGCCTTTTATGTTATTTCAGAATGACACAATAAAAGTAAATTGCTAAATTTTGACTTCTAAAATTTTATTCTATATCATCTATGATTTTATTCGGTTTGGTTTACAGGACAAAATACACCAAATTACTATAAAATACTTCAAAAGGTATGATTTTTTATTGTCACTGTTTGGCTCTATATTCTTAAAAAAGTGATGAGGTGCATAGCTGTAGGGGAGAAAGGAAAAGCAGACTAGATCAACATAAACAAAATGAAAAATAAAATTACTGGAAGGAGCAGTGTTTCTAAACCTCAAATACTGAATAGTGAATAACATTCTTTGAACACTACTATTATTTTGGGATTTTTTGTGGAGAAATCTGTAAGTGATATTTTCCTGCAAAAGACCTACTATGTTTCCAAACTCCTATGAAATTATATTTAATAATGCCAAAAAGATTCCCACTGTATTCACAGCTTTTCTACCAAATTATCCCAATTCTGTCACTATGAACAAGAGATAACCATGTTGTGAAATCAGCATTGTAAATTGAAGATAATTATTATCTGATGTTTATGTTCTTGGTGACTTTAATTGATATCTGCCTATTTGTTTAGCAGAAATCTCTTAAGATGCTGGATCCAGATATGCTAGTAATCTTGGGAGACATATCAGCAAGAGGCTCACAGTTGAAGAGCAATAAATGGTCAACAATTCTACAGCAACTACAAAAAATATTGGGGCCTTTTCTGGAACTTCCTCTTCATATTATCCTTGGTGATAGGGATATTGGCTCTTGCAATAAAATAAATGCAAATCTTGTAAGAGAGATAGCTAGCAATTTGCCTGGTTTGGATTCAGTTGGTTGTGGTGCCTTTGAGATTAGCAATATCAGTTTTGTATCTGTTAACACTGTTCCAATGCTCTGTGGCAACAATGACTTACTCTTCAGTGTTGAAAAATTTATAGAGAGAGAAAGTGTTGATATGAGTAGATCCAAGATTGCAGTGGAAGAATTTCAGAGGCCAACTGAATCAAGAGGAGATTTCAATACCTTCCACTGGAGGGAGAATGATGTTCCACCTGGTGCTGGTTCTGTGCTTCTGCTCCATTTTCCCTTGCACCAGGTGGCAAGAAGCAGCTGTAAAGTTGAAGTCAATAAAAGGACCCTGTGGCACTATTTCCATGAGAGTTTCAAAATACTTATTGATGGGTAAGGTTGGCTATTTTGATTCTATCTTTATTGCTTTATATTTATCTGTCAGGATATTTCAACTTGCCTACGTATCATTTGTCTTTCACAAAACAATTGCAAACTTAAATGTCCATAGGGACTACTGAGATCTATGTTTTCCTGAGCAAGGTGTTAATAGCCTCTTTAAAGGTTTGGCATATTATTCCAATAGAAAGATATACATCAGCTGTAGAACTCCAAATTTTGTGGTTATTTTTATTTTTAAGTGCATGTAATCAAGCTGAAAAGAGATTTGTTCCTGAAGACTTCCAATTTTTTTTTTGCACTACAAAGAAAGACATACATTTTACTTGATATGATAAGCATACACTGAGATTTAAATATCATTGGCTTTCACATTTAAACGTGATAACAGATTTTAATATCCAGGCATCACTTGTGAAGCGAAGTTACTGCGTTGTATTTCTTCTCCTTTTCTCTTCTCTTAACTTGCTTTCTTTTCCTTTATAAATTTCTTTAGCTGTCAAAATTTCCTTGGGATTTCCTTTTTCTCTTTCTTTCTTTATTGATTTGTTCTTTTTATTCAAATAATAGATCTGGGAAAATATAAAATTCCACAAACATATTGACATGTTAGTTGATCAAGATTTAAATTAATGATATCATCGATGATATGTACCTCTGGATCACATAATAAAACTCAGATGAGAGAAATTTACCACCCAATATACTGCAGATTACTGTAATTTGTTCAAGCACTATGCTGATTGTTGTTGGTATCGGATTTAACTAAGCACTTTTCATTGATATTGTACTAATTGAACGAAAGTCCATTGTTTTTAAATGACCTATTTTTTTAATAATATATGTAACAATAATCGTTGTTTATCAAAGTTATCTGGTCCTTCATTATCAAGTTTTTCTCCTGCAGTCTACTTTTGCAGTAAGTCACTTTTGAAGTTTCCATCAAAAGTTTGGAGAATTGACAAATCTTCCTCTTGCCTGTAGAAATTTATCATCTGATTGTTATGCGTACTTGTTTCAATGTACTTGTTTCAACGCTGCCTCCATTTTGAAGCTGTAGAATATCCTGACTGATATACATGAATTTATGAATAAGAAGAAACACATGGCTCTTCTTAAAGTCAAACAATTTCATCTACAACAGTTTGCTATGGGGGAGCTATTGCCACCAGATTATTTCTTGTTTGTAGGTTTTCTAATGATTACTTTAATGTTGATTTAAATTAAAAGATGATAAGTACACAAATTGGTTGAACACAGCGTTTGGATGCAGTGAATACCTAATCAATGCCGGATAAACTGGTATATGGATTCCGGCCAACTCATGGAATTAAAGTTATTTCACGTTATTCCACCCAAAGAATATGTGGGCCCACTGTCAAATCAAATGTCATAATCTATTATAAATCACATGTCAAATCAACTATCATCATTTTTTCACCTTTTATAAAATCTTATCCACGCTTTATTCACATTTTATCTAAACAACAAAAATTTTATAATTACTTTTCCCAACAAAAATAATTCAAAATACAACCAAACACAAAATCACTTATTCCACTGCTATACCCACTAATGCTGGTATAATTGTATACCCCAGAATAAATCTTATTATGTATCCAAATGTGGGCTTATGGTTTTTGATGTAGAAAATAGAATTTCTCTAACTATTGTGGTCATATTCAATGAACTTTTCCACTCTTTTTTTCTGATATATTTTGTTATAGTGCAATTGTTGGTGCAGGACCATATGAGTTGCTGAAAACACTCCCCCAAAATGCAACCGAGTATATTATTCAGGCCCTTAAACCAAGGTTATCCAATGTGCTATGACAGATGTTTTTGTAGTCTTTATCTTGAGTGAAGTATTTCATGCATGCATGTACAACTGATTCTCTTTGTTTGACAGTCATCCTTTGCTATTGGTACTGTTGATAACTTGATATTTTCTTGGCTCCATTCACTATATTTTTTAGTTCTTTTATTTGCTTATACTAGCTTTAAATGGTAATTTGCTTTAAATATGTTAACGAAAGTTGGACAATCTGGAATTAAATTTTTAAGATAACTCAAAAGGCAAGATTTTACTTCCTGTTTTCTCATAATTATCAGATTGTGGGCCATATGTCAAGCAGACATTACTCCCTAAATGCTTCTCTGGCTATATGATAAACAGAGTCTTTGTCCAAGACCTAGAACTGTATTGAACACCATCACCGTGTATTCATCCAATAATACATGGACTGTTGATAGTATTAGGGTTCCTAAAGGCGAAGCCCATGTCTGACATCATGTTGTGTCCTGTGATGACATGTTATTGAAAGAATGCTTGATTCTGTCAAGACAAGATATTTACTATATTTATTCAAAGACTGATCTCATCAGGAAACATGACATGTCCTGTTGAACTTGATTGCTTTCATTTTTAATAGAAGGAAGCATCCTTGAGAGTTGCAGCTCTGTTGTATTGTAAAAACCATATGACTTTCAGTTAGGTTGTATAATACAAGACTATAATACAAGACTAGTACAAAAAAATCATTTTTTTTTTTCTAGATATACAGGAATATGCTCAGCATTTTCTTTTCATGCTTTAACTTGGAAATATAGTTAATTGACATCTGGATTTTGACAAGATCCTTGTTTCATGGCTGTTCAAATCGCTGTTGACAAAATTTCGAATTAATTATTGATTTGTCACTCATACTAGATATTTGTTTAGCCAGTTTTGATTTCTAGGCTACTCATGCTTTTTTTTTTTCTGTGATGCTCCTTGGCAGGATAGTATTTAGTGCCCACACCCACCAATTCTGTGACCACACCCATGGAGATGGAACACGAGAAGTGACGGTTCCAGCAATGACTTGGGCTGGTAAGGATCAACCTGGCTTCGTTGTTGCTAAATTCAGTCAGAATAAAACAGTATTAGTGAGCCACTGTTCTCTTTCCAGTGAATCACACGTTCTGATGGTTTATGTCACCGCATTGGTTTTACTCGCATTGGCTACATTTTTAATGTATTTGAGGAATTCTGAAAATATTTGATCAAGAACATTAAGTGTATGTAACACGAAGTATTTTTTTTTTGGTTAAATTAGATGTAAAGCCTGATTAAATGTGGAGAAGCAATGTCAGGACAGTGTGCTTTGAGGCTAGACTCTGAATATATTCACATGTTTTGATTATGATATCAGGTTGTCCATAAAGGGTGCTGATACTCTGATAAACTCGTTCATTGCTAGTATATATTAGGTTAAGAAAAAAATAAAAATGTATGCATTTAATTCATATACACTTTATTAAACAATAATGGAAAGATGCATATAGACCCCCCCACAATCTTGCTAAAATCAATATACCCCTTATGTTTTGTTTATGTTTTGTTTGAAATCCATGTAACACTTCACACAATCTTGCTGAAATCAATATACCCTTTTCGCATCACCACAACCAGGGGCGGAGCCAGGAATTAAAACAAGAGGCGACAGAAAGCTAAGAGAATGAGTAAGATAAGGAGAATAATTATAGATATATGATAAGTTAATACGAAATAAAGATAATTGAAAATTTTTGTTACTTTTTTTTTTATTTAAATATCTGTAATAATCTATAGAAGATCTAAAACAATTGTGAAGACTCACTATTCCCATCACAACAAAAAGAAAAAAATATATACAAGGATATCCTTGGTGCTTATATTTTAAAAAGAAATTTTAAAATCTTATTTCTAAATATTTTGAAAGACCCAATATAGTAATGATGAAAAATCAAAATAAACAAAAAAATAACAAAACATCCAAACCAGTAACTTTTCAACCCCTCCAAATCAGATACCAATATTCACGTGAAAACAAAACTTTTCAAAGTTTTTATTTTAAGAAGACCCATGATTCCAAATCTCAATGGGCACTAATATACTCAGTTAGTCCTATTTTCATTTGTCATGTCTAATGCAGTATTTCACTTGGTTAACACATTATATATTCTACTATCTCTGTATACACTATTATAGAAAACGTAAATAAAATATATACATTTATTTCATATGAACATGTATTTTACTTCTATAAAAAAAATGGGTTAAAGACATCTAAGTCCTTACAAACATGGGAAAACCCATATAAGTCCCTACTAAAATTGAGACAGACGTTCAAGTCCCTGAAAACTCAGAAAAACCCAATTATCATCCATGAGTTAAATTTCCATCCAAACTTAACAGAATATTCCCAGAATATTCCATCGCATATAATTGTGTAGACATTGAAATCTTTCTTTGTAGTCTGCACGTAACATCTTTCAACTTCAAACTCACTCATTTCAATTAGGATTTTTGCACATACCCTTAAAAATCTCATTTTATCAAAATTATTCTAGTAAATTACTATTTTCAACAATGCCTCTTAAAAGAGTTTAATTATTCATGAATATTCTTCCAAAAGATATTCCTACAAAATTTTAAAAATTTGTATTGTGCAAAAATACCCTTTAAAAAGAAATTAATGCAAAATTTAAATACTTTTGAGGCATTGTTGAAAATAGAATTTAAAAATGAGTATACGCAGAAACCCCCCCACCCCCATCTCCGTCCCTGACCACAACATAACCAAACTTTTCAAGGCGGATTTATTGGTGGACTAAGTTGGGCTATAGCCCGGCCGAAATTTTGCACTGATCATTTTAGGAAAAAGATATACACAGCCCCCTAAATATATATAGCAACCGAATAATGATATAAGTGAAAAATCAACCCACTGAACACCTTGATCCCTAAACTAACAAGGAATCCAAAGAGAAAATATTTAGTAAGAAATAAATTCCCTAACAAAGAATCCAAAGAAAGAAAATATTTAGGAAGAAATAAAAAACGTGATAAATTTAAAGACAAATAAAAGCATAAAGATTTGATTTGTGTAAAAATATCTTATTTTAAATGACCGTGATTTGTTATATATTTTTACATTGTTAGCAACTCCGTAGTGTGTGTGTATATATATATATATATATATATATATATATATATATATATATATATATATATATATATATCATTTTTGTTAGTTTTTTAATCTAATATCAAACATTTACTTTTAGGAAAACTAATTCCAAGCATTTTTTAACCACCTATTTTTTAAAATTTTTGACTTTTCAACATATTAAAATACTCTTAAGGGGGTACATTTTTTTTAAATCATCATATCTCCTTTTTTTAAAATAACCAACCTCCACATTTAAACAACTTCGGACAGAATCACGTAGGAAAAAATATATAACCGCCGCTATGGAGGTGTTTTAATATGACAAGATAGTTTAGAGATTTTTTGAAAAAATAAGGTATTAAAAATATTGAATTAATTTTTCATATTTAATATTTATTTTAATTTTAAGGGGAAATTAATTAGGGGTCCCTGACCCTATATCCATAATAACAATAAGTCCCTGCAATGTTTTACCTTAATCATAAGTCCCCAGTCCCAAAACCTATTATCTTTAGGTCCCTCTGACTAACATCTTCTCAAACGTCCGTTAACAATACCTATTCTACCCTCCCAATTAAATCGACCCAGAGACTCTCGTCTCTACCCTTCTCTCCTCCCAAAAAAACCCTAGCCACTCCTCCTCGTCGACCGTCGCTTCTCCTCCTTGTCGACCGCCGCTTCTCCTCCTCAACCGCTTCTCCATTGACGCTGCTACTCCTCCTTGACCGCTTCTCCTCGTCAACCACTTCTCTGCCGCTTCTCCTCGTCGACCGCTTCTCCTTCTCGATTGCTTCTCCCCTACTCACGGTGAAGGCTGCTACTAATCCCTCCCAAGGCAGCTCACCTTCTCCTCTGCGGTAAGGGTTGCCGCCTCCCCTCCTCGATTACATATTTTTTTATGTAAAATTTTATTAACAAATTTTTTTAAAGAAAAGGTAAATGTTTGCAACCCGATTTTATTTCTGATTTTGAATTACAAACTTCGAAAGAATGGTGATTAGAAAACATTGAAAAACATAAATAAACACAAAACCTCATCGCTCCCCGGGATTAGAAGAGACATCTAACCCGAAGGGGCTTCGGTTGCGCTCCCCATAGCTACCTACCCCTTGACGCATATCCTTCCGCCTCTGAAATTCACTTCATCCGCTTTTGCAATGAAGCGGCCCCAGTCCCTAACATATCCTCAAAACACGTTCTACATGTTTTCTTTGTACACCCTCGCACCTCGAAAGATGATCTCATTCTACATCCGCCAAATTGTTTATGTCCCCGCCAGTATTAACATTTTTTTATAGAGTAAATTTTTCTAAAAAACTTTATTTCACTAGAATTAAGTTATGGGTCCACCCTGCTTTTACTTCTCTCCATCCTTTTTCATAGCTGTCATTGCCCACTTTGGTTTCCATCATCTCCTCGTCACTGGTCCCATCATCTCCTCGCCGACACCATCCGATAGACCTCCGTTTGGTTCGAGAGTGCACTTAAAGCAGTGACCAAGTCACCATGTTACTAATGTAAATCATATTGACAGTACTTTGACAGTCGGTTTTTCTGGTAAAACATCTGTGTTGTCTGGTTTTCTGAACTACTTGTCATTAGTAATCTGTTATGTCTCTTCTACAACCTCACCTCATAAAAGCTCACAATTATACAACAAAACAGGGAATAGTGACACATTTTTCACAACCAAGACCTCCTGTATGAGCTATTCAATTGAGTACCATCAAATGAAAACAAGACAATAAAACAAACAAACCATGTCTTTTCCTATTCAGACTTCTGTATGTAGTCCAATTTTCAAACAAGTACACTTGTATAAGCCAACAGAGAGAAGAGAAAAAAAGGAATGAAAATCAGCTCTTATTAACCAAACATGGTTAAACCTAAGTCCTTTCCCCCCTACATCAAGCAAGCACCGTGAGCTCATGCTTTTCATCACCAACCTCCAAGAAATGCGACCCAACATCCAACATATGCATACCATCTTCGTCAGCCCTGCTGAGGTGCTCACATGGACGCAAATTGAATTCAACTTCAGCTCTCTCTCCCGCCTTTAAATGCACACTCTCGAACCCAACCAGCTTTTTCAATGGACTCCCACGTCGAACATCAGGCCACCTCAGAAAAAGCAACACAGGGTGCCTCCCCTGCATAGACCCATTGTTTTTCACTCCAACAACAGCCGAAAACCTCAGAGTCTCACACGCATCGCTTCCCATCTTCGCAGCATTGTATCGGATCGAACCGGACTTCTCAACCGCATAGAGTGAATCAGACCTGTTCAAGTATACCTGGTTTCGAGTGACCGATATGAACTCATAAGCATAATTCGAATAGCTGAGGCCATAACCAAACTTGAAGACCACCGGGCCGTTATAGAAACGGTAGGTCCGGCCAGGAAAACCGGAGGCCGGGTCAGGCCGCATTTGCATGTCTGTCATGGGAACTTTGGTGAAGCTTTCAGGATACCAAGTGACAGGCAGTCTCCCCCCTGCATTGGAATCAAACATTATGTACTAAATGTTTTGCTGGGGACATACAAGCAAAACCATACATAAAAATTTAAATTTTACCTGGGTTGTGTTCACCAAAGATCACCTCAGCCAGTGCAACCCCACCAGCTTGTCCGGGATAACCACCCCACAATATTGCGCCGATCTTCGGATTGTACTTCGCGAAGGTAACATCAACCGGACCGCCCGAAAGCAGTACCAATATCACCGGTCTCTTCGCTGCATTGGCAACACTAGTGATCAGACTCTGCTGCATCCCTGGCAACAACAAGCTCACCCTGTCAAGCTCTTCCTTCTCTTGGGTCTGGTCTAATCCCATTATCAATACTACATAATCCGCCGTCTTAGCCAGGCCCACAGCTTCTCCAATGGACGCCGTGCCACACGCGACTGAGTCGCATCCAGCCAAGTAGTGGGTGTTCATTGCGCGGCTTTGTAGTGCCTGAAGAGGAGAGACGGACCCGCACGGAGGGCCGTGGTAGTTCCCCAGGAGCACTGATGGGTTGTTTGCGTTCGGGCCGATTACAGCGAGCGATCCGGTTCTTGCTTTAGAGAGAGGGAGGAGGTTTGCAGAGTTCTTGAGCAATACAATCCCGTCACGGGCCACTTCGAGCGCCAGGAACTGGTGTTTTGAGGAGCAGACGTTGCTGGTGGCGATGTGGCCAAAGCGATGTTGTTTCGGGTTGCCATTGAAGAGTCCGAGTCTCATTCGGATCGAGAAGAGGTTGTGGAGTGCACGATCAATGTCACCCATCGAGACCTTGCCCTGCTGAACGGCTGATTTTGTGTAGTTCTGCAAGTACTTGCCACAGTTCACATCCATTCCTGTCATTTCATTTTTATAATAGGTAAGCAACATAGGAATCATCATGCATCTGTAAGTTCAGGTAACACAAAATTATGCTAACACAACATTGCAGTTGAACCATGGTACTGTAACTTGAAGAGCATGAGCCATAGTTGGCTTGAACGGTTGATATGTTCAAAGAAAGAAAAATTTAACATAATCTACATATTTGTATTGAAAATTTTCTTACTAAACTTCCACTTAAAATTTGAATCAAATATTCATGCTAGAAAACCTGGACAGGACATTATTCGTTAATCAAATATGAATTGAATTAATGATTCATGGGGACCATTGCAAACAGCCAAATTTTCCTTATGTTGAATATTACAATTGTCTCACTTCATTTGAATTTTTTTTTTTTTTCAAAGACGGGACTCATGAATGACTCAGGTAACAAGCAATATAAATATCAAGTAATCCTTATTTACAGTAGAAAAAATTGACCCTTCTCTTGTTTGTTCATGTGAACTGGTAATTATATCTTTGCACATGAACTTCAACTGCTACATACCAAAAGGGAAATCACCACAGCAGTAATTAAAAAGTGTTGGGAAGGCATGATGGTTACAGGACCACCTAACAGAAATGGTGGTCTTATAATGGATATGTGATGACTCAAAATGGTCCAACCTCCAATCCAAGTGGGTGCAAAAAATGGAGATGGGATCTCACTTTTTCTGTAAATTTCATGATCCAAGTTTGGTGAACACCAGACCTTGTGGTCCTGGGACGATCTCTTTAGTACAATTAGCCAAAACAAAGCACAGAGACGGGAACAACAGTAATGACAAATAAAAAGTAATCTATTCTAGGATCATTTCTGGATATATGTTGGTTTCATTGATATAAACATTGCACACAGTGACATAAACAGATCAAGTTTGGACTTGCATTTATATCTATGAAACATGTGGGCCTGAACAGTCCCCATGCCTTGTGATGCAGCTCCACAGAATTGAAGGCAAAGAAAACAAAGATATCCAATAAAATTTAGTTATAGTCTCCACTGTTTTCAACTCGTCCATGTGAACCACGACAGGAAAATTCAATATATTGGAGGGCAAAATATTTTAGTGATCATATCTGGTCCGTTCAATTCAGTTCCGTCGGTTCAAGAAAAAAAATCGCCCAAAGCCTAGTTTACCAAGTGGAAAGTCTCAGATTTATTTTATCCTTATTAACATTTCTTAAAATAAGGATAAAAACGGAAAAATATTATCCTAGCATACACATTGAATAAAAAAACCCCCCTTTTTATTCTAAATAACAAAAAAGAGTTGTTTGCACTTCAAACTAATTTCTTAGTTTATGTATATAAAAAAACAGTATAAGCTGTTCTCTAACTACTTATCCCGACACTTAAACCCTTTACTATGCTAGTGCTATGTACATACCAGCTTTGAGGACGTCTGCGATCGCATCCTCAGGTGTCTTGGCATAGCCCTGCGCGTCATGGATGATAGATACCGCATCGCAATCTGAAGTGATGTATCTGATCAAAACCCACCAAACGAAAAATTAAAACCTTCAAATTTACGCATACAAACAAGGGTTGGTGAAAGATGATGCAATTTCAAGTCATACCCATTGAATCCCCAGGCATTCCTCGCAGTCCTTGACAAGAGTCCATAATCAGCACAGGTTGGCACACCATTGACCTTGTTATAAGAACACATGATCCCACTAGCCTTCCCTTCCTCTACACAACTCTGAAAAGGTGGCTGGTAAGTATCCGCCATGTCCTGCGCCGACACCTAAAGAACAAAAAAAAAAAAAAACAACACACACCCAGACACCCATTAAGGAATTCATCCATCACACATATAGGTCCCATTTATGTTAAAGAGACCTGATTGTAGAAGATAATCAGTATGACAAATGATTCTCCTCACCTGCGCATCGAACGTATATCGCGTCTGCCCGTGCCAATTCTCCAAGTCATACGCGGTGAAGTGCTTGCAACAAGCAGAGGCCTTCAAGTGCTCGGCCGACACATCACCCGCAAACGAGTCCCCCTGCAAACCCCTCACATAAGACACCGCATACTTGCTCGCCATCCCGGGGTCCTCCCCGGGAGTCTCCTGCCCCCTCCCCCATCTTGGGTCCCTGAAAACATTAATGTTGGGCGCCCAAAACGTCATCCCCTGCGCCTGCCCCGCGTTGTAGAGAGCGCGGGCCTCGTCCCCAATCGCAACTCCGATGCGGTACCACAGAGAGGGGTTGAATGAGGCGGCGGAGAGGATGACCTGGGGGAAGCTGGTGGCGAAGTGGATTGGGCCGTTGAAGTGGATGCCGGGGCCGGAATCGGCGACGCCGTGGAGGGACTCGGACCACCATTGGTAGGCGGGGACGCCGAGGCGGGGGATGGCGGGGGCGGTGTTGCCGAGCTGGGAGATCTTCTCGTCGAGGGTGAGGCGCGCGACGAGGTCGGATGAACGGACGGCTATGGGGAGGGAGGGGTTGCAGAAGTTGGAGGAGGTCGGGTCGCCGCACGAGAATGGTGGGTCTGTTGGTTCGACTGGGGTTGTGAGGAGGAGAGAGAACAGTATCAAGTGAAGCAGTGGAGACATTTTTTTTTTTTTTGTTTTTTTCGATGGGTTGGAGAAGAGAATTGATGGGGTGGGGGTGTGAAGTGAATGTGCGTGTTCATGCTTTATAGCGCGGAAAGGGAGAAAGTCGTGTTTTTGAATATTTTGTTTTTGAAGGGTGTTTTGGAGATTTTAATTTGGGCCACGTGATGACGAGAGATTTTGGGGGGGGGGGGGGGGGGGGGGGTGTCTGTCTTTCTCTTTTAAAATTTTTTTTGGCTTCTTGTTTTCTTTTTTCCCCTTTGTTGGGTTGAATTTTTGGGGTAAAGAAAACTGAAAGAGTGAGTGGTAGGTGGTGATTCCACACGAGTGGGGTCGGTCGCACGATCGACATGCGGAGGACCGGATAGGTGCGGGGGAACCTCCTTGCGGTTGCGGCCAACCGGTCGTCAGGTGGGATATTTTTGTCACCTAGCTGTTACTTGCGAGGAGACTGTTACACACAGTGTCCTATGTATATCTCCAACCACGCATGGACGGATGGAGCAATGTGTTGTTGGGGCCCGACTCTGGGGAATTTTGCTGATATTTTGGGATTAGAATTAGCGCTGAAATTTTTTTTGGTTATAATATTATATTATAAAAAAATATATTCTCTATTAGATGATACATATTATTTAAAAAAAATATCTGAACATGCATGAATTGCATTTAAGTTGTTCATAACATTATTCATAGATTAATTATGACTTTATGTCCCTTATTGTATACGATCTCGCTTATATCCTACGAAAACATGAACATCAATAGTTGTCCAAACAAGTTATACATCTCATTTGACAAAATATATAACTCACTCAAATTTTCACATTTTCTATTTTTTTTAAGAACATATATTTTATTTTTCTAATATAATTTATATTTCATTAGATGAAATATATTATTTTTAAAGAAAAAATCAAAACAAATGTGGATTAAAAACAAAGTTGTAATCATTCTTGTATTTGCAGCTTACACGTTTAGGTTTTTAAGTATATACTTAGCGAAAACACTTTTTTTATAAATAAAAAAATGAAATGCATATACATGTGCATTAAATGCGTATATTTTCCATTTCTGTGATAAAGCATGTCACACGATTTTAAATACTGTATTAATAACGTGACGAAGGTGCAACCAAATGGATAGAATGTATCAATGTCATACATAATATGTATTATAATATTTATATATATTTCATATTATATAATCTTATTATATAAATAAAAAAATCGTAAATTAGCTCAAGTACACAACAGTAAGGTCTAGTTTAGTATTCATTCTCATTTTTATTATGTTAGAATACCTAGGAAAACAACATTTGAATCCCTTAATTCCAATGTCCACTGCTGAACAATCTATGCCTAGAATCTATTAAAACTACATTCCACAAAAGAAAGAATTCTCTTTTTACCAGAGTTACTAACCCTAAATCCAACATTAATTGACATGTTGATGTATTGTCATATTTGTTGATGTGGATTTTTGACATGGTGTGGTCTATAATCCGGTTTTTTCAAACTTAGTTCCGGTCCACACGCGGCGTACCGGATCACCGTTCGAGAGATAGTCCAAATTTGCTTGACTGCTCACTAGGACTTAATTGTGATTGCTACTTGCTTTTACCCAAAAGTAAGAATAGAGAATTGATCGCCTCGTGGGAGTTGTGAGAACGACCTATTCACGTTGACGCAGCCGGCCACGCAACGCGGTGAAGTTCAGGTATCTCACACAAAATGATTAAAAACCGGTTTAAAAAAAAAAGGTGTAGTAAATTATTTTAAAATAAAAAATAAAAAAAAGATATTAAATACGAATCTTAAACATGCACCCATGTTGGTTTGTTTGGGGAGGGGACTAGAAAGTAGAAATGTTTTACTAACCTCTCCTCAAAATATTTAACCCTTTAAAATGCAATAAAAAATGGGTTGTGATTGATGCACTAACTAGATAATGTAAATGAAATTAACTAGTAAATAACAAAATAAAAATAAATAAATAACAAAGAGAAAGCCTTGTTTTTGTGCTAGTGTATAAGCTTGTCTATCAATTTCTTCTACTTCTTCTCTGTTCACACTTCCACTCTTTACTTACATTTTTTTTCCAACAGCAACCACTTCCTCTCTGTTGCTCTTTTTTGTTTTTTCTTTCTTCTCTCAACAGTCCCTTCTCCTTTGAATAAACAAAAAGAAAACAACACTCTTCAAAATCCTTTATGTGAATATAGCCAACTCCCCAGCCTCTCTGTTTGTTAATCAAAACACACCAAAGAAAAAGAAATAAAAAAATTTAACCAAAACCCTCTTTTTTTTTTTAAATCCTCTCACACTTGTCAAGCAACCTTTTTAAAACAAAATATCTGAAGCTCTCTTTCGTTATTAAATAAACCCAAAACACCTACACACACTCTAAAAAAATAATATAAAATAAAAACAAGCAATAAGAAAGCAGTAAATAAAATAAATAAAGGAGCAATGAAACAGTAAATCAAACAAATAAAGAATAATGATAATCAAGTAGAAAGGAAAAGGAAATAAATGAAATGAAAATGAAAGCAAATAAACAAGGTTAGTAGTCCTTGGGATGAACCCAAACTTGATGAGATAGGGGGTTCTCAAATGGTCTTAAGACCAACTGGCCGATGGCCCTAGTGTAGGCCGTCCGTCAGCTGCGTCTTATTTCCAAAAGAGCAATTCAAAGTCCATAATGTTATACTTGTGTCACTTTTAGCCTGCTGGTAACCGTTGGAGCGTTCTGGCAGTTTTTAAAATTTTTAGGGTTTTCGATCGGAACCGCTAATTTTTGGACTGTTAGCTATCGTCCTGAGCTAGAGGACTCCGATTGGAAATCTAACTGCATATTTGGTGTCCTGGTGCCATTTTAGACCTCTCACGAAAATTTCATCGAATTCTGGTAACGTTTTCAAAATTTCGCAGTTTCGGGGCGTATCTGGGTTTTTAAGTCGCTCGCTATATAAGTGGGATTTAAAAAGTGCTTGGCACTATTCATCTTCTTCCTCCCCAAGCCCTCTCTCTCCCCTTATCCGTTTTTCTTGGTTTTGAGCCCCCTAGACCCCTCAAAGCTTAAAACCTAAAACATAGGAAGTGTAGATCGGGTCCCGATCTACACTCCGGTGTTTTCAAATCCCAATTCCGGCGAGTTTTGCCCGTCCGTCCGCCCTCTCTTCTCCTCTGTTTTGAGCCATCTCGGTGGTGGAGGTAGATCGGGGCATTGGAAACCCTTTGGGAGAGGTTTCGGTGCGCGGAGAGCAACCGGAATTCCTTTCCTCCCCTTGGTAAGCCTCTTTTTCCTCTCTTTCTTGCCTAGATGTATGCTAGGAGGGTGGAAATGGGGTTGGGTTGTGGTTGGCGGCGGTGGGTGGCCGTCGGAGGGCTGTGGGAGGCGGTCGGAGACTGTGGTGGTGGTCGGAGGAGGGTGCTGGTGGAGCTCGGGCTGGCAGGCGTGCAGCTCGGGCAGGCAGGCTGCTGTCCCGGGCAGGGCAGCAGCGCAGGGGGTGCAGGCGCAGTGGCTGGCGCGGATGCGCGCGCGCGTGCGCGCGGGCGTGCGCTCGGGCGGTGCTGGGGGCCAGCAGGGCTAGGCGTGCGGGCGCTCGACTGGCGCTGGGGGCCAGCAGGGCTGGGCGTGCGCGCTGGGCCGGCTGGCAGGGCTAGCTCGGGTAGGCTGGGAGCTGGTGCACCAGTTTGCTGGGCGAGCGAGGGCGTGCGCGCGAGCGTGCGCTCGGGGGGTGCAGGGAGATGCGTGCAGAGCAGGCTGCTGGGCTGTGCGCGCTGGCAGGCCGGGCGAGCTGGCTGGGCACGCAGGCGTGCAGGGCAGGGGCGCTCGGGCATCAGGCGGGCAGTGCCCCGGGCGTGCAGGCGAGCGGTGCTCGGGCCACTCGACGACGCGCGCAGGCAGGCAACGCGGGCAGCAGCGCGGGTAGGCTGGCAGGCGCGCGGGGCGCGTTCTGCCAGGCGCGCTGGGCGCGTGTTGCGCGGGCGTGCGCGTGGACGTACCGGGTGCTGGCCGAGGGTGCTGGGCGCTGGGCACCGCTGCGGGGCGTCGTGCAGGGTGCGCGCGGGGTGCGCGCGGGGCGCGGCAAGGCGGCTGGTGGTGCGCGCGGGGTGCGCGCGGGGCGGAGTTGGCGGTGCACGCGGTGTGCGCGCGGGGGCGGAGCTGGTGGTGCGCGCGTGGTGCGTACGGGTAGAGGCAGGTGGTGCGCGCGGGGTGCGCGCGGGACAGAGCGATGGTGCGCGCGGGGTGCGCGCGGGGTGAGGCGCTGCGCGCGGGGCGTGCGGGGTGCTCGCGGGCCAGCGCGAGGCGTGCGGGGTGCGCGCGGGCGGCTGCGCTGGGGCGTAGGGGTCGCGCGGTGCACCAGGGAGGTTCGGCGGTGCGCGGGGTGCGTTGGCTGAGGCGCGGCGGTGCACCCGGGCGGTCGAGCGGCCGTGCGGGTGGTTGCCGGCCGTGCGGGTGGTAGCCGGAGTGCTCGGGTTAGCGTGCGTGCGGGTCGTATGCACGTTTGCCCGAATGTTAGGTGTTTAGTTGTGGGTTTTGTGTGTTTGGGGTATTTTAAAGTATTTATGTTTGTTCTCACCATATTGAATGTCTGTCTTGCAGATCTAGACGGACGGTCGCGCGACGACCCCGATCTCTGGTGAGTGGGACAATCCAACCCAGTAGAGAGGTGTTATACGCACTTGGGCGTATACCGACCTCTCCTGGGGCACCATGGATAGATATTGACATGTGTAATATGTATATCATGCGAGCATGATTTAATTGTAGAATGCATGTTACCCTAGACTTTGCATGTTAGGGACTTGCACCCTTAGGATATGTGTATGAGCCATGCAGCATGTACCCTGGTTCCATGTTAGGAAGCCCGGCCGATGCATGTGCCCTACTAGTTTATTTATTTAATTAAATGCTAGTATTTGTTAAATTGCATGTTATAGTGAATATTATAGGGGAGGGGCCTTGCGAGGACAGCGGTGAGACCCGGGTTAGGGTACACCGTGTTCCTTGTTTGGTTGTCGGGGTGTCCTATAACGGGAACTCACGCTGCCCTCCCGAGTTTCTTTCCCCAACGATATTCCACCTTGTTATAACCTTATGCATGTTCCCCGCATCGTAGTTATGCGCCCTGGTGGGTTCTGAGGAATTCAGAACATTAGTGTTGTTATGATGTGTTGTCTGCGGATCCGAGCGGATCATATGCGATGGATAGGCTGTTCTGTTCCCTTCGTTGGATCCTTTAGACACTACCTCAGCGTTAGACAGGTTGTCCCGTGCAGGGGCTCCCAGTAGTAGGCGCCTCCTGATTTGGTGAAGGACTGTGCTGAACGTGGGAGTGGCCAAACGACCTACGGAGTGAGGAGAGACTATCGGTGGACCAAGGGTGACCAACAGCCTAGTCAGTCCCAAGAGCCTATGTCACCCGTTGTAGGGTGAGGGTGAGGGTGTAGTGGGTTGGCGATGAGCGACCCGCTGGATTTGTCTATGGATGATTGTCAGTCCCAATATCCTATGTCACTCCTGTTGAGGGGTGAGGGTGAGGGTGTAGTAGGTTGGCGATAGCGACCTGCTGGATTGGTGTAGTAAGTCCCAATATCCTTGGTCACCCATTGAGGGTGAGGGTGAGGGTGTAGCGGGTTGGCGGAAGCGACCCGATGGTTTGGTGTTGATTAGTCCCAATATCCTTGGTCACCCATTGAGGGTGAGGGTGAGGGTGTAGTGGGTTGGCGGTAGCGACCCACTAGTTGAGGAATTGTTGATTATTGGTGGCTATGGTAAATGTGGTTGTGGATGTTAAGAATTATCTGGTTGTGGTCAATATTGTCTGTGATGCATGGGTTGTGCCGTTCACTGAGCGTGTGGACAAGGAAAAGGATGATTTCTCCTCTCTTTCTCTGGTTTGGGTGGTGGGAAGAATGGGATCCGAAAATGATAGAGTTTCCCCTCTTCTTTCTTTGCTTATGCTTGCCTTTTCTTCTTCACAAACACCCCTCGCATAATATTTTCTACAGTGTCATCTGAGTCGGATCTGGAGGAGGAGCTCCCCGAGCGACTTCATCAGTAGCGGAGTAGCGCCACGTCCCGCGAGTTTCTGAGACTATCAGCATCCCTTGTACCAGTATGTATTATTTTCCGTGCTTGGGCACGCGTTTGGTTGTATTTGGATGTCTTTGTATGTATATTGGCTCTCACAGGACATGTGATTATGTATGGAGTCTGTAGTGTGTTTTGATTACAGATTCAGTCTTTAGTTATCCGCATTTGGTGTATATATCATGTCAGCCTTGCTTTTGTTGTCTGTGTGTCATTCTGGTTGCTTGTGTATGATATTATTGACCTCCTGTGTAGATTCTGATATTATATATACACTTGCCGCGTCTCGGGGACGCCCGGGGCGTGACACATAAAGAAGACAACCAACACTCAACTTTGATTAACCTAGCTTCCTTTGAATTATAAATTTATAAAACTCTTGTTTACAAAGGTTTACAAAGATGAAAATGGAGATTCTTCTTAAGGAAACCCTAAACAAAGAAATAAAAGAGATGAAGATAAGAGTGGACAAGGAAAAGGATGATTTCTCCTCTCTTTCTCTGGTTTGGGTGGTGGGAAGAATGGGATCCGAAAATGATAGAGTTTCCCCTCTTCTTTCTTTGCTTATGCTTGCCTTTTCTTCTTCACAAACACCCTCTATTTATAGAGTTTTGCAACCAACCACCTTTAAACTATAGATAGGGCCTTTTAATGCACCCTTTCCCGTCACCCAGAACCTGCAAACGCGTCCCCTCTGAGTGGTAGTCGAAGAAGGAGCACCATTTCCTTTTGCCCATTTGTTTTACCAGTATTTCAGAGGCAAACATGTGATGGCTCTTACAAGAGCCGTCTGAGTCCAAATCGACAGCTCCACTAGCAGCCGTCGGAAATATTAGGACAGAATGTTATTTTTGAACTTTTTTTTCATGATCCTAATTATGTAAGCTTTCCAACCCCTCTGACGGATCGAGAATCAGAGGTGTATTGCTCAAGTTATGGTTCGATCTTGTGGGGGTGTCCGACTGCGAAAGGAAAACCGGCTCCTCTTGTGGCCGTCGCCCAAAACCGACGGCTCATGCCCTAGCTGTCAATTTTTGAAGTCACGATCTTCGTTCTGTGAGCTTTCCAACACCGCTGGCGGATCGAGAATCGGAGGTGTAATGCTCAAATTATGATCCAATCTTGTGCGAGGTGTCTGACAGTCTGTGTCTGGGCATTCCTTTTGCTTCTTCTAGGGCCAAACCACCTTGATCTTGAATTGTTTGTTGTCTAATCTTGCGTGATTACTTTTGAGAGAATATGTGGTTCAAGCCTGCATAAATAAGATATTACAAGTGATAAGTATTACACTATTTTTGATCGGTCAAAAATGGGATATCTACAATATTGATATGTTCAACAATACTCTTATTTTCAATTTAGTAAACAAAGGGTTAAATGAATAGGGAAGGTTTAAATAAACCCCTTAATAAGGAAGCCCACCCTCTATTTTTTTCTTTTATGGGGTGAGATTTTCATCTTCAAGAGAAAAAAAATTAAAGGAAGAGAGAGAGAGCAAGGGTTGAGAGGGTGGTTGAGGTGGGTGAAGGGCAGTTAAGGTGGGTGGCGGAGGCGAGTGGATGAGGTAGCGGTAATGGGGGAGGGCTGTTATATATGTGTCACTTTTAGCCTTCTGGTCACTTTTGGGACATTTCTGGCAGTTTTTCAACTTTTTCTTTTTTTCGATTAGAACCGCTAAAATTTTGGACTTTTAGCTATCGTCATGAGCTTGAGAACTCCGATTGAAAATCTAACTGCACATTATGTGTCCTGGTGCCATTTCAAACCACTCACGAAAATTTCATCGAATTCCGGTAACGTTTCAGAATTTGGCAGTTCCGAATCGTATCCGGGTTTTGACCAAGTGGGAATGTCAAAGGGGGGACTTGACCAAGTCAAAGAGGACTTTGACCAAGTCAAGTTTGACCATTGACTTGGTCAAATGTTTTTGTTTTTTTGTGTGGTTGGGTTGACTCAAAGTCAAACTGTCACGCCCCAAGGCGGCCATCCCCGGGACGCGGCAAGTGTATACATGATATCAGCAGTCTATACAGGAGATCAATAAAATACTCTAAACAACAACTAAAATGACAACACAGATGAAAGCAAGGCTGACATGATATATACACAGATAGCGGAAGCTAAAAGACTGAGTCTGTAATCCAAAAACATACTACAGACTCGATACATAATCAAATGTCCTGTGAGAGCCAATATACACACATACATCCAAATACAATCCAAACTGGGTGCCCAAGCACGGAAATATATACATACAATCAAAAGGATGCTGATGGCCTCTAAAACTTGCGGGACGTGGCGCTACTCCGCTACTGGTGCAGTCTCTCGGGGAGCTCCTCCTTCAAGTCCGCCTCAGTAATCATTGGAGAAAAATATTATGCGAGGGGTGAGCCACACGCTCAGTGAATAGCACAACAACCCATGCATCACAATTCATATTAACCACAATTAATCAAATCAATAGCTTCCAAGTGGCAGGAACTACACAAATCCGGTGGGTTGTTACATCGCCGAACCACCACACCCTCACCCTCACCCCTCAATAGGTGACATAGGATATTGGGACTGACTAGGCTGATAATCATCCTTACACAAATCCAGTGGGTCGCCACATTGCCGACCCACCACACCCTCACCCTCACCCCTCAATATGGTGACATAGGATATTGGGACTGACTAGGCTGTTGGTCACCCTTGGTCCACCGATAGTCTCTCCCCACTCCGTAGGCCGCTTGGCCACTCCCACATTCAGCACAGTCCGTCCCAAATCAGGAGGTGCCTACTGATGGGAGCCCTCCACGGGACTGCCTTTCTAACGCCAGGGCAGTCTCTACACGGATCCAACGAAGGGAACAGAACAGCCTATCCATACGCATATGATCCACTCAGATCCGCCGACAACACATCTCAACAACTCTAATGTCATGAATTCTTCAGAATTCCTCCAGGGCGCATAACCAAGATGCGGGGAACATGCATTACAATAATATTGGGAAAAGAACCCTTGGGAGGGCACCATGAGGTCCCGATATAGGACATCCCGACAACCAAACAAGGAACACGGAGTACCCTAGCCCGGGTCTCAATGTTGACCTCGCAAGGCCCCTTAATATTCCCTAAGGCATGATAATAGTCACAAGTTCACATTTAAATTAATAAATTAAACTAATAGGACGCATGCATAGGTCGAGGCTTTCCTAGCATGATAACAAGGTGACAGGATGTACGGCTCTTACACATATCCTAAGGGTGCAAGTCCCTAACATACAAGTCTAGGGTGGCATGCATTCTACACACTAATCATGCTTGCACAGATTACATATTAATCAGTTAATATTAACTATGGTGCCCCAGGGGAGGACGGTATACGCCCAAGTGCATATAGCGCCTCCCAACTGGGTTGGGTTGTCCCACTCACCGATAACTGGGTCGTCGCGCGACCGTCCGTCAAGATCTGCAAGACAGGGTAATCAACTTGGTGAGTAAAATACACAAATACACCAAAAATACACTAAAAATACACAACACTCGGGCAAACGTACATACGGCCCGTACGCACGCGAGCCCGAGCACCCCAACTCAATCCCGAACCCCCGGGCAGCCGCACGCACGGCCACCCGCCCCGGGCGCACAGCCGAGCCCCGGCCCGCGCGCCCAGACGCACTGCCGAGCCCAGCCTGCACGCCCGGACACCCTGCCGAATCCCCCCGGGTGCACCGCATGCTCACTGCGCCCCAGCGCAGCGACTCGCGCGCACACCCGCACGCCCAGCGCCTCATCGCCTCGCCCCGCGCGCACCCCGCGCTCACCACCGGCTCGCCCAGCACCCCATCGCCTCGCCCCGCGCGCACCACGCGCGCACCACCGGCTCGCCTCACCGCGCGCGCACAGCACGCCTGCGCCTCTGCACACGCCCCCGCACAGCCCCCTGCGCGCAGTACCCGCACGCTCCTGCTCCACCCGAGCGCACGCCCACGCACACGCGCGCGTGCCCTGCCAGCTGCCCTGCTCGCCAGCCTACCTGCCTGTGCTTCCTGTGCTCCCAGCCTACCTGAGCCAGTCTGCCATCCTGCCCGAGCCACCCTACCACCTCTAACCGGCCACCAATGGCCTCCAACAGCCACCACCAGCCACAAACACTCAAAACCACCCTCCTAACATGCATCTAAGCAAGAAAAGGAAGGAAAAAGAGCTTACCCAAGGAAGGAAAGGAAGGAAGGGGAAGATCGGTTGCTCTCTGCGCACCGAAACACCTCTTCAAGGACCACCACCACCACGATCTCCCTCATCCCTCAAGATGGCTGAAATCAGAGTGAGAAAAGAGGGTGTTAGAGGGGGTCAAACAAGTAGGAACTCGAATCCGAGACCACCCGCGGATAGATCGGGACAAGATCTAACCTTTCTCTTCTTTGTGTTCTTGGTTTCAAGCACTCTAACTAGCTCAAAACAAAGAAAAAGAGAGAGGGGGAGAGAGAAAATCAAATGGGGAAGATGATGAATAGTGGGGAGATATTTTAGCTCACTTAAATAAGTCAACACCACTTAGATTAGGCTAACCTAGGTTAATTAGGGTTAAGAGAGGATTAGTGAGGCTTTAAGTGAGCTTTGACTTGGGTCAACTCAACCACACAAAAAAACAAAAGGGGTTGACCAAGTTATGGGCCCACTTTGACCAAGTCAACTCTCCCAACCAGTGTTCTGATATGCGGGATGCGGTTTCCGTGCGGCTAGGGTACCGCACAGAGTATATGCAGTATGCGGGAGTATATGCGGGAGTATATGCGGTTCTGTAATTTTTTATTAATAAAAATTAAAAAATGAATTATTCTATGGTGATTATTTATAAACAAGAGTTAACAAGCTAATATCATAAATTTAAATAAATCTAACCTTTTATGTCAATAATCCAAAGGAGTTGTAAAATAATATCCTGCAACAATGAACAATCCATTCAATAATTCAGTAGAAACACGGTGGCACCTATAATACAATAAAAATGCATAAATTAGATATATAAGTCTATTTAACCATAAGTATTCAATTCAAATGACATGCACAAACACAATTTAGCAATGAGACATGATCACATGAGACATGAAAGTGATGAAACATTTAAACATAAAACAAAGTAGAATATAGTTCACATAACATAATAAAACAAAAGTTCACACAAATACACAATCACTCTACAAATAAAACAATATAAATTAGTCTGATTCCCATTCAATACTAGCATTAGAGACATCATCATCAGTCTCATCTAACTCATGCATGTCCTCATCAATATCAAGCAATCGTGATGAAGTAGACGTGGAAGGCTCTCCTCTTCTTGTCAGTCCAGATTCAGGGAAGACCTCCTCCTCTGCATCCTTTTCAGCAATCCACTTGTAAGCATGAGCACGATCTTTCGAAGAAAGAGGATCTTTACCATTTTGGGCCCTTTCTTTCTTTCGATCCATGAGCTTGGCATTGAATTGAACATATACCAAGTCATTTAACTTTTGGACTTCAAGTCTATTTCTTTTCTTTGAATGAATCTGTAAATAAAATATAGTAAATTCATAATCAATAAAAAGTTGTAAATTTGTAAAAAAGTGAATAGCAAAATAAAAATAAATTACCCCCTCAAAAGAACTCCAGTTTCTCTCACACCCAGAAGAAGATGCAGTGAGATTCAATATTTTGCAAGCCATTAATTGCAAATGCGGTGTTTCCAATCCATGCACGTCCCACCAGTTAGCTACACAATAAGATTTCAAGTGTTAACAAAGTACATGAGCATTTAAATAAATGTAGAAAGCAAATAATATATTATTCACAATTAAATATTTATTACCAGGATTGTAGTCATCATTGTTAATGGATCGTTGCAACACAGCTAATGGCTTTCCAAAGAGTCCATCGGCATTCTTATATGCAATCAATTCTTTCCTTGTAATTACATCTTGAATTTCCAAGGCAGGGTAGAAAATCTCAATGCATTCCCGCAAATGACTCTTCAATTCCCTGTTGCTTTCAATGAAAGTACGGTCTCTAAAAAAGTAGTAGGGGTTGAGATAATATGCTGCACAATGAAGAGGACCATCTAATCTTCCTTTTGACTTCGAGATAATAGGAGCAATAAAAGGCATGTAAGATGATTCAACATCCTTAAACAATTCCATTATCTCCTTTTTAGCTTCCTCAAGACCACCATATACAAAACCCATTGAAGGTCTCTGTTCACCATCTACAATGCGAAGGAGATGAAACAAAGGTGCAAAGATTTTAATGGCCAATGCAACTTGATTCCAAAAACTTGGACTTATCACAATATCTGATGCCTTTTGCCCTTTCCTTGTGTGATACCACTTGCAATCCCTCCATTCTTCAGAAGTAAACATCAATCTAAGTTTATCCTTCTTTGAATATATACTCTCTAAGGAAAGAAACATAGTGGCAAATCTTGTGGCTCCAGGTCTCACAATTTCTCCTTTTTCGGTAAAGCGGCGCATCATACTCAAGATCTTCGTGTGGCTATAAATGAAAGTAGCAACAGTTCTAGCCTTCTCCACAGCACTATTTACCTTTGGTTCTTTGCCAATTTCCTCAAGAATCAAATCTATGGTATGGGCAGCACATGATGTCCAAAAGATATGAGGATATTTTGCTTTCATTATTCTTCCTGCTGCCAAATTGGCTGATGCATTATCTGTGACAACCTGAACAACATTATCAACTCCAACTTCCATAATACATGAGTCTACCAAGCCAAAAATGTAATCAGCAGTGTGTGACTCTTTAGAAGCATCAATAGATCTCAAAAAACTTGTGCCTAATATGCAATTGACACACAAGTTCATGATACTTCTACCTTTCCTGTCAGTCCATGCATCTGTCATAATAGAACAACCAGTTCTCTTCCACTCTTCTACATGACTCTGCAACCTCTCTTTTGTATTCTGAATCTCCTTCTTTGAAGAGAGTCTGGCTAAGCTTATCATATGATGGAGGCACGAATCCAGGGCCACATTGTCCAACTGCCTCACAAAAACCTACAAAGTCATTCATCATTAGGGAATTAAATGAAAGGCCAGCTTTGTATACCCATTTAGCCAAGTAACCCAGTACTCTATCTCTTTGGTCTTTGGCAAATGTTTCTTTTATGCATGTTTGTCGCATCTTCCCTTTTTGTCTCGCATCTGACACCTCAACACGAGGTCTTTTAGCCACACTGTCAGATTCTACCTCAGTACTCGTCCCTCCAACTCCAGTATTTGTCTCTCCACCACCAATGTCTACTTCCTCCCGAACCTCCCTCAAATCTTTTGCTTTGACTTCCTTCTTCTTAGACAATCCTTCCATATAATCTTTGATGGCTTTTTTGTCTCCTCATCAACTTGCTTGCATGGAGCCACATTTCCTCGAATGTGTGCCAGGTGTTGCTTCAACCTATTAATCCCTCCTTTGATGATTTTGGAACATAGCCTACAAGTGACCGAATTGGTATCGCTCTTGCTCATCAAATACCCATACTTCCATCCTGGATCAGTTGAACCAGGTGGTGTATACGCCGGTGGCGACGATCCACTTTCAGAAGTTGGAATAGACGTTGTTTTATCCATTACTGTTCAAGAGTTCAACATACATGATATACATCAAATTTTCATAATTCATTTTTTCAAACAATGATACAATGAAAGACAATTAAACAAATATAAACATACAATTATTTCATACAATACAAATATACAATAAATCAATGATACAATCAACCAATCATGCAATTTATTTCATACATAAAAGTTAAAACTATGAAACATAATTCCCTATAAACTTTGCTTGTAATCTTTTTTTTTTCCTTTGTTTTCATGAGATCTTTGTATGTTTGAAATCCCATCAACATATCAAATTTTTGCTTGTCACTACCTACTCTGCTTCAGTGGAATGTGATAGAGGAGTAACCAATCCAAATCTTAGTTTGATGAATCAAATTATTTAACAATGCAAACACCAATATTATACATTTATACACCATCAAGCAAAGAAAGTAAAATCAGTACATCTTAATATGTAAAAGAGGGAGTTAGATCACCGATTCACCGCGTGAAGGAGGCCGGACCGCCAGAGGAGTCGCTGCCTCGCTGGCTCGCTGCGTGAAGGAGGCCGGACCATCGGAGAAGTCTCAAAGAAGAAGAAATCTTGAAGAAGTCTCGCTGCGTGAAGGAGGCCGGACCACCGGATTCGGCAATCGGCGTTGAAGAAATCCCGAGGAAGAAGAAGTATTGAAGAAGAAGAAAAGTTGGGGCACGAGCAGGATTCAATGATTCATCGAGGGATTTTGTTTTTTTTTAAGTGCTAAACGGGTTGACCCGTTTAAAAAATATATTCTTGTGCGCCCGCTTAAGCGGACGCATAAGCGGGATCGGGCCGCATATGCGGGCCCGACCCGCATAAAACCGCCTAATGCCCCAGGCAGTTCGGTCGAGTGACCGAACCGCATGTGCGGCCGCATAGCGGCCGCACGGGCCGCATTTCTGAACATTGCTCCCAATGACTTCTCGCTCGGTCAAAACCCGGATACGCCACGGAACTGTGAAATTCTGAGACGTTACCGGAATTTGATGAAATTTTTGTGAGTGGCTTAGAATGGCACCAGGACACATAATATGCAGTTAGATTTTCAATCGGAGTCCTGAAACTCAGGATGATAGCTAACAGTCTAAAATTTTAGCGGTTCCGATCGAAAATGAAAAAAACTCAAAAACTGCCAGAATGCTCCAATGGTTACCAGAAGGCAAAAGTGACACATATATAACACAAACCACCAAAAACCCTAAGTGTGTGAGTGTGTGTGTGTGTGTGTGGCCCTTTTAAGTTGGGCGTCCACCTCTTCTTCCTCTCCTCTTCATCTCTCTCTCTCTCACACACAAATCCATCTTTCCCTCTTGTTGTTTGCCTCCATTAGAGCTAGTAGAAGAAGAAGAAAAGAAAACCTAGAAGGGGAAAAGATAGGTAAGGTTGTGATCTATCTTTCTATATTCTTTGTTTTGTTTTCCCCTTTGTTTACCTCCCTCTCATGGCTTCCCCTCCCCCCTGTTTTCAGCCATTGTTAGGGCTGAGAGTGGCTGAGGTGGTGGTGGTCTTGGTGGTGGCGATTTGGTGCGCGAAGGGCACCCGAGTTCCCTCCCTTGTTCTTCCTCTCCTTGGGTAAGTCCTCTCCTCCCTATGCTTGTTTAGATGTTTGATTAGGGTGTGTAAATTGTTATGCATGCTATGCATGGGGGTTGGGGGGTGTGGGAGGGCTGAGGAGGGGGTGGAAGGGGCTCGGGCGCTCGTGCGGAGTCATCCGCGCGCGTGCGCGCGCGTCTGCGTGCGCAGGCGACGACCCGGGTTTACTCACCATATTGAATGCTTATGTCTTGCAGATCTTGACGGACGGTCACGCGACGACCCGGGTTTCGGTGAGTGGGACAATGCAACCCAGTAGGGAGGCGTTCGATGCACGTAGGCGTGCATTGCCCTCCCCTGGGGCACCATAATTGTGTATAACTTGTAATAAATATAAAACTATGCATGCATGATTAATATGATGTATCCATGCCACCTTAGACTTTGTATGCTAGGGAAATGCACCCTTATATCATGTATAGAGGCCTATGCATGCCTAGACACCAAGCCCCGAACTGTGTATGTTCCCATCTAGTTTAATCTAATTAAATCAAAATGAGAGCATATAGTTATAAGCATGCCTTAAAGAATATTATAACCTTGTTGTTATAATATATGTCTCCCCGCATCTGAGTTATGCGCCCTGGAGGAATTCTTGAGAATTCATGACATTATTAGCGTTACAAATCGGTGTCGATGGATCCAAGAGGATCGTATCCGTGTGAGTAGGCTGTCTTCTCCTTTTGGTTGGATCCGATGTAGGGACTCCCCGGCGTTGGCTGACCTGACAGAGGGCTCCCGTCCGTAGGTACCTCCGATGCGTCGGACAGTACTGATAGTGGGAGTATACCAGGTGGAGGCTACGGAGTGTGGGAGAGGCTACCGGGTGGACCAGGGGTGGAGAGCGGTCTAGTATGCCCCAAGAGGCCCATGTCACTCCCAGTAAAGGGTGAGGGTGAGGGGGGAGGTGGGTTGGCAATGAAACGATCCACTAGAATGTGTAGTTGCTCCCGTGTTAGGGACTATAAATTATTTAAGGTTAATATGAATTGTGATGCATGGGTTGTGCTATTCACTGAGCGTGTGGCTCACCCTCGCATTTTCATTTCCTCCAGCTATATCTGAGTCGGATCTGAAGGAGGAGCTCCCTGAGGTATCGCAGCAGTAGCGGAGCAGCGTCACGTTCTGCGAGTGAGAGGCCATCAGCATCCCCTTCTTGATTGTATGTATTGTTATCCGTGCTTGGGCACACGTTTGTATTTTGATGTCATTGTGTATATTGGCTCTCACAGGACAATTGATTATGTACCCGGTCTGTAATGTCTTTGAATTACAGACTCAGTCGTTTAAGCTTCCGCTATTTGTATATATTATGTCAGCTACCTTATTGTCTGTGTTGTCATTTTCGATGTTGTTTAGAGTATTTTTTTGATCTCCTGTATAGACTGCTGATATTATATATATTTGCCACGTATCGGGGACGGCCGCCCTGGGGCGTGACAAAAGTTGGTATCAGAGCCTGGTCCTGTCAGAGCCAATTGTTTTCTTAGAGATGAGTCCTAGGATTTCTATATGAGTATTCTGATCCTAGTGTCTGTTTTCTTAGGTTGCTGATATGTCTACTCGCAGAGGAATGCGTGGACGTGGTCCCTATCAGCCTTTGGAGGTTCCCGGACCTACCAGAGGCGAGGAGTCTACTGGAGAGTCCTCGGCTATGGGGCCAGGACCGGTGCAGGAGCCTCCTGCGTGGGAGAGTGCTTACGCTCGTATCGCAGATCTGGTGGAGACTCAGACTAGGGCACTGGAGGCCTAGACTAGGGCGTTAGCTGATCAGGAGTGAGATATCCAGGAGCTGAGGGCGGCCCGCGAGGCAGTTCCACAGGTCCCCTTGGTGGCAGATCCACCGGTGGTGCCCGACGTACCCCCTGTCCCCGTGGTGATTCCAGTGGTGGGAGTTCAGGATCCCCTGGAGAGGGAGGTGGAGCTAGAGACTGCAGCACGGGTGCATCAGAGCGGCCTCACTGCCTTTCTGAAGCTCCACCCTCCCGAGTTCCATGGCCAGACGGCGGACCCCCTTGCCCCTGAGCGTTGGTTGATGGAGGTAGACAAGATCTTCTCGACCATGCACTGCACCGACCGCCAGCGTGTCTCCCTGGCCACCTTCATGTTGAAGGGTAGCGCCGCCGACTGGTCGGTTACCCGATCGATGGACATCCCCGAGGGAGTGGAGCGACTTCTATGGGCTGGGTTCCGGAGATACTTCCTGCAGGAGTACTTCCGTTTTCGACACGCCAGATCATGATGCGAGAGTTCGAGCAGCTGACGCAGGGCTCCATGTCAGTCGCTGACTACTCCACACGTTTCATGAGGCTTTCCAGATTCGCCCCCACCTTGGTGATGGATGAGGAGACGCGATGCCGTCGTTTCGAGATGGGTCTCATTAGCACCATCCGGGTGCATGTCACCTCTCAGGCATTCACGAGGTACTCAGACTTGGTGTCTCGGGCGAAGACAGTCGAGCGAGACCTTGGGTCCCTTTGGGGTTTTCAACCCCTTCTACAGACCAGAGACGCCCCAGGAGCCAGGACCAGGGACCTCGCAAGAAGAAGCGGCCCCGCTTTGATTAGTCAGCGGCCGCCGCTACTCCAGTCGATGTGGTGCCAGTGCGAGGTCCAGCACCCATTGCGGCAGTACCAGTCCAGGCCAGGCAACCTGTTATATATGTGTCACTTTTAACCTGTTGGTAACCGTTGGAGCGTTCTGGCAGTTTTTCATTTTTTTTCGGTTTTCGATCGGAACCGCTAATTTTTGGACTGTTAGCTATCGTCCGGAGTTAGAGGACTTCGATTGGAAATCTAACTGCATATTTGGTGTCCTGGTGCCATTTTAGGCCTCTCACGAAAATTTCATCGAATTCCGGTAACGTTTCTGAAATTTCACAGTTCCGGGGCGTATCCGGGTTTTAAGTGAGTTGACTTTATATAAATGAAAGCTAAAAAGGTGCCTGGCACTATTCATCATCTCCTTCCTTGAGCTCCCTCTCTCCCCTTCTCCATTTTTCTCACTTTTGAGCCCCCTAGAGCCCTCAAAGCTTAAAACCTAAAGCATAGGAAGTGTAGATCGGGTCCCGATCTACACCCCGGTGCTTTCAAATCCGGATTCCGGCGAGTTTTGCCCCTCCATCCCCCCTCCTTTCTCCTCTGATTTGGGCCAATTCGAGAGCCGAGGAAGATCCGGGCGTTGGAAGCCTTTTGGGAGAGGTGTCGGTGCGCGTAGAGCAACCGGACTCCCCTTCCTCCCCTTGGTAAGCCCTCTTTCTCCTCTTTTTTATGCTTAGATGTATGTTAGGAGGGTGGAAATGAGGTTGGGTGGTGGTCGGCGGCGGTGGGTGGCCGTCGGAGGGCTGTGGGGTGGTGGTCGGAGGCCATTGGTGGCCGGGGATGGGTGGTGGAGGTGCTCGGGTATAGAGGCTGGCAGTCCCGGGCAGCAGGCAGCACAGGCAGCGCCCAGGCAGGCGCAGCGGGCGTGCAGCGGCAGGGCGCGCGCGCGTGCGCGCGGACGTGCGCGCGGGCGTGCGCTCGGGTTGCCGCTGGGCGTGCTGGGTGCTAGGCGTGCAGGGTGTGCAGGGTAGACTGGCAGGGCTAGCTCGGGTAGGATGGCTGGGCTATGCGCCCGGGCAGGTCGGGCTGGCAGGCTGGGTGCGCAGGCGAGCAAGGCAGGAGATGCTCGGGCATCAGGCGAGCAGTACCGGGTGTGCAGGCGAACGGTGCTCGGGCCACTCGGCGATGCGCGCAGGCAGGCAGCGCGGGCAGCAGCGCGGGTAGGCTGGCAGACGAGTTGGGCGCGTGCTGCCAGGCGCGCTGGGCACGTGTTGCGCGGGCGTGCGCGTGGGCGCTGGGTGAGGGTCCTGGGTGCTGGGCGCTGAGCGCTGAGAGCTGGTTGCGGATACCGGGTGTGCTGGGCGAGGGTGCTGAGCGCTGGGCGCAGGGGCGCTGGGCACCGCAGAGGTGCATGCGTGCGGGGCGCTGGGCAGAGGCAGGCGTGCGCGTAGTGAGGAGGGCAGAGGCGGAGGCGTGCTGGGCGTAGGCGTGGGGGTGCGGGTGGTCCGCGCGTGGTACGCGCAGGTAGAGGCTGGTAGGTGCGCGCGGATAGGGGCTGGAGGTGCGCGCGGGGTGCGCGCGGGGCGAGACGCTGCGCGCGGGGCGTGCGGGGTGTTCGCGGGCCGGCGCGAGTCGTGCGGGGTGTGCGCGGGCGGCTGCGCTGGGGTGCAGGGGGCGCGCGGTACACCAGGGAGGTTCGACGGCGTGTCCAGGCGGCGGGCAGGGGCCCGGCGGGGCGCGGGGTGCGTGGGCTGAGGCGCGGCGGTGCACCCGGGCGGTCGGGTGGCCGTGCGGGTGGTTGCCGGCCGTGCGGGTGGTTGCCGGAGTGCTCGGGCTAGCGTGCGTGCGGGTCGTATGCACGTTTGCCCGAGTGTTGGGTGTTTGATTTGGGTTTGGTGTATTTTTGAGTGTTTAGCAGTATTTGAGGATTTTTACTCACCATATAAATGTCTGTCTTGCAGATCTCGACGGATGGTCGCGCGACGACCCGATCTCCGGTGAGTGGGACGATCCAACCCAGTAGGGAGGCGTTACATGCACTTGAGCGTGTACCGTCCTCCCCTGGGGCACCATAGTAAATATTAACCTGTTTAATATGAAAAGCATGATAATCTGTAGTATGCATGCCACCCTAGATTTGTGTGCTAGGGACTTATACCCTTAGGACCCGTATAAGATCCATGCACCATGTTATCATGTTTCCATGCTAGGAAAGCCCCGACCGATGCATGTTCCCATTTAGTTTATTTATTTAAATAAAATGTGACCATGTGATTATTAGCCTGTTTTAGTGAATATCATAGGGGAGGGGCCTCGCGAGGACAGCGGTGAGACCCGGGCTAGGGTACTCCGTGTTCCTTGTTTGGTTGTCGGGATGTCCTATATCGGGACCTCACGCTGCCCTCCCAAGGATTCTTTCCCCGTTAATATTCCAACCTTGTTATAACTTTTATGCATGTTCCCCGCAGCATCTTGGTTATGCGCCCTGGAGGAATTCTGAGGAATTCAGGACATTAGAGTTGATAGGAGGTGTTGTCTGCGGATCCGAGTGGATCATATGCGATGGATAGGCTGTTCTGTTCCCTTCGTTGGATCCTTTAGAGACTACCCCGGCGTTGGAAAGGTCGTCCCGTGCAGGGGCTTCCATCAGTAGGCGCCTCCTGATTTGGTAGAAGGACTGCGCCGAACGTGGGAGTGGCCAAACGACCTACGGAGTGGGGAGAGACTATCGGTGGACCAAGGGTGACCAACAGCCTAGTCAGTCCCAAGAGCCTAGTCACCTATTGGAGGGTGAGGGTGAGGGTATGGTGGGCCGGCGATTTGGCGACCCACTGGATTGTAAGTCCCAATATCCTATGTCACTCCTGTTGAGGGGTGAGGGTGAGGGTGTAGTAGGTTGGCGATAGCGACCTGCTGGATTGGTGTAGTTAGTCCCAATATCCTTGGTCACCCAGTGAGGGTGAGGGTGAGGGTGTAGTGGGTTGGCGGTAGCGACCCACTGGATTGCGGAGTTGTTGCCATTTTGTGGCTTGTGCATGTGGTTGTCGATTAATGATAACTGGTTTTGGTTAATATAAATTGTGATGCATGGGTCGTGCTGTTCACTGAGCGTGTGGCTCACCCCTCGCATAATATTCTTCTCCAGTGTCATCTGAGTCGGATCTGGAGGAGGCGCTTCCCGAGGGACTTCATCAGTAGCGGAGTAGCGCCACGTCCCGCGAGTATCAGAGGCTATCAGCATCCATTGTGCTTGTATGTATTATTTTCCGTGCTTGGGCACGCGTTTGTGTTGTATTTGGATGTCTTTGTATATATATTGGCTCTCACAGGACATATGATTATGTATCGAGTCTGTAGTATGTTTTGATTACAGATTCAGTCTTTTTAGCTTCCGCATTTGGTGTGTATATCATGTCAGCCCTGCTTTTGTTTGTGTTGTCATTTTAGCTGTTGTGTGAGTATGTTATTGAACTCCTGTTTACTAATATCACATATACACTTGCCGCGTTTCGGGGTCGGCCGGCCCTGGGGCGTGACACAACCAGAGAAGCAGCGTCGTTTCCATTGTCGGTGCGTCAGGCATATTTCATATGATTGCCCTGATGCTGGCCGACCCCGTGTGCTGCCTCCCAACAGCAGCAGCTACAGCAGCAGCCGCACCAGCAGCAACCACGCCAGCAGTAGCAGCCACAGGGTGGCCGAGTTGACCAGAGGAGGCAGCCAGTGCAGCCTGCGAGGCGTGCCCCTGCTCCTCAGCCGCAGTTTGTTCAGGGTCGAGTTGCAGCGCTTTCAGCCGAGGAGGCGCAGGCTTCGGGTAGCGTGGTCCGAGGTATTGTTTTGATCTCCCAGCTCCCTGCATATGTGTTATTTGATTCCGAAGCCACGCACTCGTTCGTGTCTCCCGTTTTTGCGAGACGGATGGGCGTGGCGTCCGCCCCTCTTGATGTTATGCTGGAGATATCATTGCCCATTGGAGACCGTATTCTCCTCCGTTCTGTTTACCGAGGGTGTACCGTGGTGATTGCGGAGCATGAGTTTCCAGTAGAGTTGGTATAGCTCGCCATGACGGACTTCGATGCCATCCTGGGAATGGATTGGCTCTCAGCTAGTCACGCCAGCATTGACTGTTTTGCTAAGTCGGTGTCTTTCCACCTTCCGGGTCAGAGGTCTTTCCAGTTCGTGGGCGATCGTGACATAGCCCCTTTGGGGTTCGTGTCATCTATCCAGGCGTGGAGACTCCTTCAGGGAGGATGTGAGGGCTTTCTGGCATATATTGCTGAGGAGGACGCACCACTGCGGGCAGATATCAGTCAGACTCCGATCGTGGCAGAATATCCAGAGGTTTTCCCCGATGATCTTCCGGGATTACCGCCGGATCGCGCGATTGAGTTTGAGATTAATCTAATTCCGGGGACCAAGCCAATTTTGAGAGCTCCGTACCGGATGGCCCCAGCAGAGCTGAAGGTGCTCAAGGAGCAGTTGGAGGAGTTGCTCGAGAAGGGCTTCGCACGTCCGAGTGTTTCTCCGTGGGGAGCCCCTGTTTTTTCTGTTCGAAAGAAGGACGGTTCGCTGCGTCTTTGTATTGATTACAGGCAGCTGAACAAGCGGACCGTGAAGAACAAGTACCCCTTGCCACGGATTGATGATCTGTTTGACCAGCTCCAGGGAGCGCGTGTCTTTTCTAAGATCGATCTCCGTTTGGGCTACTATCAGCTGAAGATCCGGGAGTCAGATATTCCGAAGACGGCCTTTCGTACCCGTTATGGGCACTACGAGTTCCGAGTACTGCCGTTTGGGTTGACGAATGCGCCGGCAGCCTTCATGGATCTGATGAACCGGGTGTTTCGACCCTTCCTCGACTCCTTCGTAGTAGTCTTCATCGATGATATTCTGGTGTACTCGAGGAGTCTTGAGGAGCACGCTGACCATCTCCGCACTGTCTTGGAGACTTTGGCCCGACATCAGTTGTTCGCCAAGTTCAGTAAGTGCGAGTTTTGGTTGGAGTGTATGGCCTTTCTAGGCCACGTGATTTCCGGCGAGGGCATATCTGTGGACCCGGACAAGACGCTCGCCGTGTCGAATTGGCGTCGACCGTCGAACCCCACAGAGATTCGGAGCTTCCTGGGTTTAGCGGGTTATTATCGGAGGTTTGTCGAGGGTTTCTCGAAGATAGCTGTTCCTCTGACCCGCCTCACTCGGAAGGATGTCCAGTTCGAGTGGTCCCCAGCTTGCGAGGAGAGCTTCCTGGAGTTGAAGCGAAGGCTCACCTCAGTGCCAGTTCTTACCATTCCGTCTGGGAGTGGTGGATTCGCAGTCTACTCCGATGCATCGCGGCTGGGTGTGGGTTGCGTCCTGATGCAGTACAGTAAGGTTGTGGCTTACGCGTCGCGTTAGTTGAAGCCCCATGAGCAGAATTACCCCACCCATGACTTAGAGTTAGCAGCGATCATCTTTGCGCTGAAGATGTGGAGGCACTACCTTTATGGCGAGGAGTTCGAGCTCTTCACTGATCACAAGAGCTTGACTTACTTGCAGTCCCAGCCGGAGCTCAACATGCGTCAGAGACGTTGGGTCGAGTTCCTGAAGGACTATGATTGTGACATCGCTTACCATCCGGGTAAGGCGAATGTCGTGGCCGATGCTCTCAGCAGGCAGCCCTTGGGCATGGCCGCCCACTTGGCTGTACGTCGTTGGAGACTTCTGGAGGAGGCCGCTTGCTGGATCAGCGTTCGAGAGACACCTGCGGGTGGCTTTTTGGCTAGGCTAGTGGTGCAGCCCGTTCTTCTCGATGAGATCCGCACGGCTCAGGGGCAGGATCCTCACTTTCTAGTCCTCTCTGAAGGCGTCGCCTGGGGCGAGCGTCCGGACTACCAGATTCGCGAGGACGGAATCCTGCGGTTCAGAGGTCGAGTATGCATTCCTGACGACGCAGAGCTGAAGCAGAAGATCTTGGACGAGGCCCATCGTTCGAGGTACACAGTGCATCCTGGTGGCACGAAGATGTACAGGGGCCTTCGTTGTGGCTACTGGTGGCGCGGGATGAAGGCGGATATTGGCCGTTTCGTTGCCCGTTGCTTGGTATGCCAGCAGGTGAAGTCGGAGCATCAACGTCCTGCGGGGAAGCTGCAGTCCATTGAGATTCCTCAGTGGAAGTGGGAGCAGATCACCATGGACTTCGTTTCGGGCTTGCCGAGGTCACGTTCGGGTCGCGATGCCATCTGGGTAATCGTCGACCGACTGACTAAGTCCGCTCATTTCCTCCCCATTCGACTCACCGATTCTCTAGACACCCTGGCGCAGTTGTTTGTCTCCGAGATTTTTTTGTCTCCATGGCACTCCCGTCAGCATCATTTCTGATAGAGACGCGAGATTTACTTCGAGGTTCTGGCGTAGCCTTCAGCACGCCCTTGGTACGAACCTCCACTTCAGTACAGCGTTTCATCCACAGACGGACGGCCAGTCGGAGAGGACGATCCAGACTCTTGAGGATATGCTGCGAGCCTGTGTTCTCGATTTTGGGCGTGTGGCTCACCCCTCGCATTTTCATTTCCTCCAGTTATATCTGAGTCGGATCTGAAGGAGGAGCTCCCTGCGGTATCGCAGCAGTAGCGGAGCAGCGTCACGTTCTGCGAGTGAGAGGCCATCAGCATCCCCTTCTTGATTGTATGTATTGTTATCCGTGCTTGGGCACACGCTTGTATTTGGATGTCATTGTGTATATTGGCTCTCACAGGATAGTTGATTATGTATCGGGTCTGTAATATGTCTTTGAATTACAGACTCGGTCGTTTAAGCTTCCGCTATTTGTATTGTCACGCCCTAGGGCGGCCGTCCCCGGGACGCGGTAAATAGTATATATGATATCAGTAGTCTATACAGGAGGTCAATAACATACTCTAAACAATAGCTAAAATGACAACACAGACAAAAGCAGGGCTGACATGATATATACACAAATAGCGGAAGCTAAAAGACTGAGTCTATAAATCAAAAACATATTACAGACTCGATACATAATCGACTGTCCTATGAGAGCCAATATACACAAATACATCCAAATATAATACAAATAGGTGCCCAAGCACGGAGATATAATACATACAATAAAAAATGGATGCTGATGGCCTCTAACACTCGCGGGATGTGGCGCTGCTCCGCTACTGCTGAAGTCCCTCGAGGAGCTCCTCCTTCAAATCCGACTCCGTGATAACTAGAGAAAAATATGCGAGGGGTGAGCCACACGCTCAGTGAATAGCACAACCCATGCATCACAATTCATATTAACCTCAGATTTATTCAAAGCCTCAAAGTGGCAACAACTACACAAACCAGTGGGTCGCTCATCGCCAACCCACTACACCCTCACCCTCACCCTCCAATAGGTGACACGGCTATTGGGACTGACTAGGCTGTTAATCACCCTTGGTCCACCGATAGTCTCTCCTCCACTCCGTAGCCCGCCTGGTCTACTCCCACAATTCAGCACAGTCTGAAACCAAATCAGGAGGTACCTACTGATGGGAGCCCTCTGTCAGGACGGCCTTTCTAACGCTGAGGCAGTCTCTATATGGATCCAACGAAGGGAACAGAAACAGCCTACCCACACATATACGATCCAATCGGATCCGTCGGCAACATCTTCCTAACAATTTAAATGTCATGAATTCTTGCGAATTCCTCCAGGGCGCATAACTATGATGCGGGGAAGCCTGTATTATAACCTCATGGTTATAATATTCACTAAGCATGCTCATTACTAAATAACTCACATTTGATTTAAATAAATTAAACTAAATGGGAACATGCACAGGTCAAGGCTTCCTAGCATGAAAATATGGTATCAGGATGCATGGCTCTTACACATATCCTAAGGGTGCAAGTCCCTAACATACAAGGTCTAGGGTGGCATGCATACTACATAACAATCATGCCTGCATAGATTACATATTATACAAGTTAATATTAAACTATGGTGCCCCAGGGAAGGACGATACACGCCTAAGAGCATATACACCTTCCTACTGGGTTGGATTGTGCCACTCACCAATACCCGGGTCGTCGCGTGACCGTCAGTCAAGATCTGCAAGACAGGGTATTCAACACGGTGAGTAAAATACACAAATACATACAAAAATACACTAAAAATACCCAACACTCGGACAAGCGTACATACGGCCCGTACGCACGCGAGCCCGAGTGCCCCGACTCACTCCCGCACCCCCGGGCAGCCATGCACACGGCCACCCGCACGCACACGCACGGGTGCGCACGCACACACGCACGCACGCACGCACGCACGCACGCCTGAGCCCCGGGCGCACTGCCGCACCCCAGCCCGCGCGCCCAGACGCGCTGCCGCTCCTCTGCCCGCACGCCCAGACCCGCCGCACGTCGCGCGCACGCTCGCGCGTGCCCGCGCGCACCGCGCGTCCCCCCGGATGCACCCGCGCGCACTGCGCCCCAGCACAGCGCCCTGCGCGTACACCCGCACTCACTGCGCCCCAGCGCAGTACCCCGCACGCACTCCCCACTCACACGCCTGCTCGTCCTGCGCGCACTGCGCCCCCTGCGCAGCACCCGCACACCGCCCGCTCGCCCCGCGCACTGCGCCCCCTACGCAGCGCCCGCGCGCATGCCCGCGCGCACGTCCACGTCCCCTGCCAGCTCGCCCGACAGCGCGCCTGCCCTGCGCCTGCCAGCCTGCCCTGCCTGCCTGCGCGCGCGCGGAGGCTCGCGCGCACGTGCCGATGAGCCCGCACTGCCCGAGCCGACCCTAACACCTCCAACAGCCCCAACAGCCCCCTCCAACCACCCAACAGCCATGCATAACCAAAAACACCTCCTAACATGCATCTAAACAAGAAAAGGAAGGAAAGAAACTCACCCAAGGAGAGGAAGGAAAGGGGAGGAAGAACGGGTGCTCTTCGCGCACCGATTCGCCACCTCCAAGACCACCACCACCTAGATCTCCACTCAGCCAAGGAAGGGCTGAAAACAGGGGAGAAAAGAGGCTATGAGAGGGGGTCACACATGAGGAAACTCGAAAATGAAACCATGGATGGATAGATCGGGACAATACCTTGCTTTTCTCCTTCTAGGGTTTTTGATTTTAACCACCCCTACTAGGTCATATGGTGGAAAAAGAGAGAAGATGAGAGAGAGCATTTGGTGGAGAAGAAGATGAATAGGGCATTTACTATGCCTAGGCGTGGACTTAAAGTCCCCACACACACACCACACACACACTCACACACTCACCACACACTTAGTGAAAAAAAAGATTAGGTTAAGCTAGGGTTAGGTTAGGTTTAGGTGATCTTTGACCCTAGTCAACCCAACCACACTAAAAACCAAAACCCATTGACCAAGTCAAAGGTCAACTTTGACCAAGTCAAGTCTCCCAATGACTTCTCGCCCGATCAAAACCCGGATACGCTTCGAAATTGTGAAATTTTGAAACGTTACCAGAATTCGATGAAATTTTCATGAGTGGCTTGAAATGGGACCAGGACAAATAATATGCAGTTAGATTTTCAATCGGAGTCCTCAAACTCAGGATGATAGCTAAAAGTCTAAAATTTTAGCGGTTCCGATCAAAAAATGAAAAAGCTGAAAAACTGCCAGAATGCTCCAATGGTTACCAGAAGGCTAAAAAGTGACACATATATAACTTGTATATATTATGTCAGCTACCTTATTGTCTGTGTTGTCATTTTCGATGTTGTTTAGAGTATTTTATTGATCTCCTGTATAGACTGCTGATATTATATATATTTGCCACGTATCGGGGACGGCCGCCCTGGGGCGTGACAAGGACGTCGTAGAGGGGGAGGGAGAATGAGAGAGAAAGAAAGTGAAAAAAAGAGAGAAAGAAAAAAGGAGGGGAAGGGCGGAGGTGGGTGGAAGGGTAGGGAAGAGAGAAAGAGAAAGGGAGTGATAGAGAGAAAGAGAGAAAGGAGACGGCCGACTGTCATATGCCGTCATCCACCTCCCCCCACCCACCGTCTTCCAACCCCCTCTCCCCTCTCTTCCCTCCCCCCCCCCCCCCTATTGAGGAGAACCCCACCTTTTTTTTACTTTTTCTGGGGTGGGAAGGAGAGATGACTTTAGTTACCCCAATACATATAACCTTTCTAAAAAATCCATGATATCTGTATAAATCCTAGATTAAATGCAGTGTATCCCCTAAATTAAACCAAACAAGTGAAATTCTCGGAGTAGCCTATTGGAAAAAATGAGGAATGGAACCAAAAGAACAATTTGAGACTTCGAGGCGCGTAGTGAATACACTTTCTTTAAGTGATATTTGCTCCCACTTTTATACAAAGTTGTTGTAGGGATTTTCTGCAAACTCACTCCCGGATACAATGAAGCCTTATTAGACTTGCGGTCAGCAAAATGAAAGTCTAAAACGGAATCTCTTTAGTTGCTGTGTTTATGGCATATATAGATGCAAGCCTAACAGGTTTTTGAAAAATCGGATTGGGTGAGTTTTCGAGAAGGAAGAAGAAGACATGTTTTCTGTAGATCCGATCCCCCCTTTTAAAGACCCAATCACCAACTGTTTCCAACAGTTATCACAACGTTCTCAACAGTTGCAGGCAGTTATAACTGTCTGAAAGTTAAATTTGAAATTCGAATTTAAATCTCAATTGCTTGATCTCATCCTCAATCAATGACTCTTGATTGATCTCTCATATCCACTGGTGGCCTTTAATTAATCAACTTACACACATAATGCATCACACAAAATATCAAAATTAATGCACTATTAAAACGTTATAAGCATTTAATGCGACTGATGCGATGCGATGCATGCGCACATGCGCGCACATATGCAATACACGTGCAAACCCATGTGCACTTGTATTTGCTACACATCAACAAGAAGTGTGCCAAATCCTCCTTTATATACCATTTCAATCTAAACCATTTGACTAATGTGGGACTATTTGAAAAACTTTATTTGTAAAACCCAAAGATTACAACATAAAGAAAATAAAGTACATGATATATTGATTATAGGGAAAATGACCCAAAAAAATCTTCTAAAAGTTAGAAATACCCAAATCAGCCACTTTTTAAAATTATACCTAAAAAAGTCTTATTTCACAATTTTGGAAACACAAAAGACCAATTTACCCTTATGCAATTAGATTCTTAATATATTTCATACCTCCTTAACTTTGTTAAATATTTCACCCTCTTAATTTTGTTAATGTATTTCACACATTTTCATATAGATCAACTTTTTTTTATTCTAAATTTTTTGTGGTTAGGTGGATTTTGTGAAATATGTATAAATATAATTTGAGTTTTTGATGATGAACTCTAATAAATGATGCTTCTTTTAAAAAATAGATTTGTATTAATGATGTCATAAAAATATGTGAATAGCAAAAAAAAAATGTAAATAAGGATTTAAAATATTAAAATATTATCTGTTACATTGAGGCACAACATAGATTTAGATTACATATTATGATTATACACAATGAAAAATGATTAATAGCATCATGTAAGATATATATAAGAAACACACAATATGATATATAATAAGAAAACCTCTAAGAGAATTGATTTTGGTCATGTATAGAGAGATTGTTGTTTTGTAGAAAAAATAGGTTTTTGGTGTGAGGGATGTTAAAGATTTAATTACATAAGGGTAAATTAGTCTTTTGTATTTCCAAAATCGTGAAATGAGACTTTTTTAGGTATAATTTTAAAAAGTGGCTGATATGGGTATTTATAACTTTTAGGAGATCTTTTTGGTCATTTTTCCTTGATTATATTAAATCAATAAAAATAAGAAAAAATTAATTAGAGGTCCCTGAAGACACCTCTGTAATAACAAACGGTCCCTTGACTTTTTCTTATTTTCTTTAGGTCCCTAAAGTATTGGATGTATTATGTTTAAGTCCCTGGCACTAACTGCCATCCCATTTTTGGTCCATTCTCCCTGTTATGCCCTTCACTAACCTCTGTTCTCTCTCCCCTCATGGAACCCAAATGTTTTCCTCCCAAAACACTCCCTCTTCCTTCCCTACCATCTCCCAAACCCTAATCTCCCATCCACACGAAGACCTCCTCCGATCCCCCCATTCTCGTCGTCCACGCTATGAAATCCGGCTCCGAAGGTATGTATGAGAGAGCTTTATATGCTTATATGTACAGTCTTTCTTCCCTTGGACTTGAAGACAATGAAATCTATGGTTACTCTTTTTTTTATTGTATAAGAAGATTGTTCTGTAACTTCTCTCTGAAATTTAGTTTTCATTGGTAATCTTCGGAGGTACATTGGTATTCTTCCTATGTACACCAAAATTTATTCTTTTAATTATGTAGCCCTAGCCCCATGTGACATTTTGATTAGCAATGAAATGTTTTTTTTTTATGCCCTATGGATGTTTGATTGGCAATGGTAAATGTGAGACTTATGAGATATCTCATCCACTGTGTACTGCTAATTTTCATATGTACACCCTTATGTATTCTTGTCATTGTGTATCCCCAACCCTACGTTACTATGGAATGTTATCTAAACCTAGATTACATGTAGGTTTGTTTATGGAGGTTTGATTGGCCTTCAAAAATTGGCTAAGCAAATGTTGATTATTTATAATTACACTGTCTTTGTATATTGGTATTCTTCCTATGTCCCCAAGTACGTGATACAATACCTGTTTATGGTGTTTGTAGAGTTGATTGCCGTTTGTTTGTGCTTAAATACGGCGAGTACCTCATCATAGGAACGCAAAAAAAAGACATATTAAGGTTCTGAGGGGAGTACGGAGTCAAAATCATTAAAAGAGCTAGAGAGAGTGAGGATCACATTAAGAAAATATAGGAACAGTCTGAAATAGTTTTTTTTATAGTTTAAAGGATATGTGATTGTTTGAAATGTGTTTATGAAGTTTAATTTATGTTTGAAATGTGTTTATGAAGTGAAATTTATGTTTGTAATGTGTTTATGAAGTGAAATTTATGTTTGAAATGTATTTTATAGGTTCTGTGTGTTACACTATGTAGACTATTATGAACAGTATGTACACTGTTATACCTGTTATAAGTGCATATCAGGTTTACAGGTGATCATATGTACACTGTTATTCTCAATTTGTATACTCTTAGAGGTTTTGTGTGTTACACTATGTACACTGTTATCAACAATATGTACACTATTATACATATTATAGGTTCTGTATGTTACACTATGTACACTGATATTACCAATGTGTACACTGTTATACTTGTTACAAGTTCTGTATGTTACACTATGTACACTATTATACCTGTTATAGGTGAATATGAAGAAAATACATCATTCTAAAAGAAACATAGATTATTCAAAACCATGTATTGTATGTGTACACTAATAAGTGCACTGTGTACACTCTTACACTTTTGAAATTCTAAAAACTACTCCCTAGTTGTGGAACATTCATATAAACATCCCACATTACATTACAACATCTAAAAAGAGGAATACAATATTACATCAACATTCCATAAAAAATATACATTGATACCTCAAGGGGTGAGATCAAAGCTCGGGAGAGGTCAGGGTCGTGGGATGGGGTCAAGGTCACCGATGGGGTTTCAGGAGGTGGGTGAGGGGCATCATGGGGGACGCAGGAGACAATCGGGAGAGGTCGAGGGACGGGTGCGATCAGCGTTGTTGGGGGGCGAGATCGGTGCAATGGGGGTTCGTGAAGGTGGTCTCACAACTTGTTGAATTGTTTGGGGGAGAAAGAAAAATGTTGGGGGAGAAAGAAAAATGTTGGGGGAGAAAGAGAGAGGTTTGAGGGGAGAAAGAGAGGTTGGGAGAGATAAGAAATTCATGTTCACTTGGGGGTAAAAGTGGAAGAAAAATAACTAGAATGGATGGAAGTTGGATGAAAGGACCTAAACTGTTGTGCCTGTGTCATTTGGAGCGCTCTGTTTGAAAATTAGGGTACATAATTTTTTTCCTAAAAGTTATGTATTCCTGATTCGGTATTTGGATTTGATTTTGTTAAAATCCAAGATGAAGAGGTTTAAATATGATTTTATTATGAGATGTCCAGTTTTGAGTTAGCTTTCGTACAGAAGTAGAATTAGATCAACTGGATTCTTGTAGTAAAAGTTATGAGTATTTTTTCAAGTATACCCCGGGGAGGGAAATTCTGGCAGCAGCCCTGTTCCATGTTTAGCTCTAATTTAGGAATAGCTGGAGGGATTATTTGATCTTGGGATAAACATAAAAGTTGTAGATAATCCTCTTGGCTTTCCAACGGTTTTAGAATTGTGCAATTCGGAGCTATATCGAGGAAGTTATGGCTGTTCCAGTGAAGCATGCGCAGAATTTCTAGTCAAAGGGCGACTAGGTCATTTCCACCCCTCTTAAGATATTTGTGTGCAACAAATATCTCCTCTCTCTCTCCCTCCCTCTCACTTCCACGACTACAACCTCTGCTGGTTCTCCTTCTCTCTTTCAAACCCCCCCCCCCCCACCAAGTGTTTGATATAATGCTTCAAAGAGAAGTGAAGGAGATGGTGCTAGTGCAAGTGAAGCTTTGGCTAGGTTTTGGTTGTTGTTTGTTCCCCTCTCTCTCAAGCACTCTTTGCATGGATTTTCCCCCCTGATTTGCAGCCATGGGAGGGCTGAGGAGGCTGAGGGTGTTGGTGGTGGCGGTTGAGGTTGTCACGCCCCAGGGCCGGCCGACCCCGGGACGCGGCAAGTGTATATATGATATTAGTAACAGGAGTTCAATAGCATACTCACACAACAGCTAAAAAGACAACAAAAGCAGGGCTAACATGATATATACACCAATAGCGGAAGCTAAAAGACTGAATCTGTAATCCAAAAATATATTACAGACTCGATACATAATCAACTGTCCTGTGAGAGCCAATATATACAAAGACATCCAAATACAATACAAACGCGTGCCCAAGCACGGAATATAATACATACAAGCAAAAGGGATGCTGATAGCCTCTGATACTCGCGGGACGTGGCGCTACTCCGCTACTGATGAAGTCCCTCGGGGAGCTCCTCCTCCAGATCTGACTCAGATGACACTGGAGAAAATATTATGCGAGGGGTGAGCCACACGCTCAGTGAACAGCACAACCCATGCCCCACAATTTATATTAACCACCAGATATTGCTAACCCACAATCACATTATTAAAAGCCACAAAATGGCAACAGCTATACAGGCCAGTGGGTCGCTATCGCCAACCCACTACACCCTCACCCTCACCCCTCAATAGGTGACATAGGATATTGGGACTTATTAGCCTGATAAACATCCATACACATCCATACACCCTCACCCTCACCCCTCAATAGGTGACATAGGATATTGGGACTAACAATCCAGTGGGTCGCTACATTGCCAACCCACTACACCCTCACCCTCACCCCTCAATGGGTGACATAGGATATTGGGACTGACTAGGCTGATGGTCGCCCTTGGTCCACCGATAGTCTCTCCCCCACTCCGTAGGCTGTTTGGCCACTCCCACATTCAGCACAGTCCGAGTCCAAGATCAGGAGGTGCCTACTGATGGGAGCCCCTGCACGGGACAGTCTCTCTACGCCGGGGCAGTCTCTAAAGGATCCAACGAAGGGAACAGATCAGCCTATCCATCGCATATGATCCACTCGGATCCGCTGACAAACACATCTCAACAACTCTAATGACATGAATTCCTCAGAATTCCTCCAGGGCACATAACCAAGATGCGGGGAACATGCATAATAATTATAATAACAAGGGTATAATATTATTGGGAAAGAAACCTTGGGAGGGCAGCGTGAGGTCCCGATATAGGACATCCCGACAACCAAACAAGGAACACGGAGTACCCTAGCACGGGTCTCAATGTTGACCTCGCAAGGCCCCTCCCTATAATATTATCTAAGGCATGCCATTTAAACATATTCTAGCATTTAATTTAACAAATTAAACTAGTAGGACACATGCATAGGCCGAGGCTTCCTAGCATGATAACAAGGTGACAGGATGCATGGCTCTTACACATATCCTAAGGGTGTAAGTCCCTAACATACAAAGTCTAGGGTAGCATGCATTCTACATTTTTCATGCTTGCATGGATTTCATATTACAACAAGTTAATATAATCCATGGTGCCCCAGGGGAGGACGGTACACGCCCAAGTGCGTATACGCCTCCCTACTGGGTTGGATTGTCCCACTCACCGATAGTTGGGTCGTCGCGCGACCATCCGTCAAGATATGCAAAATAGGGTAATCAATTCGGTGAGTAAAATCCACAAATAAATCCAAAAATACATTAAAATATACAACACTTGGACAAGCGTACATACGGCCTGTACGCACACGAGCCCGAGCACCCCAACTCACTCCCGAACCCACCGGGCAGCCGCACGCACGGCCACCCGCCCCGGGCACCACAGGCCAGCCGCACGCACGGCCACCCGCCCCGGGCGCACAGCCGTGCCTCAGCCCGCGCGCCCAGTCGCACGGCCGAGCCCAGCCCGCTCGCCCGGACGCACTGCCGCACGCACGCGCACGCTCGCGCGAGCCCGCGCGCACCGCGCGTCCAGCCCAGCGCGCCCCCGCACGCACTGCGCGCACGCCCCAGCACGCGCACGCACTGGTCCCCAGCTCCTCGCCCAGGTGCATGCCCAGGCGCCCTGCCCCGCACCCAGGCGCAGTGCCCAAGTGCCCTGCCCGCGCGCGCGCATGCTCGCGCGCACGCCCGCGCGCATTCCCGCGCACACCCCGGCTCGCGCAAGCACCCGCGCGCGACTGCGCGCCCGACTGCGCCCGCCAGCGCCCAGCGCCCAGCGCCCAGCTCCACCCGCGTGCACGCCCGCGCGCACGCCCTGCCCTCTGCTCCGCCTGCTGCACTGCCTGCCTGCTAGCCTACCCGGGACAGCCTGCCAGTCCGCCTGAGCCACCCAACCACCCTGCCCAAGCCACTCTACCACCCCTCTCCGGCCACCAATGGCCTCCAACAACCACCAACCACCACCCATAGCCACCAGCACTCAAAAACACCTCCTAAACAAGCATCTAAACAAGAAAAGGAAGGGAAGAAGCCTTACCCAAGGGGAGGAAAGGAAGGGAAGGGAACCGGGAGCTCTTCGGGCACCGAAATACCTCCACAAGGACCACCACCACCTAGATCTCCTCCTAGCCAAAGAAGGGCTGAAATCTGAGGAGAAAAGAGGGTGTGAGGAGGGGCTAAACACACCAGAATTCGAATCCGAAACCACCGGTGGATAGATCGGGAGCTCACCTTACCTTTCTCTTCTTTGGGTTTTGAGATCCAAGCCCTCTAACTAGCTCTAAATCAAGAAAAAGAGAGAGGGGGAGAGAGAAAATCAATTTGGAGAAGAAGATGAATAGTGGGGAGATATTTTTAGCTCACTTAAATATAACCTCTCACTTAGATTAGCCTAACCAGGTTTAATTAGGGCTTAAGAAAGGATTAGTGAGGGATAAGTGAGATTTGACTTGGGTCAACTCAACCATAAATAAAAACAAAAGGGTTTGACCAAGTCCATGGGCCCACTTTGACCAAGTCCACTTTCCCAATGACTTCTCGCTCGGTCAAAACCTGGATACGTCCCGGAAACTGCGAAATTCTGAAACGTTACCGGAATTCGACGAAATTTTTGTGAGCGGCTTGGAATGGCACCAGGGCACATAATATGCAGTTAGATTTTCAATCAGAGCCCTCAATCTCAGGGCGATAGCTAACAGCCCGAAATTTTAGCGGTTCCGATCGAAAAACGAAAAAAAACCAAAAAACTGCCAGAATGGTCCAACGGTTACCAGAAGGTTAAAAGTGACACATATATAATAGAGGTGGTCGCGGGTGCGTCGAGGGCCCCCGAACCTCCCCCTTTTGTTCCCCCTCCAAGGTGAGCTCCTCCCCTTCTTTTCTTGATTTTTATGGCTTAAGGGGTTGTGGGAAAGTCATGCATGCTAGGTAGATGGGTTAGGGTGTGTGTGAGGGGTTGGGGAGGGTTAAAATGAGGTTAGGATGGGCTGGGCGCGCGCTGGACGCAGTCTGCGCGCAGTGCACGCGCAGGCGAGCGCTGGCAGGCTCTGGCAGGTGCGCAGACGCGCGCGGGCGCGTGCGCGCGAGTGCGCGGGTGCGCGCGGGAGTGCGGGCGGGTGTTGGTGCGAGCGGGAGTGTGCGCGAGTGCGGGCGTGCGTGCGCGCGGCACGGAGCCTGGGCATGCGCCTGGGCGCGGGGGTGGGGACCAGTGCGCACGCGTGCGTGCGTGCGCGTGCTGGGGCGTGTGCGGGGTGCTACGCGAGGGCGCGCGCGAGCGTGCGCGTGCGTGCGGTAGCGCGTCTGGGCGCACGGGTAGGCGCGCGGCAGTGCGCCGATGGTGCTGGGGTGCGTGCGTGCGTGCGCATTCGTGCCTGCGCGTGCGGGGGGCCATGCGTGTGGCTGCCCGAGTGTTCGGGTAGGTGTCGGGGCACTCAGACTCGCGTGCGTACGTGCGTGCTCGCATGCGTGCGAGCCCGTATGCATGCTTGTCCGAGTATGGGGTATTTCTAATAATTTCTATGTGTAAATTGTGTTGTTTCTCACCAGTTGGATGCCCCTACCGTGCAGATCTGGTCGGATGGGATGCGCGAGGTTCTGGGTCGTAAGGTGAGTGGTTTGATTCCAATTCCCCCCCTCTCTAGGGATGCGCTTGACCCGCGTAGACTCGCGTCGCGCATCGATGGGGCTCCTAACTAATATGTAGATATTTTGCATGCTAGGGATATACATCCATGTATCGTGTATAGAGGCCCGTACATGCCTGGACACCATGTCCTGTACTTAAAGGCCTTGATCTATGCATGATCAATATGATGTATCCATGCCACCTTAGACTTTGTATGCTAGGGATATGCACCCTTATATCATGTATAGCGGCCTATGCATGCCTAGACACCTTGCCCTGAACCATGATTGTTCCCATTTAGTTTAATTTATTAAAATCAAATGTAAGCATATTGTGATAAGCATGCCTTAGAGAATATTATAAGCTTGTGGTTATGATATATGTCTCCCCGCATCTTAGTTATGCGCCCTGGAGGAATTCTTGAGAATTCATGACATTAGTAGTGTTAGGAAGCGTTGTCGACGGATCCAAGAGGATCGTACGCGCGTGAGTAGGCTGTCTTCTCCTTATTGGTTGGGATCCGTGTAGTACATCCCCGGCGTTAGACAGGCTATTCTGACAGAGGGCTCCCATCTGTAGGCACCTTCTGATGTGCTTCGGACAGTGCTGATCGTGGGAGTATACCAGGTAAGCTACGGAGTGGGGAGAGGCTACCGGTGGACCAAGGGTGAATAGCAGTCTAGTCAGTCCCAAAAGGCCCATGTCACCCCTTTGAGGGTGAGGGTGAGGGTGGGGTGGGTCGGCGATGTTACGACCCACTAGCTTGTGTAGTTACTCCCGTTTAGGGACTATGACTACTTTGAGGTTAATATGAGTGTGTTGGTTGCTGATATGCATGTGTGTGATATCTCGATGAGCGAGTATCGAGAGTGGTTGTTTTCCATTGGGTTTTGCTTTGCGAACATGGGATCGTTCTCCCCGGCGTTGGCTATACCTGTCAGAGGACTAGGCGGAGGCCACGAGGGTGGGAGAGGCTGAGTTGAGGAGATCGGGTTGTAGATACTACCCGGGAGAGGGTTAACGAATGATGTTACGGGCGTGGGAATCGTTCTCCCCTTCGTTGGATCCGTGTAGTACATCCCCGGTGTTAGACAGGCTATCCTGACAGAGGGCTCCCATCAGTAGGTACCTCCTGATTTGGTTTCGGACTGTGCTGAATCGTGGGAGTAGACCAGGTAAGCTACGGAGCGGGGAGAGGCTACCGGTGGACCAGGGGTGTAGAGCAGTCTAAGTCTCTCCCAAAGTCCCAAGATGTCTCCTTTCAGGAGTGAGGGTGTGGATGAGGCGAAGACGCATCGCCTCGTGGCCATTCGTTGTTCGGCCGTTCCCATAGATGTTGGGTCCGATCTCGTGATGGATGTTGAAGGACATCGATGGGCGATTATCTAAATGTAGATGATCCAGTAGTGTTGAGTAGACCAGTAAGTCCGGGTCTCTTCGACCGACGGCATGGTCTCTAGACCAGTAAATCCGGGTCTCTTCGACTGACGGCATGGTCTCTAGACCAGTAAATCCGGGTCTCTTTGACCGACGGTATGGTCTCTCCCCATAAGTCCCAAAAGACTCCCTCCGGGAGTGAGGGTGGGGGTGAGGTTGGTCGCGCCGCCGCGTGACCCTGTGATCCTTGGGTTTCTACCCATGTTTTTCCTTGAAGAAGGGAACTGTTTATGTATTGATCTGTAGAATGGTGATTGGTTTCCAGCCACTCACTGAGCTTGTAGCTCACCCCTCGCATACTGTTTCTTTTCAGGGGCAGTGTTGGGCGTGGAGCTGGAGCTTTCCTGTGGCGTGGTCTTATGGGCGTGGAGCGTTCTGCCGGCGGGTGGCGAATGCGAGGCTGTCAGCGTTTCTAGAGTCATTTTATGCTTTGTAAATCGTGCATGTGGCACAGGTTGTATTTTCTTTGGTCTAGACTTGGCTTTCACAGGACATTGATTGTGTATTCGGGTCTGTAATAATGTTTTTTGATTTACAGACATTGTTATATATTATGCTTCCGCTTTTCAGTCAGTTATCATTATCTTGCTTTGCCGCCTTGTGTATTGTTGTTGGTGTCCTTATTGACCTCAGGTATTGATAGCTGATATGATATTTTATTATTGCCACGTCTCGGGGACGCCTGGGGCATGACATAAACAAAATATCACCACTAACTTAGGGACCTTAAGAAAATAAGAAAAAGTCAAGGGACCTATTGTTATTACATAAGTGTCCCTAGGGACCTCTAAATAATTTCCCCTAAAAATAAACTCAACATAGCCATCCCTCCCATTCACCAAAAAAACATTCTTCTTTTCCTGTTATGCCATTAACATATCGGTGCGCATGTTTAGATGTTAATTTGCTTTCTATAAACAACTTTAAAAACATTTAAAAAACTTTAAATCATAGGTGATAGAATTGTAAAGTATAAGCTGTAAGACATATAAATGGAAACAAGATTAAATCGCTCGTATAGGAATGGATTGAAATTGATTACATTCTCAAAAAAAAAAAAAAATGTTCAAAAAGAGGAATCCAATCAGGAAGGCAAATTTTATCGTCCCTTCCATTATTTCTTCCTTTCTAATAATTATTTCTGTCTAGTTTATATGTCGTCCACAAACCATTTCAAAACAGCATAAAAAACAATGGAGAATGAGAAAAGCCCTCTTAGATCAATAGCTCCAAACATGATATACTGATTTGTGAAGGGTTTATACGGATATCACATATTTCTGACCCCCCGTTTGCCAACTAACATAAATAGAGAATAAGGGAGAATAACAGTAGAATAGCCCTTATTCGCTGTTTGTTTGGAGCGGATAAACCCTGATAGCAATGCATGGATAAACTAGCATAAGGCCTGATAACAATTCCACTAAAAGGTGAGAATAACTTATCAGGGCTTATCTATTCCCTAGAATAAAAATACCCCTAACCATCATTTCTAAAAAATTCTCTCACCTACTTTATCAAACCCCAATGATGGACCTGCATTTAATCTCCACCATCTGATTGGTGGACCTGTCCACTGAGATTCAATCAAGACCATTGAAAATAAATAAATAGTGTTAGACTCATTGTGACCGTCGAAAATACATAACAAAAAAAACCTCGACCCTACACGTGTCACCCAACCCATCCCATCTCATTCACTCACCCTCACCACCACCTCCTCCTCCAACCCCAACCACCCACCACCACCACCACCCGCGCCACCGACCCCTCCAACGAAGAAACATCTGCCACCACCTCCCCACCACCACCACCATCCGAAGGCGCTTTCGAGAACCGCCTCTCCCAGATCCGCCTCAAGTACCGGAGCGGCACCGGCAAGAAAGCTGAGCTCCGGAAGGCCAAGAAGTCCTCCTCTTCACCAACCAAGAAAACCAAAGGAGGAGTCTTTCTCCCTCCGGTGGCTCTCAAGGAGCCCGTCTCATCGGATGGTCTAAAGGTGGACTTGGGCTTCTCCCCTTACAGCGAGAGGCTCAACGGACGGCTGGCGGCGCTCGGCCTGGCTGCTCTGCTTCTTGTTGAGCTTGGGTCGGGGAAGAGCCTCCTCAAGTACCACAACCCACCCACTTTGTTTCTGCAGGTGTACACTGTTTCCTCCCTTGGGGCTGTGTTTGTCAAATTTGAGAAGGAGAAGGTCAGTGTCTGGCCTTCTCAGAAGTGAAAATGCTGTAGTTTTTTTTGTTTTGCTCTAACTTTCTTTGAAGTTTGAATTCAATTTATAAAATTTGAAATCTATAATGGGTATTCACTATGTTGATTGATCAAGGTGTATTATGTTGTATCAATGTGTAATCGTTTTTTCGGCCTACAGCCTTTTATCTTAAGTTTCGGATTGAACTAATTGATTGCGGCAAATATGGATGAAAATTGAGTTCTTTGGAACCTGGAGGATTGATAGGTCGAACAGCTGGTTTTTAAACATAAATGACCTTTCCCTTTGTTCGAAAGAAAATAAAAGAGGATCTGAACAAAATAGATGAAACAGAAGAGATCCGAGTGAATGAAATGGAAGAGATCAGAGTGATTGGTCACTTGTTGATTCAAATAAAACATCCATTACTTGTATTTGATTTATTACTTGGGATAAATTAATTAACAATAATTGATGATTGATTTGAACCTATTAGTGGATCATTAGCCCCATTGAATGGATGTTTGATTTGAACTAAATAAATCAATAGCATGATCTACATCTTATGTGCGGTACAATAGCTATTGTGTTGTGAGTTTTTGTAGAGTACATTATACACATTTGAAGAGATATTGAAGTTAGGTTACACCATTACATATACCTGCAACTTCATTGAAGAGATTTAATTACACTCATGATGGACTGATTTATATTCATCAATTACACCAAACAGTGAAATATATTCCAGGGGCAAAGTTGACATTTTAAAAATAATAACTCCCTATCCATCCCTTATCAACCATTTATCCACAGTTTATTCTAGGTCAACCAAACACCAAAAATCTACATTTTACGTTTCCCAATAAGAATAAATAAGAATAACAAAAACTACAACCAAACACGGATAGGCCTATTCTGCCAAACACTAATATTTATCCCCGTATAACTATCAGGGCTGAATAACGCAATTCCACTTCCCAAACGGGGGATAAGGGATTATACGCATTTAAATCCTACATTAAATAGTAGAGCGAATAGTGTAACTCTTTATTCTTAGCTCGACTTAGGATTTTATTATCACTTCAAATTATTTTAAGTTGATGAAATTTGCAGTATTGTTTAAAAATAAATTATGAATAGTTTTTTCAGGGAAAATGATGAAAAAAATCTCCTAAAAGTTATAAATATTCAAATCAGCTACTTTTTAAAATTATATGAAAACGTATCATTTCACAATTTTGAAAACTCAAAAGACTAACCAACATACCTCTAGCCTTTAATAGGTTATTACACACTAAAAACATATTTTTCCTACAAAACAACAATATTTCCTTTTGCCTACCCGTTAAAAAAAAAACTAAAACCCTAGCTTTTGAATAGTGGCGATGGTGGTCGATCACATTGAGGTAATCCTAAAAGTGTTCATAATATTTCCCTAGATATTTCTATTATTGTTTGAGATCTTGATTTTGAAAAAGTTTTTGTAGGGGCCATTTTCCTAACCCACCAAAGTGGGTTGGATCTTGATAGCCCATCACTTGATTACATGGATCCGCAGCCCAATCGACCCGAGCCTGACGCGACCCGGCCCATCGGCCCGCTCAGATCTGATAGCAACATCCCAAGTCAGTATATTTCCAATGAATGTTCTAGATCAGCGAGAATGATTTCTAGATTCTCCCAAATATACTCACTTGATTTGAAATTATCACTATTCAATTTCCAAATCACAATGATATATTGCAAAATCAAAATCATCCTTGATTGATCCATGAAATCCCAACAAAATATATATCTTTGACCAGGATATAATTAACAAATCCCTAAGATATATATTTTGTTTCCTGAGAATCAGGAATCTCTCCTCATCCATCTGATGATGAAGAGATCAACCACCAATCCTAGGGCAACCCAAGGAGACTATAAATAGGGAGCTAATTCTCTCTGTGGAGATATGTGAAATTCTTTTCCAAAAACCCTAACTTGGCCACCATTACTAACTTGAGTATCAGAGGGTCTTCTGCAGGTCCTCATCTCCATGAGTCTTCTACGTTCGAGAAGGAGCGTTCACCAACAGAAATCATCAGCGGAATAGAAGAGAGTGGGTTTGGACAGATCCGACTACCCGAACTCGGTACATCAATTTTTTGCCCCTCTAGCTTGACGCCGTCTGTTGGCACTTGGCCGAAAAGCCTAGTTCTTGATCACCATACCTCCCAAGAGAACTCTTCCACCCGCATCCATGCCGGCCAGCGCATCAGTGGCCAATCCATCCTCTCTCCCCAGTGTGATCGAGGGAGACAATCCCAACCCTGAAGTCGCTAGTTTAAAGCAGATCTGCGATGTATCCCTGGCTTGAGCAGCATGGGCCAAAAAGAGGGTTGAGGAGCTTGTTCGCACCATCGAGGTGGTGCGAGAGGAGAACGAACACCTCCAAGCCAATCAGGATAACACCGACTCGTCGAACCCTCAACGCTCCATTCCTCCCACAGCCAACAACTCTCTACGCAGCAACAAACAAGTCAACCTTCCAGATAATGATCCTCCAGCCCCCGAGTAACCGGCGATGTCTTTCAACGTGGTCGTAACCTCAAAGCGCCCATGAGAGGTGGACCAACTTTGGCAAGACAACATGATGAAGGAGGTTGATCAGCGCATCCTCCACAACCTGAAGCCTCAGACCCTGGCAGATATAGCCATGCAAACTGTGAACCTCATCAATAATTCACCCTTCATCGATGAAATCATCTGAGTGCCAATACCAGATAAATTTACCCCCCCCCCCCTAAATTAAAGGGAGGCCCACCTCTAAGAAGTAGTCGTCGGCCACCTCCCAAAAAAGCGAAGATAAGCCAGACGGGTTTTGTCCCCAAAAGGGCAGGGACCTCGAGTTAACCCCTCTCACTGTCACAATGCGCTAGCTTTGGCGTGAGAACAAGGACATGGGTTGCTTCAAAACCCCATTTCCAATTCGCACTCCTGTCGAGAACCTTAAGCAGACGCGCAAGTTTGAATTCCATAATGAGGTTGGCCTTACTATCGAAGAGTTCAGGAGTTTCTGCAGCCAGGTCGAAAACCTTATTCGGGATGGGGGCCTGGCGCATTAAGTGGCAAGACAACCGGTTTTGACTGCGCCTGACAACAACGAGAGGGCCACCAATCCGAAACGAGAGGATCCTCCCACTCACGTCGTTGCAGTCATTCACAGCCGACATATCCCCAATGACTGTAGGCCTCAACAGAAGGGTCCCCCGGGACCTCGAAAGCGCGCTCCTGCTGAACCTCTCTCTGATTGCACAACCATCGTCAATTTAATCCAATTCGGCACGAACGATTTAGAGCAGGTATCTTTACCACACACTGACCCCTTGGTTATTACAATATGTATATGTAATTGCCAGGTGCAGAGGGTCATGATTGACGAGGGAAGTCGTGTGGATATTCTATTTCAAGACACCTTCCATCGGATGGTGTTGGACGTCAAGAACATCCAGAGCTCCAATCCTCCCGCTGGTCGGATTCGACGGAAGAAGAGTGAGCCCGATTGAGGTTATAACTTTACCAGTGACGGCCACCGACCAAACCCCCAACATTGAGTTCATCATCATCGACTCCCCTTCGCCCTACAACGCCATCATGGGGCAAGATTGGATCCACGGAATGGAAGGCATCCCATCTACTCTGCACCAAGTCATGCGCTACCTCTCCAAATATGGACAGTCAACTATCGATATCTGCGGAGATCAAGTCATGGCCCACATGTCACGCCCCAGGGCGGCCGTCCCCGAGATGCGGCAATGGTATATATGATATCAGCTGTCTATACAGGAGATCAATAAAATACTCTATACAACATCGAAAATGACAACATAGACAGAAAGGTGGCTGACATAATATATACAAATAGCGGAAGCTAAAAGACTGAGTCTGTAATTCAAAAGACATATTACAGACCCGATACATAATCAACTGTCCTGTGAGAGCCAATATATACAACGACATCCAAATATAATACAAACATGTGCCCAAGCACGGAATACAATACATACAATCAAAAGGGGATGCTGATGGCCTCTCACTCGCAGAACGTGACGCTGCTCCACTACTGCTGATGTGGCTCGGGGAGCTCCTCCTTCAGATCCGACTCAGATATAACTGGAGAAAAAAATATATGCGAGGGGTGAGCCACACGCTCAGTGAATAGCACAACCCATGCATCACAATTCATATTAACCATATAATATTTATAGCCCTTAACACGGGAACAACTACACATTCTAGTGGGTCGTCTCATCGCCAACCCACTTTCCCTCCCCTCACCCTCACCCTTTTCGAGGGGTGACATGGGCCTCTTGGGGCATACTAGACCGCTTCCCACCCCTGGATCCACCAGGTAGCCTCTCCCACCCTCGTAGCCTCCACCTGGTATACTCCCACGATCAGCACAGTCCGACGCATCGGAGGCACCTACAGATGGGAGCCCTCTGTCAGGCCAGCTAACGGGGGGAGTTCCTACCTCGGATCCCAACCAATAAGGAGAAGACAGCCTACTCACGCGGATATGATCCTCTTGGATCCGTCGACACCGATTGTAACTCTACTAATGTCATGAATTCTCAAGAATTCCTCCAGGGCGCATAACTAAGATGCGGGGAGACATATATTATAACAACAAGGTTATAATATTCTCTAAAGCATGCTAATAACCATATGCTCGCATTTGATTTAAATAAATTAAACTAAATGGGAAACATGCGTAGGTCGAGGCTTTCCTAGCATGAAAACATGGTATCAGGATGCATAGGCCTCTATCCACAACATAAGGGTGCATATCCCTAGCATACAAAGCCTAAGGTGGCATGGATACAACATAATGATCATGCATAGCACAGTTTACACTTATTACAAATTAATACGCAATTATGGTGCCCCAGGGGAGGGCAATGCACGCCTACGTGCATCGAACGCCTCCCTACTAGGTTGGATTGTCCCACTCACCAAAACCCGGGTCGTCGCGTGACCGTCCGTCAAGATCTGCAAGACAGGGCATTCAACACGGTGAGCAAAATACACAAATACATAAGAAATACACTAGAAATACCCAACACTCGGACAAGCATGCATACGGGCCCGCACGCACGCGAGCACACGCGTACGCACGTGAGTCCGAGTGCCCCGACACTCTCCCGAACCCACGGGCAGCCATACGCACGGCCACCCGCACGCGCACGCCCGAAGGCGCACGCACGCACGCGCCCCTGCGCCCCGGGCGCACTGCCGCGCCCAGACACTGCCCCCAGACGCGCTGCCGCACGCCTGCCCGCTCGCCCAGACACGCTGCCTCGCGCGCACGCATGCTGGCGCGCACCGCGCGTCCAGCCCCGGGTGCACCCGCACGCACTACGCCCTAGCGCAGCACCTTGCGCGCACACCCGCACGCACTGCGCGCACTGTGCCCCCCGTGCAGCACACTCCGCACACGCCCGCGCGCACACCCACATGTCCGCGCGTACGCGCGCACACCTCCATCGCGCCCGACTGCGCGCAGCCCTGCCTGCGCGCACAGACTCACGCGCACGCTCGCGGATGACCCCGTACGCTCGCCCGAGCCCTTCCTACTCCCTTCCTCAACCCTCCCACACCCCTAACACACATGCATACCATGCATACACCATTTCACACCCTAACAAGCATCTAATCCTAGCTAGGGGAGGAGGAAAGCTTACCCAAAGGAGGAAGAACCAACGGAGGAACTCGGGTGCCCTTCGCGCACCGAATCGCCACCACCAAGACTCTTCTCAGCCCTAGCAAAGGCTGAAATCAGGGGAGAAGGGGAGCCTTGAGAGGGAGGCAAACAAAGGGGAATGCAAAATAAAAACCATAGGAAGGTAGATCCAACCCTTACCTATCTTTTCTCCTTCTAGGGCTTTTCTTTTCTTCCACTCTTACTAGATCAAAAAGAGGAATTAAAGAGAAGGGATGTGAGGGTTTGTGTGAGTGAAAGAGAGAAGAAGAAGATGAACATGAAGGGGGGTGCACGCCTAAGTGAAGCTCCCACACACACACACACACACTCACACACTTAGCCACTTAGGGTTTTTGGTCTTTTGGGAACTTTGACCTTAGGTCAACCCATCCACACAAACAAACAAAACCAATTGACCAAGTCAAGGGTCAAACTTGACTTGGTCAAAGTCATCTTTGACTTGGTCAAGTCTCCCCATGACTTTCCGCTTGGTCAAAACCCGGATACGATTCAGAACTGTGAAATTCTGAAATATTACCGGAATTCGATGAAATTTTCGTGAGTGGCTTGAAATGGCACCTGGACACATAATGTGCAGTTAGATTTTCAATCGGAGTTCTCAAACCCATGATGATGGCTAAAAGTCCAAAATTTTAGCGGTTCCGATCGAAAAAAGAAAAAGTTGAAAAACTGCCAGAATGCTCCAATGGTGACCAGAAGGCTAAAAGTGACATATATAACATTCTCCCCCCCTTAGAAAATTTTGTCCTCAAAATAAATACAAAAACATCTAGGAAGGGAAAAGATGCGGATATGCGTCACGCATGGCATCCTCGAGCTCCCAAGTGGCCTCGGCACCAGAACGGTGCTGCCATCGCACCTTAACCAGCTGGACGGTCTTGGTGCGGAGCCTCTTCTCGCGTCGGTCCAGGATCTCGATCGGCTGCTACACAAATGACAAGTCTGGCTCGAGAACGAGCAGCTCGAACGGAATGACGTGAGCAGGATCGTGGACATAACGCCTCAGCTGCGAGACATGGAAGACGTCATGGGCTTGAGCCAACTGTGGGGGCAGAGCTATGCGATAGGCCACCTCTCCAACCCGCTCGAGGATGAGGAACGGCCCAATGAAACGCGGACTCAGCTTGCCCCGCACACCAAAACGGAAGATGCCCTTCATCGGGGACACCTTCAGGAAGACATGGTCACCAACCTCGAAGGCGAGCTCACGGCGACGACGATCGGCGTAGCTCTTCTGACGGCTCTGAGCGACTCGGATACGCTCGCGAATCGTCTTGACCATCTCTGAGGTCTGGTGGATGATCTCTGGTCCCTCCAACTGGCGCTCTCCGACCTCGTCCCAACACAAGGGGGACCTGCAGCTGCGACCATAGAGCGCCTCGTATGGTGCCATCCGGATACTCGAGTGGTAGCTGTTGTTGTAGGCAAACTCCAACGGAAGATGCCTCTCCCAACTGCCCCCAAAGTCGAGAACGCAAGCTCGCAGCATGTCCTCCAGGGTCTGAATCGTCCTCTCCGACTGGCCGTCCGTCTACGGATGAAACGCTGTACTGAAGTGGAGGTTCGTACCAAGGGCGTGCTGGAGGCTACGCCAGAACCTCGAAGTAAATCGCGCGTCTCTATCAGAAATGATGCTGACGGGAGTGCCATGGAGACGAACAATCTCGGAGACAAACAACTGCGCCAGGGTGTCCAGAGAATCGGTGAGTCGGATGGGGAGGAAATGAGCGGACTTTGTCAGTCGGTCGACGATTACCCAGATGGCATCGCGACCCGAACGTGACCTCGGCAAACCCGAAACGAAGTCCATGGTGATCTGCTCCCATTTCCACTGAGGAATCTCAATGGACTGCAGCTTCCCCGCAGGACGCTGATGCTCCGACTTCACCTGCTGGCATACCAAGCAACGGGCAACGAAACGAGCAATATCCGTCTTCATCCCGCGCCACCAGTAGCCACGACGAAGGCCCCTATACATCTTCGTGCCACCAGGATGCACTGTGTACCTCGAACGATGGGCCTCGTCCAAGATCTTCTACTTCAGCTCTACGTCGTCAGGAATGCATACTCGACCTCTGAACCGCAGGATCCCGTCCTCGCGAATCTGGTAGTCCGGACGCTCGCCTCGGGCGACGCCTTCAGAGAGGACTAGAAAGTGAGGATCCTGCCCCTGAGCCATGCGGATCTCGTCGAGAAGAACGGGCTGCACCACTAGCCGTCGAGAAGAACGGGCTGCACCACTAGCCTGGCCAAAAAGCCACCCGCAGGAGTCTCTCGAACGCTGATCCAGCAAGCGGCCTCCTCCAGAAGCCTCCAACGACGTACAGCCATGTGGGCGGCCATGCCCAAGGGCTGCCTGCTGAGAGCATCCGCCACGACATTCGCCTTACCCGGATGGTAAGCGATGTCACAATCATAGTCCTTCAGGAACTCGACCCAACGTCTCTGACGCATGTTGAGCTCTGGCTTGGACTGCAAATAAGTCAAGCTCTTGTGATCGGTAAAGAGCTCGAACTCCTCGCCATAGAGGTAGTGCCTCCACATCTTCAGCGCAAAGATGATTGCTGCCAACTCTAAGTCGTGGGTGCAGTAATTCTGCTCATTGGGGTTCAACTGACGCGACACGTAAGCCACAACCTTACCGTGCTGCATCAGGACGCAACCCACACCCAACCGCGATGCATCGGAGTAAACTGTGAACCCACCACTCCCAGACGGAAGGGTAAGAACTGGCGCTGAGGTGAGCCTTCGCTTCAACTCTAGGAAGCTCTCCTCGCAAGCTGGGGACCACTCGAACCGGACATCCTTCCGAGTGAGGCGGGTAAGAGGAACAGCTATCTTCGAGAAACCCTCGACAAACCTCTTGAAATAACCTGCCAAGCCCAGGAAGCTCCGAATCTCTGTGGGGTTCGACGGTCGACGCCAATTCGACACGGCGAGCGTCTTGTCCGGGTCCACAGATATGCCCTCGCCGGAAATCACGTGGCCCAGAAAGGCCATACGCTCCAACCAAAACTCACACTTACTGAACTTGGCGAACAACTGATGTCGGGCCAAAGTTTCCAAGACAGTGCGGAGATGGTGAGCGTGCTCCTCAAGACTCCTCGAGTACACCAAAATATCATCGATGAAGACTACTACGAAGGAGTCGAGGAAGGGCCGAAACACCCGGTTCATCAGATCCATGAAGGCTGCCGGCGCATTCGTCAACCCAAACGGCAGTACTCTGAACTCGTAGTGCCCGTAATGGGTACGAAAGGCCGTCTTCGAAATATCTGACTCCCAGATCTTCAGCTGATAGTAGCCCAAACGGAGATCGATCTTAGAAAAGACACGCGCTCCCTGGAGCTGGTCAAATAGATCGTCAATCCGTGGCAAGGGTACTTGTTCTTCACGGTCTGCTTATTCAGCTGCCTGTAATCAATACAAAGCCACAGCGAACCGTCCTTCTTCCGCACAAACAAAACAGGGGCTCCCCACGGAGAAACACTCGGACGTGCGAAGCCCTTCTCCAGCAACTCCTCCAACTGCTCCTTGAGCACCTTCAGCTCTGCTGGGGCCATCCGGTACGGAGCTCTCAAAATCGGCTCGGTCCCCGGAATCAGATTAATCTCAAACTCGATCGCATGATCCGGCGGTAATCCCGGAAGATCATCGGGGAAAACCTCAGGATACTCTGCCACAATCGGAGTCTGACTGATATCTGCCCGCAGCGGTGCGTCCTCCTGAGCAATATACGCCAGAAAGCCCTCGCATCCTCCCTGAAGGAGTCTCCACGCCTGAATGGACGACACGAACCCCAAAGGGGCTATGTCACGATCGCCCACGAACTGGAAGGACCTCCGACCCGGAAGGTGGAAAGACACCGACTTGGCAAAACAGTCGATGCTGGCGTGACTAGCTGAAAGCCAATCCATTCCCAGGATGGCATCGAAGTCCGTCATGGCGAGCTCTACCAACTCCACTGGAAACTCATGCTCCGCAATCACCACGGTACACCCTCGGTAAACAGAACGGAGGAGAATACGGTCTCCAACGGGCAATGATATCTCCAGGATAACATCAAGAGGGGCGGACGAGTGCGTGGCTCCGGAATCGAATAACACATATGTAGGGAGCTAGGAGATCTGAACAATACCTCGGACCACGCTACTTGAAGCCTGCGCCTCCTCAGTCGAAAGTGCTGCAACTCGGCCCTGAACAAACTGCGGCTGAGGAGCAGGGGCACGCCTCGCAGGCTGCGCTGGCTGCCTCCTCTGGTCAACACGGCCACCCTGTGGCTGCTGCTGCTGACGCTGAGGCTGCTGCTGCTGCTGGCGTGGCTGCTGCTGGCGCGGCACACGGGGTCGGCCAGCATCGGGGCAATTATATAAAAGATGCCCGACGCGTTGACAATTATAATAGCGCCGCTTCTCCGGCTGCATGGCCTGGACTGGTACTGCCGCAATGGGTGCTGGACCTCGCACTGGCACCACATCGGTTGGAGTAGTGGCAGCCGCTGACTGATCACAGCGGGGTCGCTTCTTCTTGCGCTGTCCTTGGTCCTGGCTGTTATATATGTGTCACTTTTTGCCTTCTGGTAACAATTTGGAGCATTTTGGCAGTTTTTGAGTTTTTTTTGTTTTTCGATCGGAATCGCTAAAATTTTGGACTGTTAGCTATCATCCTGAGTTTGAGGACTCCGATTGAAAATCTAACTGCATATTATGTGTCCTGGTGCCATTCTAAGCCACTCACAAAAATTTTATCGAATTCCAGTAACGTTTCAGAATTTCATAGTTCCGGGGCGTATCCGGGTTTTGACCGATCGAGAAGTCATTGGGAGAGTTGACTTGGTCAAAGTGGGGCCATGACTTGGTCAACCCCTTTTGTTTTTTTTGTGTGGTTGGGTTGACCTAAGTCAAAGCTCACTTAAGCTCACTAATCCTAGCTTAAACCCTAATTAACCTAGGTTAGCCTAATCTAAGTGGTGTTGACTTATTTAAGTGAGCTAAAATATCTCCCCACTATTCATCATCTTCCCCATTTGATTTTCTCTCTCCCCCTCTCTCTTTTTCGTTGTTTTGAGCTAGCTAGAGTGCTTGAAACCAAGAAACCAAAGAAGAGAAAGGTTAGATCTTGTCTCGATCTATCCACCAGTGGTCTCGGATTCGAGTTCCCACTTGTATGACCCCCTCTAACACCCTATTTTCTCCTCTAATTTCAGCCATCTTGAGGGCTGAGGGAGATCGTGGTGGTGGTGGTCCTTGAAGAGGTGTTTTGGTGCGCGGAGAGCAACCGAACTCCCCTTCCTTCCTTTCCTTTCTTGGGTAAGCTCTTTTTCCTTCCTTTTCTTGCTTAGATGCATGTTAGGAGGGTGGTTTTGAGTGTTGGTGGCTGGTGGTGGCTGTTGGAGGCCATTGGTGGCCGGTTAGAGGTGGTAGGGTGGCTCGGGCAAGATGGCAGGCTGGCTCGGGTAGGCTGGCAGCACAGGCAGCGCAGGCAGGCAGGCTGGCGAGTAGGGCAGGCAGGGCAGCTGGTAGGGCACGCGCGCGTGCGCGCGGGCATGCGCTCGGGTGGAGCAGGAGAGTGCGGGTGTTGTGCGCTGGGCGCCGTGCGGGGACGTGCGCGCGGCGCGCTGCGTAGAGGCACAGGCGTGCTGTGTGCGCACGGTGAGGCGAGCCGGTGGTGCGCGCGGGGCGAGGCGATGGGGCACTGGGCGAGCCGGTGGTGCGCGCGGGGTGCGCGCGGGGCGAGGCGATGAGGCGCTGGGCGTGCGGGTGTGCACGCGAGTTGCTGCGCTGGGGCGCAGTGAGCGTGCGGTGCACCTGGGGGGACTCAGCGGGGTGTTTGGGCGTGTGGGCTGGGCTCGACAGTGCGTCTGGGCGCGCGGGCCGGGGCTCGGCCGTGCGCCCGGGGCGGGTGGCCGTGCGTACGGCTGCCCGGGGGTTCGGGATTGAGTTAGGGTGCTCGGGCTCGTGTGCGTACGCGCCGTATGTACGTTTGCCCGAGTGTTGTGTATTTTTAGTGTATTTTTGGTGTATTTGTGTATTTTACTCACCAAGTTGATTACCTTGTCTTGCAGACCTTGACAGACGGTCGCGCGACGACCCGGTTATCGGTGAGTGGGACAACCAAACCCAGTTGGAAGGCGCTATATGCACTTGGGCGTATACCGTTCTCCCTTGGGGCACCATAGTTAATAATAACTGATTAATTTGTAATCTGTGCAAGCATGATTAGTGTGTAGAATGCATGACACCCTAGACTTGTATGTTAGGGACTTGCACCCTTAGGATATGTGTAAGAGCCATGCATCATGTCACCTTGTTATCATGCTAGGAAAGCATCAACCTTGTATGCGTCCTATTAGTTTAATTTATTAAATTAAATGTGAACTTATGACTATTATCATGCCTTAGGAAATATTAAGGGGCCTTGCGAGGTCAACATTGAGACCCGGGCTAGGGTACTCCGTGTTACTTGTTTGGTTGTCGGGATGTCCTATATCGGGACCTCATGCTGCCCTCTCAAGGGTTCTTTTCCCAATATTATTGTAATGTATGTTACCCCGCATCTTGGTTTTGTGCGCTGGAGGAATTCTGAAGAATTCAAGACATTAGAGTTGTAGAGATGTGTTGTCGACGGATCCGAGTGGATCATATGCGTATGGATAGGCTGTTTTGTTCCCTTCGTTGGATCCGTGTAGAGACTGCCCCGGCGTTAGAAAGGCTGTCCCGTGGAGGGCTCCCATCAGTAGGCACCTCCTGATTTGGGACGGACTGTGCTGAATGTGGGAGTGGCCAAGCGGCCTACGGAGTGGGGAGAGACTATCGGTGGACCAAGGGTGACCAACAGCCTAGTCAGTCCCAATATCCTATGTCACCATATTGAGGGGTGAGGGTGAGGGTGTGGTGGGTCGGCGATGTGGCGACCCACTGGATTTGTGTAAGGATGATTATCAGCCTGGTAAGTCGCAATATCCTATGTCACCTATTGAGGGGTGAGGGTGAGGGTGTGGTGGTTCGGCGATGTAACGACCCACCGGATTTGTGTAGTTCCTGCCACTTTGAGGCTTTTGATTTGATTAATTGTGGTTAATATAAATTGTGATGCATGGGTTGTGCTATTCACTGAGCGTGTGGCTCACCCCTCGCATAATTATTTTCTCCAGTGATTACCGAGGCGGACTTGAAGGAGGAGCTCCCCGAGCGACTGCACCAGTAGCGGAGTAGCGCCACGTCCCGCGAGTATTAGAGGCCATCAGCATCCTTTTGATTGTATGTATATATTTCCGTGCTTGGGCACCCAGTTTGGATTGTATTTGGATGTATGTGTGTATATTGGCTCTCACAGGACATTTGATTATGTATCGAGTCTGTAGTATGTTTTTGGATTACAGACTCAGTCTTTTAGCTTCCGCTATCTGTGTATATATCATGTCAGCCTTGCTTTCATCTGTGTTGTCATTTTAGTTGTTGTTTAGAGTATTTTATTGATCTCCTGTATAGACTGCTGATATCATGTATACACTTGCCGCGTCCCAGGGACGGCCGCCCTGGGGCGTGACACTGGCTCCTGGGAGGTCTCTGGTCTGTAGAAGGGGTTGGAACCCCCATGGAGACCCCGAGGTCTCGCTCGACTGTCTTCGCCCGAGACACCAAGTCCGAGTACCTCGTGAATGCCTGAGAGGTGACATGCACCCGAATGGTGCTAATGAGACCCATCTCGAAACGGCGGCACCGCGTCTCCTCATCCATCACCAAGGCTGGGGCAAACCTGGAAAGCCTCGTGAAGCGTGTGGAGTAGTCAGCGACTGACATGGAGCCCTGCGTCAGCTGCTCGAACTCTCGCATCACGATCTGGCGCGTCAAAAACGGGAAGTACTCCTCCAGGAAATACCTCCAGAATCCCGCCCAGAGAAGTCGCTCCACTCCCTCGGGGATGTCCACCGATCCGGTAGCCCACCAGTCGGCGGCGCTACCCCTCAGCATGAAGGTGGCCAGGGAAACACGCTGGCGGTCGGTGCAGTGCATGGTCGAGAAGATCTTGTCCACCTCCATCAACCAACGCTCAGGGGCAAGGGGATCCACCGTCTGGCCATGGAACTCGGGAGGGTGGAGCTTCAGAAAGGCAGTGAGGCCACTCTGATGCACTCGTGCTGCAGCCTCTAGCTCCACCTCCCTCTCCAGGGGATCCTGAACTCCCACCACCGGAATCACCACTGGGACAGGGGGTACGTCGGGCACCACCGGTGGATCTGCCACTAAGGGGACCCGTGGAACTGCCTCGCGGGCCGCCCGCAGCTCCTGGATCTCTCGTGCCTGCTCAGCTAACACCCTAGTCTGGGCCTCCAGTGCTCTGATCTGAGTCTCCACCAGATCTGCTATCCGAGCGTAAGCACGCTCCCATGCAGGAGGCTCCTGCGCCGGTCCTGGCCCCACAGCCGAGGACTCTCCAGTAGCATCCTCGCCTCTGGTAGGTCCGGGAACCTTCAGAGGCCGAGAGGGACCACGTCCACGCATTCCTCTGTGAGGAGGCATATCAGCAACCTAAGAAAACCAGACACTAGGATCAGAATACTCATATAGAAATCCTAGGACTCATCTCTACGAAAAAAAACAATTGGCTCTGACAGGACCAGGCTCTGATACCAACTTTTGTCACGCCCCAGGGCGGCCGTCCCCGAGACGCGGCAATGGTATATATGATATCAGCTGTCTATACAGGAGATCAATAAAATACTCTATACAACATAAAAAATGACAACACAGACAGAAAGGTGGCTGACATAATATATACAAATAGCGGAAGCTAAAAGACTGAGTCTGTAATTCAAAAGACATATTACAGACTCGATACATAATCAACTGTCCTGTGAGAGCCAATATATACAACGACATCCAAATATAATACAAACATGTGCCCAAGCACGGAATACAATACATACAATCAAAAGGGGATGCTGATGGCCTCTCACTCGCAGAACGTGACGCTGCTCCGCTACTGCTGATGTGGCTCGGGGAGCTCCTCCTTCAGATCCGACTCAGATATAACTGGAGAAAAAAATATATGCGAGGGGTGAGCCACACACTCAGTGAATAGCACAACCCATGCATCACAATTCATATTAACCATATAATATTTATAGCCCTTAACACGGGAGCAACTACACATTCTAGTGGATCGTCTCATCGCCAACCCACTTCCCCTCCCCTCACCGCGCTGCCCACAAATGCTATGCCCTCGCATCTAAAGTTTTGGCTCACCCCTCAGAGGGGCGACCATCTCCGCCCGCATAGCAATTAGCTGACCAGCCTTTGAAATGGGTTCAGGCACTACTCAAAGCTAAGCCAGAGCCTCCCACTCTCGAGCCGGTCGATGTCATTCTGTTGGATGGAGATGATATTGAAAGAACAGTCCAGGTTGGAATTATCCTCCTTGACGATGAAAAGAAAGCTCTCCTAGCCTTCTTGCGGCAAACCACGACGTGTTCGCTTGGGTTCATAGCGGCATGCCCGGGATCCACCCTTTGGTCGCCGTCCACGAGTTGAACGTCCACCCCAAAGCCGTCCCAATAAAGCATAAGTAGCGACGATTCACCCCCGAACAAAACAAGGTGATCTTGGGAGGTCCGGTATCCAGATTGGATCTTCAACGTCGTCCTCGCAGAGAAAAAAGGCGGGAAGTGGCGGATGTGCATCGATTTCTTGAACCTCAACAAGGCATGCCCCAAGGATGGGTTACCCACTTCCGAAGATAGACCAGCTTGATGATGCCACCCCCGGCTTTGAACGCTTGTCTTTCTTGGATGCATACTTCGGCTACAACTAAATTCCTCTCCGTTCGCGGAAACAAGAGAATATGATGCAGCACGATCATGGATCATTCGATCTAGGACTACAAAATGGACAATTGTTGATGATTTTCAATTTTAATATTATTTGTTAGGTTTATATATCTTTTATGGATAATTATGATTAGTTAATATTTTTATATTCAGATATATTTTGTATTTTTTATTTAGGATTTAGTTAAGATTATGTGATTTGAGAGATTTATTGTTGAGATCCTAGTTTGTTAGGATTCTCTACTCTATAAATAAACTCTGTAAACACAAAATTAAGGGAGATTAAATTTTTAAAAATTTGAGATTATTCTCTTTATTAAAATTCTCCTATTGTTTTTGTTGTTCTTGGTAGAATAGCAGATTCATAGAAGTCCATCGTTCTGGTATTCTTAGGAATCAACAGATACGTTGAAGCCCATCATCCTGGCATCCTTCGTTAAGAATCAATAGCGTCGTTGGAGCCTGCAGATCTTGCATCTTTGATCGGATCCGCAGAAGAGCGTGATCTCACGCTGCATCGGTTGGTATCAGAGCCAAGATTACAACCACCGCCGTGAGCCGCCGCCACCGCCATCGAAAGCAACTGCCTCCGAGCACCACCGTTGCCGTGCCGAGTTGCCATTGCTACTATCGAGAGTCGCTGCCGCCGCCGTTGCTGTCGTTGTATTCGTTGAGAAGTTGCCACTGTTGAACCATTGCTTAATCCACCTCCATTAATTTAATTTAATCAACCATCCCATAGCCATCCACGTGTATTCCCCCCATATCAACCAACCCATCTCACCCATCCGTGCTGCCTTCATATTAAAAAAAAAAAATATTCATTCAACCCCTCACACCCAAGTTTTCCTTCCAGAACACCAAATCTGTTGTGTCTGTGTCATTTGGAGCGCTCTGTTTGATGATTTGGGTACATAATTTTTTTTTTCCTAAGTTATGTATTCCTGATTTGATATTTGGATTTGATTTTGTTAAAATCCAAGATGAAGAGGTTTAATTATGATTTTATTATGAGATGTCCAGTTTTGAGTTAGCTTTCGTACAGAAGTGGAATTAGATCAACTGGATTCTTGTAATAAAAGTTATGGGTATTTTTCCAAGTATACCCCGGGGATGGAAATTCTGGCAGCAGCCCTGTTCCATGTTTAGCTCTCTTTGCATGGATCTCCCCCCCCCCCTGATTTTTGGCTGAAGAGGAGGCTGAGGAGAGGCTGAGGAGGCCGGGGTGGTGGTGGTGGCGGTTGAGGTGGTCGCGGGTGCGTCGAGGGCCCCCGAACCTCCCCCTTTTGTTCCCCCTCCAAGGTGAGCTCCTCCCCTCCTTTTTCTTGGTTTTCTTGGCTTAAGGGGTTGTGGGAAGGTCATGCATGTTGGGTAGATGTGTTAGGGTGTGTGTGAGGGGTTGGGGTGGGTGAAAATGTGGTTAGAATGGGCTGGGCGCGTGCTGGGCGTTGTCTGCGCGCGTGCGCGCGCAGGTGGGTGCAGGCAAGCGCTTGCCGGCGCACAGACGCGCGCGGGCGCGTGTGCGCGGGTGCGCGCGGGAGTGCGTGCGGGTGCGCGCGGGTGCAAGCGCGAGCAGGGGTGCGCGCGGGCAGGGCGCCTGGGCAGTGTGCCTGGGTGCGGGGCTGGAGACCAGTGCGCGTGCGTGCGCGTGCTGGGGCGTGCGCGGGGTGCTGCGCGCGGGGGCGCGCTGGGCTGGACACAGGGTGCGCACGGGCGCGCGCGAGCGTGCGCGTGCGTGCGGCAGCACTTCTGGGCGCGCGGGCAGGCGCGCGGCAGTGCGCCGATGGTGCCGGGGTGTGTGCGTGCGTGCGCATTCGTGCGTACGCGTGCGGGGGGCCATGCGTATGGCTGCCCGGGGGGTTCGGGAGTGAGTCGGGGTCCTCGGACTCGCGTGCGTACAGGCCGTATGTACGCTTGTCTGAGTGTTGGGTATTTTAGTGTATTTTTGTATGTATTATGTATTTTACTCACCAAGTTGATTACCCTGTCTTGCAGATCTTGACGGACGGTCGCGCGACGACCCGGTTATGGGTGAGTGGGACAACCCAACCCAGTAGGGAGGCGCTATATGCACTTGGGCGTATACCGTCCTCCCTTGGGGCACCATGGTCAATATTAACTTGTGTAATATGTAATCCATGCAAGCATGATTGATATGTAGAATGCATGCTACCCTAGACTTTGTATGTTAGGGACTTGCACCCTTAGGATATGTGTAAGAGCCATGCATCCTGTCACCCTGTTCTCATGCTAGGAAGCCTCGACCTATGCATGTGTCCTACTAGTTTAATTTATTAAATTAAATGCTAGCATATGATTATTAGCATGTCTTAGATAATATTATAGGGAGGGGCCTTTCGAGGTCAACATTGAGACCCGGGCTAGGGTACTCCGTGTTCCTTGTTTGGTTGTTGGGATGTCCTATATCGGGACCTCATGCTGCCCTCCCAAGGTTTCATTTCCCAATAATATTATAACCTTGTTATTATTATTATATATGTTCCCCGCATCTTGGTTATGCGCCCTAGAGGAATTCTGAAGAATTCATGACATTAGAGTTGTTGAGATGTGTTGTCGGCGGATCCGAGTGGATCATATGCGTATGGATAGGCTGTTCTGTTCCCTTCGTTGGATCCGTGTAGAGACTGCCCCAGCGTTAGAAAGGCCGTCCCGTGGAGGGCTCCCATCAGTAGGCACCTCTTGATTTGGGACGGACTGTGCTGAATGTGGGAGTGGCCGAACGGCCTACGGAGTGGAGGAGAGACTATCGGTGGACCAAGGGTGACCAACAGCCTAGTCAGTCCCAATATCCTATGTCACCATATTGAGGGGTGAGGGTGAGGGTGTGGTGGGTCGGCGATGTAGCGACCCGTCGGATTTGTGGAGTAATCAGTCCCAATATCCTATGTCACCTATTGAGGGGTGAGGGTGAGGGTGTGGTAGGTCGGCGATGTAGCGACCCACTGGATTGTGTAGTTCTTGCCACTTTGAGGCTTGAATATTTAATTGTGGTTAATATGATCTGTGATGCATGGGTTGTGTTGTTCACTGAGCGTGTGGCTCACCCCTCGCATATATTATTCTCCAGTGCTATTTGAGTCGGATCAGGAGGAGGAGCTCCCCGAGGGACCTCAGCAGTAGCGGTGCAGCGCCACATTTCCGCGAGTGTTAGAGGCTATCAGCATCTCTTTTTGATTTGTATGTATTGTATTCTGTGCTTGGGCACATGTTTGTATTATATTTGGATGTCATTATATATATTGGCTCTTACAGGACAGTTGATTGTGTATCGAGTCTGTAATATGTATTTGAGTTACAGATTCAGTCTTTTAGCTTCCGCTATTTGTGTATATATCATGTCAGCCCCTTTGTTATCTGTGTTGAAATTGTTGATGTTGTTTAGGGTATTTTATTGATCTCCTGTATAGACTGCTGATATCATGTATACACTTGCCGCGTCCCGGGGACCACCGCCCTAGAGCGTGACAAAAGTTGGTATCAGAGCCTGGTCCTGTCAGAGCCAATGGTCTTCCTTTTTCGTAGAGATGAGTTCTAGGATTTCTATATGAGTATTCTGATCCTAGTGTCTGGTTTTCTTGGGTTGCTGATATGCCTCCTCGCAGAGGAATGCGTGGACGTGGTCCCTCTCGACCTTCGGAGGTTTCCGGACCTACCAGAGGTGGGGATGCTAATGGAGAGTCCTCGGCTGTGAGACCAGGAATGGCGCAGGAGCCTCCTGCATGGGAGCGTGCTTACGCTCGGTTAGCGGATTTGGTGGAGACTCAGAAGAGAGCATTAAAGGCCCAGACGAGTGTGTTGGTTGCTGATATGCAAGTGTGTGATATCGCGATGGGCGAGTATCGAAAGTGGTTGTTCGAGTTGAGGAGGCCGGGCTGTACCTGTCCTGGCAGAGGGTTCCAATCCGTAGGTACCACCGATGCAGTAGGAGGGGTACTGATCGTGGGAGTATGCCAGGTAGAGGCTACCCGGAAGAGGATTAATGAATGATGTCGCGAGCATGGAATCGTTCTCCCCTTCGTCAAATCCGTGTAGTATAGCCCCGGCGTGAGACAGGCTATCCTGACAAGAGGGCTCCCATCAGTAGGCACCTCCTGATTTGGTTTCGGACTGTGTTGAATCGTGAGAGTAGACCAGGTAAGCTACGGAGCGGGGAGAGGCTACTGGTGGACCAGGGGTGTAGAACAGTCTAAGTCTCTCCCAAGTCCCAAGATGTCTCCTTTCAGGAGTGAGGGATGAGGCGAAGACGGGTCGCCTCGTGACCCATTGTTGATTCGACCATTCCCAAAGATGTTGGGTCCGGTCTTGTGATGGATGTTGAAGGACATCGATGGGCGATTATTTTGATGTAGATGATCCAGTGGGGTTGGTAGTGTTTTTCAAGGGTGATGTCTTCTTCTAGTGTTCCTTCTGGATTAAGTGGCTTTGCGAGGACAGTGTTGAGACCCGGGTGAGGGCACTCTGTGTTCCTTGTTTTGTTGTCGGGATATCCTATACTGGGACCTCATGGTGCCCTCCCGAGGTTTCTTTTCCCAGTCAAGGAATACCTTAGAAGCATCACACTGATGGTGGAACAAGTGCGATTTTTGGTTGGAGCTTCTTCCCCGTGTATCGGTATCGCTGGTAACCATGGGTTCGCTTGCGGCGCCAGTGTAAAGTGTTGAGGATGTGGTGTATTGCTCATTAAGGGATGATGTCTTCTTCTAGACTTCCTACTACGGATTAAGGGGCCTTGCAGGGTCAGCGTTGAGACCCGGGCTAGGGTACTCCGTGTTCCTTGCGAACATGGGATCGTTCTCCCCTTCGTTGGATCCGATGTAGGAACTCCCCGGCGTTGGCTGTACCTGACAGAGGGCTCCCGTCCGCAGGTACGTCCATGTGTCGGACAATACGGTTGGTGGGAGGGGACTAGGTGGAGGCCACGAGGGTGGGAAAGGGCTACTAGCGGACCAAGGGTGTAGAGCGGTGAGTTGAGGAGATCGGGTTGTAGATACTACCCGAGAGAGGGTTAATGAATGATGTCGCGAGCGTGGAATCGTTCTCCCCTTTGTTAGATCCGTGTAGTGACATCCCCGGTGTTAGACAGGCTCCCATCTGTAGGTACCTCCGATGTGTTCAGACAGTGCTGATCGTGGAAGTATACCAGGTAAGCTACGGAGCGGGGAGAGGCTACCGGTGGACCAGGGGTGTAGAGCAGTCTAAGTCTCTTCCCAAAGTCCCAAGATGTCTCCTTTCAGGAGTGAGGGTGTGGATGAGGCGAAGACGCGTCGCCTCGTGACCCATTCATTGTTCGACCGTTCCCATAGATGTTGGGTCCGGTCTCGTGATGGATGTTGAAGGACATCGATGGGCGATTATCTAGATGTAGATGATCCAGTAGTGTTGAGTAGACCAGTAAATCCGGGTCTCTTCGACCGACGGCATGGTCTCTAGACCAGTAAATCCGGGTCTCTTCGACCGACGGTATGGTCTCTCCCCATAAGTCCCAAAAGACTCCCTCCAGGAGTGAGGGTGGGGTGAGGTTGGTCGCGCTACCGCGTGACCCTGTTATCCATTGGGTTTCTACCCATGTTTTTCCTTGAAAAAGGGAATTGATTATGTATTGAACTGTAGAATGGTGATTGGTTTCCAGCCACTCACTGAGCTTGTAGCTCACCCCTCACATACTGTTTCTTTTCAGGGGCAGTGTTGGGCGTGGAGCTGGAGCTTTCCTGTGGCGTGGTCTTATGGGCATGGAGCGTTCTGCCGGCGGGTGGCGAGTGTGAGGCTGTCAGCATTCCTAGAGTCATTTATGCTTTGTAAATCGTGCATGTGGCACAGGTTGTATTTTCTTTGGTCTAGACTTGGCTTTCACAGGACATTGATTGTGTATTCGGGTCTGTAATAATGTTTTTGATTTACAGACATTGTATATATATTATGCTTCCGCTTTTCAGTCAGTTATCTTTATCTTGCTTTGCCGCCTTGTGTATTGTTGTTGGTGTCTTTATTGACCTCAGGTATTGATAGCTGATATTATATTAATTTTGCCACGTCTCGGGGACGCCTGGGGCGTGACAAAAAAGTTGGTATCAGAGCCTGGTCCTGTCAGAGCCTAAGTCTAGTCATATAGATGATGAGTCGTAGGATTGTCATCCGAGTACTCTTGTTTTAGAAGTTATCTTAGGTTGCTGACATGCCTCCTCGCATCCGTTGACGTGGACGTGACCCCCTGGACCCACCCTTAAGTTGTCGACTGGGTCGACTGGTTAGGGTCAGTTGTTAGATCTCTTGTGCGGGATTAAGGCTTGGGTAGGAGATTCTAGCCTAGTAGTGTGATAGTGATGAATTGGTTGCAATTTCTAAGGTATGGATTGCGTCTCGATAATGGAGCTTCTTCCCCGTGTATCGGTATTGCTGGTAACCATTGAGTTCGCGTGCGGCGCCAGTGTAAAGTGTTGAGGATGTGGCGTATTGCTCATTAAGGGATGATGTCTTCTTCTAGCCTTCCTACTCAGGATTAAGGGGCCTTGCAGGGTCAGCGTTGAGACCCGGGCTAGGGTACTCCGTGTTCCTTGTTTGGTTGTCGGGATATCCTATATCGGGACCTCATGGCGCCCTGTCAAGGTTTCTTTTCCCAGTCAAGGACTACCTTAGAAGCATCAAATTGATGGTGGATTTTTCCCTCTCACTTGGAAGGTGCTGTAGCGAGTGGTGATGCGTACGATCAGGATTGGGTGCGTCCTATTGCAGCTCAGTGGGCGATCGCTAGTGGACAGGGTTCCATAGTGGCATCTGGAGTCACTTCAATATATCATTGTGCATTGTAGCTGCCCGGTTGAGGCCAGAACCCTGTTAGGTGCTCCCAGATACTATGCTTGTGGGTGCGCCCATATGGCAGAGATAGTAGGCTTGGGAGGCTACCAGGTAGAGGCCACACCGGGAGAGTGCTGCTAAATGATGCCGAGAGCGTAGACTCCCCGTGATGAATCTGCCCATGGAGTGCAGGATGCTGGAGTTCCAATGGCTATGGTAGGGCGACCTGTCGGTGACGGCATGTGAAGCACAGTTGTGGATACTGTCGCGTTTTGCCCCACCTTGGTCAAAAATAAGGAGACGCGATGCTAGCGTTTGTGATGGGACTCAACCGCCTTATCAGATAGATGATGTCGCATAGGCATTATCGAGGTTCGATGACCCCTTATTGCGTGTCTTGTGGATTAAGTGCAGTTGAGCGGCTTACCAAGCGTGTAAGTGTCATCATGAGCGCCAGCCATGCTCGAGGAGCAGAATCTGGACTTAATTGTTCGAGGTAATGTTTGATCTCCCCGTGGAGGTTGAAGATCAATTACCTTTGTTGCGAATCGATGATCTATTTGACCAGCTCTGGGAGCGAGTGTCTGCTGTTAGATCGATCTTCGCACGAGGGTACCACAAGTTAAAAATCTAAAAGTTGGACATCCCGTAGATGGCCTTTCGTGACCGTTCAGGCACTGCGAGTTTTAAGTACTGCCATCGGGGTTGATTAATACGCCGGATGCCTTCGTTGATCTCAAAATTTTTATTGGGCTTCCGTGGACTACCTTGGGGTAGTCTTCATTGAGATTGTTGTGGTGCGATGAAAAAGGTGATGTGGGTGACCTTGTTTCCCCAGGTTGGCATGCCCTCAGGCAAAGTTCGAGAGTCATCATTGAGTGGAAAGCGTCAGTCTATCAAGATTTCTCAGTGGACGTGGGAGTGGGTTATCAGGGATTGTTGCAGACTCGTTAATGTCACGTTCGGGTCACGACTTCGTCTAGGTGATCATTGACCGACTGACTAAGTCCGCGTTTCCCTCCCTAACCCGACTGATTGAGTCTCTGGACGCCTTGACGTGGGTTTTCACCTTCGCGATTGTTCGTCTTCATGGCACTCCAGCCGGCGCTATTTTCGGTTGAGACGCGAGGGTTACTTTGAGGTTGTGGCGCAGCCTTTGGCGCAAGCCTCCATTTAAGTATAGCGTTTCATCGCCGATGGACAGTCAGGCAAAGAGCATGACTCAGGCCTTGGAGGACATGCTAAGTGCCTGCGTGCTCGATGATGAGGGCAGTTGGGTGAGGCACCACCCATTTGTGGGGTATGCCTGCAAGACGACTGCCATTCGAGCACCCAGATGGTACTGTGAAAGGCACTCTACAGGCGCAGTTTTATACCTCCCTTGTGTTGGGACGGTTGAGGAGCGCTAGTTGGAGGGGCCATAAGTTAGTTGTTTGACCTTGCGGTGGCCAGGTTGGTTCGTGTGTACATCTGCACCTCCCAGAACCGACAGAAGGGCTACCCAGGTCATTGTCGCCAGGGGCTTACCTTTGGGTTTGGCGACCATATTTTCAAGAAGGTGTCCATGTTAAATAGCACCCTCTGTTTCAACGTTCGGGGCAAGATGAGTTTGCTCTTTAATGGGACCATTTCTCATCATTGAGTTGATTGGGGAGGTGGCTTATCATGTAGCCTTTCCCCCACAGCTGGCTCATGCCCACGACGTCGTCCTTGTCCAATGGCCGAGGCGTTATGTCCACGATCCTGCTCATGTCATTCTGTTCGATCGCCTCATCCTCGAGGTGGATTTGTCGTTCGTGGAGCAGTGGATCGAGGTCAAGGACCAGCATGAGAAGAGGCTCCACGCTAAGACCGTTCCTTTGATTATAGTGTGTTGGTAGCGCCAGTCCGGTGCGAAGACCACTTGGGAGCAAAAGGTCTATGCATGATACTTTCGGTCTTCCCTTTGGGTTTCCTTAAATTTCGAGGACTAAATTTCCTAAGGGGGAAGAATGTTTTGTTTGTGTCATTTGGAGCACTCTGTTTGAAAATTTGGGTACATAATTTTTTCCTAGAAGTTATGTATTCCTGTTTTGGTATTTGGATTTGATTTTGTTAAAATCCAAGATGAAGAGGTTTAAATATGAGTTTACTATGAGATGTCCAGTTTTGAGTTAGCTTTCGTACAGAAGTGGAATTAGATCAACTGGATTCTTGTAGTAAAAGTTATGGGTATTTTTCCAAGTATACCCCGGGGATGGAAATTCTGGCAGCAGCCCTGCTCTATGTTTAGCTCTAATTTCGGAATAGCTGGAGAGATTATTTGATCTTGGCATGAACATGAAAGTTGTAGATAATCTTCTTAGCTTTCCATCGGACTTGGAATTGTGCAATTCGGAGCTATATCGAGGAAGTTATGGCTGTTCCAGTGAAGCATGCGCAGAATTTCTAGTCAAGGGCGACTAGGTCTTTTCATCTCCTTTTTAGATATTTGTTGCAACAAATATCTTCTTGTCTCTCTCTCTCCCTCTCACTCCCCACGTAGACGTGGGATTTTTCCTCTCTCTCTCAAGCCCCCATGTGTTTGTTTAAAGTCCCCAAAGAGAAGGAGAAGGTGGAGGAGGAAGTGAAGGTGAATCTTTGTGTAAGTGTGTTGTTGTTGGTTGTTCCCCTTTCTCTCAAGACTTTTCATGATCTCCCCTTCTCTTGATTTGCAACCATTGGAGGAGGCTGAGGAGGGCTGAGGGTGGTGGTGTTGGTGGTGGCGGTTGAGGTGGTCGCGGGTGCGTCGATGTTATATATGTGTCACTTTTAGCCTGCTGGTAACCGTTGGAGCGTTCTGGCAGTTTTTCGTTTTTTTTTCGGTTTTCGATCGGAACCGCTAATTTTTGGACTGTTAGCTATCGTCCTGAGTTAGAGAACTCCGATTGAAAATCTTACTGCATATTTGGTGTCCTGGTGCCATTTTAGGCCTCTCAAGAAAATTTCATCGAATTCCGGCAACGTTTTCTGGAATTTTGCAGTTCCGCGACGTATCCGGGTATTTTAAGTGACTTGCTATATAAATGAAATCTAAAATTAGATTGGCACTATTCATCATCCCTACCAAAAGCTTTCTCTCTCCCCTCTCTCATTTTCTTCCATTTGAGCCCCTTAGAGCCCTCAAACCCAAAAACCTAAAGCATAGAAAGTGTAGATCCGGTCCCGATCTACACCCCGGTGTTTTCAAATCCGGATTCCGGCCTACCTAGCCCTTTCATCCGCCCTCTCTTCTCCTCAGATCCGAGCCATTTCGGAGGTGGGAGTAGATCCCGGCGTTGGAGGCCTTTGGGGAAAGGTTTCGGTGTGCGGAGAGCAACCGGACACCTCTTCCTCCCCTTGGTAAGCTCTTTTTCCTCTTCTTTTTGGCTTAGATGTATGTTAGGAAGGGGGTTTTGTGGTTGGGTGGTGGTCGGCGGCTGTGAGAGGCTGTCGGAGGTGGTTGGGGGCGGTCGGAGGCCGTTGGCGACTGGTGGTTGGTGGTAGAGGAGCTCGGGCAGGGAGGGTGGCAGTCCCGGGCAGCAGGCAGCACAGACAGCGCTCAGGCAGGTGCAGCGGCAGGGCGCGCGCGCGCGTGCGCGCGGACGTGCGCGCGGGTGGGCGCTGGGTGTGCTGGGTGCTGGAGGTGCTCGGGCATGGGGGTTGTAGTCCCGGGCAGGGGGGGGGGGGTAGCTGCCCCGGGTAGGCTGGGAGCAGGCGCACCAGTTTGCGCGGGGGGTGCAGGGGGAGGCATGCGGGTAGGCTGGCTGGGCTGTGCGCGCTGGTAGGCCGGGCAGGCAGGCTGGGCGGCAGGCGTGCTAGGCAGGAGGTGCTGGGGCATTAGGCGAGCAGTGCCAGGCGTGCAGGCGAGCGGTGCTCGGGCCACTCGGCGATGCGCACAGGCAGGCAGCGCGGGCAGGCTAGCAGGCGCGTTGGGCGTGTGCTGCCAGGCGCTCTGGGCACGTGTTGCGCGGGCGTGCGCGTGGGCGCTGGGTGAGGGTCCTAGGCGCTGGGAGCTGGTCGCGGGTGCTGAGCGCTGGGCGCCGCAGAGGAGCATGCGCGCGGGGCATTGGGCAGAGGCGTAGGTGTGCGCGCGGTGAGGAGAGCAGTGGGTGCGAGGCTGGAGGTGCGCGCGGGGTGCGCGGGGCAAGGCGCTGGGCGCACGGGGCGTGCGGTGTGCTCGCGGGTCAGCGCGAGGCGTGCGGGGTGCGCGCGGGGTGCTGCGGTGGGGTGCAGTGGGGGCGCGGTGCCCCGGGTGGCTCGGCTGCATGTCCAGGCGGGCGGGCAGGGGCCCGGCGGTGCGCCTGGGTGCGCGGGCTGAGGCGCGGCGGCGCATCCGGGGGCGGTTGGCCGTGCGGATGGTTGCCGGGGGTGTGAGAGTGTGTCGGGGTGCTCGGGCTAGCGTGCGTACGGGTCGTATGTACGTTTGCCCGAGTGTTGGGTATTTATTTGAGTAGCTTGCTATATTTTGTAGTGTTTTGGGTTTTACTCACCAAGTTACTACCCTGTCTTGTAGATCTTGACGGACGGTCGCGCGACGATTCGGATTCCGGTGAGTGGGACAATCCAACCCAGTAGTGAGGCGTTATACGCATTTGGGCGTATACCGACCTCTCCTGGGGCACCATGGATTTATATTAACCCGTTGTAAAGTGTATTCCATGCTGCATGATTTAAAGTGTAGAATGCATGCTACCCTAGACTTTGCATGTTAGGGACTTGCACCCTTAGGATATGTGTAAGAGCCATGCATCATGTCCCCCTGTTCTCATGCTAGGAAGCCTTGGCCTATGCATGTGTCCTACTAGTTTATTTATTAAATTAAATACTAGTATATGTTAATTGCATGCCTTAGATAATATTATGGGGAGGGGCCTTGCGAGGTCAACATTGAGACCCGGGTTAGGGTACTCCGTGTTCCTTGTTTGGTTGTCGGGATGTCCTGTATCGGGACCTCATGCTGCCCTCCCAAGGTTCTTGTCCCAATAATATTATATCTCTAGTTGATAATTAATGATTTACCCCTTGTATGATTATTAGCATCTTAGTGAATATTATAGGGGAGGGGCCTTGCGAGGACAGCGGTGAGACCCGGGTTAGGGTACTCCGTGTTCCTTGTTTGGTTGTCGGGGTGTCCTATATCGGGAACTCACGCTACCCTCCCAAGTTTCTTTCCCCCAATGATATTCCAACCTTGCTATTATTGTATATGTTCCCCGCATCTTGGATATGCGCCCTGGTGGAATTCTGAAGAATTCATGACATTAGAGTTGTAGAGATGTGTTGTCGGCGGATCCGAGTGGATCATATGCGTATGGATAGGCTGTTCTGTCCCCTTCGTTGGATCCGGTAGAGGCTGCCCCAGCGTTAGAAAGGCCGTCCCTTCCAAGGGTTCCCATCAGTAGGCGCCTCCTGATTTTGGTTTCGGACTGTGCTGAAGTTGTGGGTGAGGGCTCCCATCAGTAGGCACCTCCTGATTTGGTTTCGGACTGTGCTGAATGTGGGAGTAGACCAAGCGGCCTACGGAGTGGAGGAGAGACTATCGGTGGACCAAGGGTGACCAACAGCCTAGTCAGTCCCAAAATCCTATGTCACCCGTGGTAGGGTGAGGGTGAGGGTGTAGTGGGTTGGCGATTAGCGACCCGCTGGTTTTGTCATCGGATGATTATCAGTCCCAATATCCTGCGTCACCTGTTGAGGGTGAGGGTGAGGGTGTGGTGGGTCGTCGATGGAGCGACCCACTGGGTTATGTGTAATGCCACTTAGAGGCTGGATAAATAAATGAATTGTGGTCAATATTGTCTGTGATGCATGGGTTGTGCTGTTCACTGAGCGTGTGGCTCACCCCTCGCATATGTTTTTCCCCAGTTGCCACTGAGCCTGAGCTGGAGCCGGAGCAGCAGGTGGAGCCGTCCGAGGGATTCCTTCAGTAGCGGAGCAGCGCTACGTTCCGCGAGTGCCAGAGGCTATCAGCATCCCTTCTTGACTGTATGTATTTTATTTCCGTGCTTGGCACGCGTTTGTATATATTCAGTTGTATTTGTGTATATTGGCTCTCACAGGACAGATGATTGAGTATCGAGTCTGTAGTATGTTTATTTACAGATTCAGTCTTTTGCTTCCGCATTTGGTGTATATATCATGTCAGCCTCTTTGTTGCCTGTGTGTCATTCTGGTTGTTTGTGTATAATATATTATTGACCTCCTGTGTAGATTCTGATATTTTATATACACTTGTCGCGTCCCGGGGACGGCCGCCCTGGGGCGTGACAGTCGAGGGCCCCCGAACCTCCCCCTTTCGTTCCCCCTTCAAGGTGAGCTCCTCCCCTTCTTTTCTTCGTTTTCATGGCCTAAGGGGATGTTGGGGAGGTCATGCATGCTAGGTAGATGGGTTAGGGTGTGTGTGAGGGGTTGGGAAGGGTTAAAATGGGGTTAGGGTGTGTGTGAGGGGTTGGGAAGGGTTAAAATGGTGTTAGGGTGTGTGTGAGGGCTCTGGCAGGCACTGGCGGGCGCGTGCGCGCGGAGTGGTCACGCGGGTGCGCGCTGACGCTGGCACGAGCGGGGGTGCGCGCGAGCGTGCGCGCGCGCAGAGCAGTGTGCCTGGGCATGTGCCTGGGCACGGGGCAGGGGACCAGTGCGTGCGTGCGCGTGCTGGGGCATGCGCGGGGTGCTGCGCGAGGGCGCGGGCTGGACGTGCAGTGCGCGCGGGCGCGCGCGGCAGCGCGTCTGGGCGCGCGGGCAGGCGCGCGACAGTGCGCCGATGGTGCTGGGGTGCGTGCGTGCGTGCGCATTCGTGCGTGCGCGTGCGGGGGGCCATGCGTGTGGCTGCCCAAGTGTGCGGGTAGGTGTCGGGGCACTCGGACTCGCGTGCGTACGTGCGTGCTCGCATGCGTGCGAGCCCGTATGCATGCTTGTCCGAGTATGGGGTATTTCTAATGATTTCTATGTGTAAATTGTGTTGTTTCTCACCAGTTGGATGCCCCTACCTTGCAGATCTCGTCGGATGGGATGCGCGAGGTCCCGGGTTGTTAAGTTGAGTGGTTTGATTCCAATCCCCCCCCTCTCTAGGAATGCGCTCGACCCGCATAGACGTGCGTCGCGCATCGATGGGGGCCCCTAGCTAAATTATGTAGACACCTGTGCATGCCTGATTTTATGATGTATCCATGCCACCTTAGACTATGTATACTAGGGATACGCACCCTTATATCATGTATAGCGGCCTATGCATGCTTAGACACCAAGCCCCGGACTATGCATGTTTCCCATTTAGTTTAATTTATTTAAATCAAGGTGGGATAATGTGATTATATTGTTGTAAGCATGCATTAGAGAATATTATAACCTTGTGGTTATAATATATGTTTCCCCGCATCTTAGTTATGCACCCTGGAGGAATTCTTGAGAATTCATGACATTAGAAATGTTAGGAAGCGTTGTCAACGGATCCAACAGGATCGTACGCGCGTGAGTAGACTGTCTTCTCCTTTTTGGTTGCATCCGATGTAGGAACTCCTCGGCGTTGGTTGACCTGACTGAGGGCTTCTGTCCGGTACCTCCGATGTGTTCGGATAGTACTGGTAGTTGGAGTGAACTAGGTCGAGCCTACGAGGGTGGGAAAGGGCTACCGGGTGGACCAGGGGTGGAGAGCGGTCTAGTCTGAAAAGACCCATGACACCCCTAAAGGGTGAGCGTGGGGTGGATCGGCGATGTTACGACCCTCTAACTTGTGTAGTTACTCCCGTATAGGGACTATGACTACTTTAAGGTTAATATGAGGGTGTTGGTTGTTGTTATGCATGTTTGTGATATCTCGATAAGCGAGTATCGAGAGTGGTTGCTTTCCATTGGGTTTCGCCTTGCGAACATGGGATCGTTCTCCCCTTTGTTGGATCCGATGTAGGAACTCCCCGGCGTTGGCTGTACCTGACAGAGGGCTCCCGTCCGCAGGTACCTCCGATGTGTCAGACAATACGGATGGTGGGAGTGGACTAGGTGGAGGCCACGAGGATGGTAAAGGGCTAGTGGCGGACCAAGGGTGTAGAGCAGTGAGTTGAGGAGATCGGGTTGTAGATACTACCCGGGAGAGGGTTAATGAATGATGTCGCGAGCGTGGAATCGTTCTCCCCTTCGTTGGATCCGAGTAGTGACATCCTCGGCGTTAGACAGGCTGTCATGATAGAGGGCTCCCATCTGTAGGTACCTCCGATGTGTTCGGACAGTGCTGATCGTGGGAGTATACCAGGTAAGCTACGGAGCTGGGAGAGGCTACCGGTTGACCAGGGGTGTAGAGCAGTCTAAGTCTCTTCCCAAAGTCCCAAGATGTCTCCTTTCAGGAGTGAGGGTGTGGATGAGGCGAAGACGCGTCGCCTCGTGACCCATTCGTTGTTCGACCGTTCCCATAGATGTTGGGTCCGGTCTCGTGATGGATGTTGAAGGACATTGATGGGCGATTATCTAGATGTAGATGATCCAGTAGTGTTGAGTGGACCAGTAAATCCGGGTCTCTTCGACCGAAGGCATGGTTTCCAGACCAGTAAATCCGGGTCTCTTCGATCGACGGTATAGTCTCTCTCCATAAGTCCCAAAAGACTCCCTCCGGGAGTGAGGGTGGGGGTGAGGTTGGTCGTGCTACCGCGTGACCCTGTTATCCATTGGGTTTTTACCCATGTTTTTCCTTGAAAAAGGAATTGATTATGTATTGAACTGTAGAATGGTGATTGGTTTCCAGCCACTCACTGAGCTTGTAGCTCACCCCTTGCATACTGTTTCTTTTTAGGGGCTATGTTGGGCGTGGAGCTGGAGCTTTCCTGTGGCGTGGTCTTATGGGCGTGGAGCGTTCTGCCGGCGGGTGGCGAGTGTGAGGCTGTCAGCATTCCTAGAGTCATTTATGCTTTGTAAATCGTGCATGTGGCACAGGTTGTATTTTCTTTGGTCTAGACTTGGCTTTCACAGGACATTGATTGTGTATCCGGGTCTGTAATAATGTTTTTGATTTACAGACATTGTATATATATTATGCTTCCGCTTTTCAGTCAGTTATCTTTATCTTGCTTTGCCGCCTTGTGTATTGTTGTTGGTGTCTTTATTGACCTCAGGTATTGATAGCTGATATTATATTTATTTTGCCACGTCTCGGGGACGCCTGGGGCATGACACGTATTGCTGTAATGTGTATTGATGTATAGAATATAGCGTGCCTTAGGAAGTATTGTAATATTATGTCAGGCCCCAGAGCGGCCGTCCCCGGGACGCAGCAAGTGTATACACGATATCAGCAGTCAATACAGGAGATCAATAACATACCCTGAACAACAACTAAAATGACAACACAGACAAAAGCAAGGCTGACATGATATATACACAGAAGCGGAAGCTAAAAGACTAAATCTGTAACTCAAAGACATATTACAGACTCGATACATAATCAACTGTCCTGTGAGAGCCAATATATATACATGACATCCAAATATAATACAAACGCGTGCCCAAGCACGGAATATAATACATACAAATCAAAAGGGATGCTGATAGCCTCTAAAACTCGCGGGACGTGGCGCTGCTCTGCTACTGATGAAGTCCCTCGGGGAGCTCCTCCTCTAGATCCGACTCAGATAACACTTGAGAAAATCATATGCGAGGGGTGAGCCACACGCTCAGTGAACAGCACAACCCATGCATCACAATTTATATTAACCACCAGAAATTATTAACCACAATTTTATTCAAGCCTCAGAGTGGCAGGAACTAAACAATTCAGTGGGTCACTATATTGCCGACCCACTACACCCTCACCCTCACCCCTCAATAGGTGACATAGGATATTGGGACTTACCAGGCTGATAATCATCCTTACACAAATCCAGTGGTTCGCTACATCGCCGACCGACCACACCCTCACCCTCACCCCTCAATATGGTGACATAGGATATTGGGACTGACTAGGCTGTTGGGCACCGTTGGTCCACCGATAGTCTCTCCTCCACTCCGTAGCCGCTTGGCCACTCCCACATTCAGCACAGTCCGTCCCAAATCAGGAGGTGCCTATTGATGGGAGCCCTCTCACGGGACGGCCTTTCAAACGCTGGGGCAGTCTCTACACGGATCAAACGAAGGGAACAGAACAGCCTATCCATACGCATATGATCCACTCGGATCCGCCAACAACACATCTCAACAACTCTAATGTCATGAATTCTTCAGAATTCCTCCAGGGCGCATAACCAAGATGCGGGGAACATGTATAATAATAATAACAAGGTTATAATATTATTGGGAAAAGAAACCTTGAGAGGGCAGCATGAGGTCCCGATATAGGACATCCCGACAACCAAACAAGGAACACGGAGCACCCTAGCCCGGGTCTCAATGTTGACCTCGCAAGGCCCCTCCCTATAATATTATCTAAGGCATGCTAATAATCATATGCTAGCATTTAATTTAATAAATTAAACTAGTAGGACACATGCATAGGTCGAGGCTTCCTAGCATGAGAACAAGGTGACAGGATGCATGGCTCTTACACATATCCTAAGGGTGCAAGTCCCTAACATACAAAGTCTAGGGTAGCATGCATACTACATTTTTATCATGCTTGCATGGATTACACATTACACAAATTAATATAGCCTATGGTGCCCCAGGGGAGGACGGTAGCGCCTCCCTACTAGGTTGGGTTGTACCACTCACCAACAACCGGGTCATCGCGCGACCGTCCGTCAAGATCTGCAAAATAGGGTAATCAATTCGGTGAGTAAAATACACAATAAATACCAAAAATACTCTAAAAATACACAACACTCGGGCAAACGTACATACGGCCCGTACGCACGCGAGCCCGATTACCCCGACTCACTCCCGAACCACCGGGTAGCCGTACGCACGGCCACCCGCCCCGGGCGCACAGCCGAGCCCCGGCCCGCGCGCCCAGACGCACTGCCGAGCCCAGCCCACACGCCCAGACACCCTGCCGACCCCAGCCTGCACGCCCAGACCCGCCGCACGCCGCGCGCACGCTCGCGTGTGCCCGCGCGCACCGCGCGTCCAGCCCCGGGTGCAACCCCACGCACTGCGCCCCAGCGCAGCGCCCCGCACGCGCACCCCCCCGCACTGCGCCCCAGCGCAGCGCCCGCACACCTGCCCGCTCGCACCGACTGCTCGCCCTGCGCGCACTGCGCCCCCTGTGCAGCACCCGCACACCACCCGATCACCTCTCCGGACGCACAGCACACCCTGCGCCCCTGCGCAGTGCTCCGCGTGCACGCCCCTGCCAGCACGGCGCCCAGCGCCCAGCATCCCAGCGCCCAGCCGCCGCGCAGCACACGCCCAGCGTGCCCGGCAGCACGCGCCCAGCTAGCCCGACAGCCCGTGCCCTGCCTGCCTGCCTACTCGAGCCGGCCTGCCAGCCCGCCTGCCCTGCCATCCTGCCCGAGCCACCCTACCACCTCTCACCGGCCACCAATGGCCACCGACGGCCACCAACCGCCACCAACAGCCACCCACACCCAAAACACCCCATAAACAAGCATCTAAACAAGAAAGGAAGGAAAGGAAACCTTACCCAAGGAAGGAAAGGAAGGAAGGGAAGATCGGTTGCTCTTCGCGCACCGAAACACCTCCTCCAAGGCCACCACCACCAAGATCTCCCTCAGCCCTAAAACCAGCTGAAATCAGAGGAGAAAAGAGGGCGTGAGAAGGGGTCACGCATGTGGGAACTCGAATCCGAGACCACCGGAAGGTAGATCGGGAGCTCACCTATCCTTTCTCTTCTTTAGGTTTTTGATTTCAACCACCTTAGCTAGGTCAAAAATGAGGTTTAAAGAGAGGGAAGAGAGAGAAATCTTGGTGGAGAAGATGATGAATAGTGGGGGGAGATATTTTTTTTTAGTTCACTTATAAGTCAACCCCCACTTAGATTAGGCTAACCTAGGTTAATTAGGGTTTAAGCTAGGATTAGGGAGGCTTAAGTGTGGTTTGACCCTAGTCAACCCAACCACACTAAAATCCAAACACATTTGACCAAGTCATGGGGCCCACTTTGACCAAGTCAAGTCTCCCAATGACTTCTCGCTCGGTCAAAACCCGGATACGCCACGGAACTGTGAAATTCTGAAACGTTACCGGAATTCGATGAAACTTTCGTGAGTGGCTTGGAATGGCACCAGGACACATAATATGCAGTTAGATTTTCAATCGGAGTCTTCAAACTCAGGACGATAGCTAACAGTCCAAAATTTTAGCGGTTCCGATCGAAAAACGAAAAAAACAAAAAACTGCCAGAATGTCCCAATGGTGACCAGAAGGTTAAAAGTGACACATATATAACAACTACTCCCACCATATTAATTGCATATCCAGCATGATTAAGTCTGGGTTAATAACGGGCACCTGCCTAATATTCCCTTGCGGTAAGACTCGAGGGCGTGGTGTAGTTGTTGCGCCCATGCTAATGGGGCAAAGCTATGACCAGCTTCATGAGATGATGATCTCTCTCGCCCTCTCCCTCTGAACGAACTGAGTAGGTAGATGTGATTTCCTACTCGACTCAGGTTCGTTTGGAATATTGGCATGCACCTGTTAATGCGCGAGATCGCGCTTGACCCTTTCTTTTAAGTTGGTGATATCCAACGCATGCTTAAGTTATGCCTTGTGTGCTTATATGATTAATGGCCACGTATGCATGTTTAAGTGGGCCATACCATGTATGAATGTTGTATGAATTGTTGTTTATGATGTAAATCCATGTTAGGGGTCACCCTTATGGTCAATTATTAGATGATTGTGCATATGATTCATGCACATAGCTAGATATAATTCTTATGGATATATATATACGAACGTTAAAACTGATAGGCCTATTTGAAATAGGCGTGGGTATGACCCGCTGTCGGGTTATACCTTATTAGTTAGAGCGCTAGCGATGTAATCGCCCCGTGCATCCGAGCGATGCACTCGTTTGGAATTCAGAAGAATTCATTATCTTATCGGTTTTGTTAAGCTGGTAGTTGGGGCATTAAGCTAGGCCTACCCGTGCTAGGCGTGTATATGAACCGCCTGTTGGGTTATGTGCCTTGGGATTATTTCTGCGTGAGAGCAGAGGCAACCCCCCCTTGTGTCCGAGCGACGCAACCGTGTGGGAGTACAATGGTATTCGCTATCATCGATATGTGATTATCGAGAGTAGTTGTCTATCCATTGGGTTGGCTTTGCGAACATGGAGTGTTTCCTCCCAATGTCGTCCGTGTTGAAGCGGCCCAGGTTGTAGCTGTCCTGACAGAGGGCCCCCACCGGTAGGTACTATCGATGCATGTGGCAAGATGTACTGATCGTGGGGGTATACCAGGTAAAGGCTACCCGGGAGAGGGCTAACGAATGATATTGCGAGCGTGGAATCATTCTCCCCTTCGTTGGATCCGATGTAGGAACTTCCCGGCGTTGGAAAAGCTGTCCTGACAGAGGGCTCCCATCCGTAGGTACCACCGAGGCATTCGGAAGCGTACTGATCGTGGGAGTATACCAGGTAGTGACTACCCGGGGAAAGGGCTACCGGTGGACCAAGGGTGTAGAGGAGTCTAATCTCTCCAAAATTCCTATGTCACCTGTAAAGGGTGAGGGTGAGGATGAGGTGAAGACACGTCGCCGCGTGACCCATTCGTGGTTCGTCCGTTCCCATAGTTGTTGGGTCCGGTTGCATATCGATGCTCAAAGACATCGTTGGGCAGTTATCTCGATGTAGATGATCCAGTAGTGTTGTGTAGACCAGTAATTCCGGGTCTCGTCGACCAACGGTATGGTCTCTCCCCAAGAGACCCAAGAGTCTCCCTCCGGGAGTGAGGGTGAGGGTGAGGTTGGTGATCCAGTAGTGTTGTGTAGACCAGTAATCTCGCGTCTCTTCGACCAACGGTATGGTCTCTCCCCAAAAGTCCCAAGAGTCTCCCTCCGGGAGTGAGGGTGAGGGCGAGGTTGGTCGCGCCGCCGCGTGACCTTGTTATCCATTGGGTTTCTACCCATGTTTTTCCTTGGAAGGAAATTGTTTTAGTATTGAACTGTTGTATTGGTGATTGGTTTCCATCCACTCACTGAGCTTGTAGCTCACCCCTCGCATACTGTTTCTTTTCAGGGGCAGTGTTGGGCGTGGAGCTGGAGCTTTCCTGTGGCGTGGTCTTATGGGCATGGAGCGTTCTTCCGGCGGGTGGCGAGTGCGAGGCTGTCAGCAGTCCTAGAGTCATTTTATGTATTGTAAATCGTGCATGTGGCACAGGTTGTATTTTATTTGGACTAGGCTTGGCTCTCACAGGACAGTGATTGTGTATTCGAGTCTGTAATAATGTTTTTGATTTACAGACATTGTTGATATCTTATGCTTCCGCTTTTCAGTTAGTTATCATTATCTTTGCTTTGCCACCTTGTGTGTTGTTGTTAGAGTCTTTGTTGACCTCAGGTATTGATAGCTGATATTTCATTATTGCCACGTCTCGGGGACGGCCGCCCTGGGGCGTGACAATCCCAATCAAAACTGAAATTAACATAAAAGAAATAAAAACCATCAATAGTCTGTGCTCGAAGCAAAAAGATAATGAGGGCCGATCAAAGGAACTCCACAACAGCCCCGCTGTGGTCTCCCGGCCAAGACCCTCTCCCCATCACCAAAACCAAATACAGTGTGGTAGATGAGTCTTCTACCCCACTGTGGATCCTAAATGTTAAATGTATATATATGTTAGGGTTAAGGGTAGATTAGTCTTTTCCTTGTTTCCCTTTTTGTACTATAAATATTGGATACAAACCCTAATAATATGATTGATTCATTCTTTTCATATTCTAACATGGTATCAGAGCTTGAATCCAATTTTTTTCTTTGATCGTCGACGTCCCGTCGCCCCCGCGCCGCTTTGCCGCTGCCCCACGCAGATCTGCCGCATCTGCACCGCTGTGCCGCCGTCGCACCGTTGCTGCTCCGCCGTCGTGCCGCCGCTGCGCCGCCCCGCGCCGCCCTCTTGCGCCGCCTCGCGCAGCCTTGCCGCTGCTGCGCCACCATGTCGCGCCACCTCGCGCAGCCCCGCCGTTGTCCTCGCGTAGATCTGCCGTTGCTGCGCCACCCTGCGTCGCCCTGCCACACGGCCTCACGCTGCTCTGTCACCCTACCGTGCCGTCCAGCGCCACCCTGCCCTGCCCGCGCCGTGCCCGCACCCTGTCGGCGCACCGTCCACGTCTGCATGCGCGTAGTCTCGGTGTTGCGTGATCAGCGCAGATCTGCGCCGATCAGCCCGGATTTCCTGGGATCCTGTTCCGGATTCGGTCACAGACAGCATCCCGGATCTCCCGGGAATTCATCCCGAGATCCAGTGCTTCCGCGCGCGCCCGGCCCAGCACCCGCTCGCGCCCGGACCAGCTGCCCGACCCGACCCGGCTCCAGCGCCCGACCCGACCCGGATCCGCGACCCGTTTACCGCCCCGTCATCGCCTTTTTTGGTATTTTCTTTATCCGGCCGCTACGGGTTCATTCGGACTCCAAATATAGTCATATTGGTACTCATTTTGCTCCATTTTTTGTTCTGCACGCATCTGTGACTATATTTTCATCATCCGAGGCATTTTTTGTTCTGCACGCATTTGTGACTATATTTTCATCATCCGAGGCATATATTTTTTCTGTTATTCTCTTTTTGCCTATTATGGCTACGGATAACACTCAGATCATCGATGTTAAGTTTGATGGTAACAATTATGATGTCTGGTCTATTAGTCTTGAACTTCAGCTTGATTATCGTCGCCTATTGGGTCATGTTACTGGCACTAATCTAGCTCCTGTACTTAAATCATCTCCACCGGGTTCTGATGAGACACCATCAAGGCCAGAGCTGAGGCGTATACTAAGGCTTTGTTGACATGGAAGGAGGCCGATTCTCGGGTGAAAGCTTATATTGCTTCTTCGGTTATTCCAAATATCCGTAAACATTTGAAGCCGTTCATTACAGCCAAGGAATATTGGGACTTTCTGAAGAATTTCTATACGCAGACCGATGGTGCTCAGGAATTCTATCTACATCAGGCCATTTCTACTTCTTATCAAGGGGAGCTTTCTATTCGTGATTTTTATTCTCTTTTGTCTGATTACTGGGATCAACTCGCACCTATGGATCCTCAGATGGAGGGTATTTTTCTGACACGCTATCGTGAGTACCGTAATCGTCAACGATTGTACCAATTCTTGATGCGTCTTCGTCCTGAGTTCGAGGCTATTCGTGCACAGATTCTTCATCGTTCTCCCAAACCGTCTCTTGATACGGTTCTTTTTGAGTTAGTTGCTGAGGAGACGCGTCTTCGCACTGTTGTCACTCCGCCTATCGTTGATCACAGTTCTGTCAATGTTGCACATCGTCAAGACAATCGCTACACTCGGGTCACTTGCTATTATTGCCATAAATTTGGACACGTGCAATCTGAATGTCGTAAGCGTGCTCGTGATGGTGCTCCTCTTGTTTATGTACCTCGCACTTCAGCTCCTGGAGCACTTCCTCCAGCACCTCGTCCACTAGATCCTGCAGCATCACGTGCACTAGCGCCTCGGGCGCAAGCACCTCGGGCACCTCTACAGTTCCTCCACGTCGCTCTCAGCCTCGACCTGCAGCTGCTGTTGCATCTGATTTTCTACTGATCCGCCGGCATATTCTTCCTCTCAGATCACTGAGAGTCTTGCGCAGCTCCACCTTCAACAACAACAGCTTCAAGATATGCTTCGCTCAGTGACTGGTAGTGATTCATCTGCTCCCTTTTCTGCTTCTACTGCGGCGACAGGTAACCTTACCTCCTCATGGATTCTTGACTCTGGGGCTTCCCATCATATGACTTCTCAGGCATCCTTTATTAGTTGTCCTACTCGCGTGTTTCCCACTCCTGTTATTCGTACGGCAGATGGGACTCCTCTGTCTGTGTCGAGTTCTGGTTCTCTTGCTGATCCTTCTCATCGATTTCAACTTCCTGATGTTTTTCATGTTCCTGGTCTATCACTAAATTTGCTTTCTGTTGGTCAAATTGCGGATCATGATTGTCTCATTACTTTTGATTCTTCTACTTGTTCTGTACAGGATCGTCGTACGGGGAAGCAGATTGGGACAGGCTCTAGACGCGGTGGGCTCTACTACATGGATCATCTTCATATTCCTTCGTCTTCTGCAGCTTCTGCTCGCTTGATTTCTTCTTCTCCTTCCTCCTTTGATGTATGGCACCGCCGTCTTGGCCATCTCTCTCCTCCAAGACTTCGTTATCTAATAAGTACCGGTGTTTTAGGTTCCTTTTCAAAAACTGAGCTTCAACCATGTGTGGGCTGCAAGTTGGCAAAACACTTGGCTCTTCCATTTCCTACTAGTAAACACATTTCTGCTTCTCCTTTTGATCTAGTTCACTCTGATGTTTGGGGTCCCTCCCCTATTCCTTCTAAAGGGGGTAACCGTTATTATGTTATTTTTATTGATGATTTTTCTCGCTTTACCTGGATATATTTGATGCATAGTCGTTCTGAGTTGTTACCCATCTATAAATCTTTTGCTACAATGGTTGAAACTCAGTTTTCCAAACGCATCAAGGTGTTTCGCTCTGATTGTGGGGGAGAATATTGTTCTCGTGCTTTTCGTGATTTTTTATCCTCCCAAGGCACTCTACCACAGCTTTCCACTCCTTATGCTCATCAGCAGAACGGGGTTGCTGAGCGCAAACACCGTCATATCCTCGAAACGACCCGGTCCTTACTCCTCTCTGCTTCTGTTCCTGTTCAGTTTTGGGGTGAGGCTGTTCTTACAAGTGTGTATCTCATCAATCGCACTCCTTCGTCTATCACTGCTGGCATCTCCCCCTTTCAGCGTCTTTATCATAGTCCTCCTGATTATTCTCGTCTTCGTGTTTTTGGATGCACGTGTTTTGTCCTACTTCCTCCTCTTGAGCGTACCAATTGTCTCCTCGTTCCACTATGTGTGTTTTCTTGGGTATAGTAATGAGATCAAAGGATATCGATGCTATGATCCTGTTGCTCGTCGTCTTCGGACATCTTGTCATGTCACATTCTTTGAGAGTCATCCATACTACGCTCTTCGCTCGCCTCCTGTTCCTCTTCCCCCATCCACGGTTGAGGAAGTCACATTTTTGGACTTTTCTATTCCTGATTTCTCATCTTCATCTTCTGCTCCTCAGTCATCTATTCCGTCTGTACCTGACCACTCTTCCTCGTCAGTCCCATCTTCACCCTTGCCGTCTTCGTCAACTTCTTTTCCGGATGATTCACGTGGGACGGTTCTGTCTACTCCTACACCTATTCCTGATGCTGCTTCGCCAGAAGACGATTCTGCTTCCGCACCAGTTGCTCCTCGTCGCAATCCGCCTCGCGCTCGTCGACCTCCTCAACGACTCAGCTTGGTTGCCTCTGATTCTTTTTCTCCTAGTTTTCAGTGTTTTCTTTCAGCTGTTTCCACTCATTGGGAGCCCCAATCATATCGTGAGGCTGTCGGCATTCCAGAATGGGAAGGTGCTATGGCAGAGGAGCTTAGTGCATTACAACGCACTCATACGTGGAAAATTGTACCACTTCCTCCAGGGAAGACTCCTATCAGCTGTAAGTGGGTTATAAGATCAAGACCAATTCTGATGGTTAGATTGAGCGTCACAAGGCTCGGTTGGTTGCCCGTGGTTTCACTCAGCAGCATGGTATTGATTATGATGACATTTGCTCCTGTAGCAAAGATGACAACTGTTCGTACTTTGATTTCTGTTGCTTCTGTTCGTCAATGGCCCATTTATCAGCTTGATGTCAAGAACGCTTTTCTTCATGGTGATTTATCAGAGGAGGTTTACATGACTCCTCCTCCGGGTCTTCCTCATTCATCTGGTCATGTATGCCATCTTCACCGCGCTCTCTATGGTCTCAAGCAGGCTCCTCGTGCTTGGTTCGCTCGATTCACTGATGCTATCTGTGCTGCTGGGTTTGTTCTGAGTTCCTCTGATCCAGCTTTATTTGTTCACACCTCTGGTCCTCATCGTACTATCCTGCTGCTTTATGTTGATGACATGATCATCACCGGCGATGATTCGTCTCATATACAGTCGGTCAAGCAACATCTTCAGCGTCAATTTGAGATGAAAGATCTTGGCAAACTTCGCTATTTTCTAGGCTTGGAAGTTGCTTCTGCTCCGCGTGGTTATCTTCTCTCCCAACGCAAGTATACTGCTGACTTGATCGACCGTGCCTGTCTAACTGATGATCGCATTTCTCCCACTCCTATTGAGCTTCATGCTAAGCTCCGGCCTGACGATGGAGAACCACTTTCTGATGTTACTCGTTATAGACAGCTTGTTGGAAGCCTCGTCTATCTCACTGTCACTCGTCCTGACATTGCCTATGCTGTGCATATTGTCAGTCAGTTTGTCCCTCGTACTGTTCATTATGCAGCAGTTCTTCGGATTATACGCTATCTACGTGGCACTATATCTCGTGCTCTGCTGTTACCGTCTTCTTCTACTCTTGAACTTCGCGATTATACTGATGCTGATTGGGCAGGAGATGTCACAGATCGAAAATCCACAACTGGTATATGTGTCTTTCTTGGGGACTCTCTTATATCTTGGAAGGCCAAGAAACAAGACATTGTTTCTCGTTCGAGTGCTGAGGCCGAATATCGTGCTATGGCATCTGCTACTGCTGAGGTTGTTTGGCTTCGACGCCTCCTCTCTGACATGGGCGTCATTCTATCTGCGTCTACTCCCCTATATTGTGACAACAAGAGCGCCATTCAGATTGCTAGCAATCTAGTATTTCATGAACGTACGAAGCACATCGAGATCGATTGTCACTTCGTCCGTCATCATTTTATTGCGGGCACTATATCACTCCCATATATTTCCTCTTCTCTTCAGTTATCAGACTTTTTCACAAAGTCTCATACACTTCAGCGGCATGGTTTCTTGTTGAGCAAACTCTCGGTGTATGATCCACCATGAGTTTGAGGGGGTGTTAAATGTATATATATGTTAGGATTAAGGGTAGATTAGTATTTTTCTTGTTTCCCTTTTTGTACTATAAATATTAGATACAAACTCTAATAATATGATTGATTCATTCTTTTCATATTCTAACACTAAGCACCCGCCCTTGTTAGTTCAAAATCCCTTCATATTTATTAGACAGGCAACTGACAGATGCCCTCAAATCCAGTCTCGTCTCATTGCTTCCACCGCAACTCCGTCACTCCCCGACAACAACTTTCAATTCTACATCTCAATATAACGAAAAGCAGTGATTTGACTGTGTCAAATTATAATTTCTCCAATAGAGGAGCTTGGACACGGGAGAGTATGATATATGTCGGCAGAGGATTTCAATATTTGGACAACAAAATGATTCATGATTCCGAAGTTCCATATATCTTACTTATGCTGAATATAATAACTATATTATTTACTGAATCTCATTCCAAATCTATCAATTATTTTATTTCTACCAAAAAAAAATAATCTATCAACTATTTTATGGATTTTTTCCAATATATAATATATATATATATATATATATTGGATTTCAATCTTTTTTGAAATTACAAAAAACAAAAAAAAATTATAGAAATAATAACTGAGTGGATGGTTCCTAAATTTTATAGAGCCAGTTTGCTTTTCAAGGGGAAAAAGTTAGAATCATATGCATATGATACGATTTTCATGTGGCTTAAAATAATATTTAATTATCAGTTTTTATCTACATATGATGTGCCTAAAAATAAAATTAATAAACAATATAATATATTAATGAGTCCCTAAAAAATGTATCAATAAAAAAATATAATAAATAATTTGATGATCAAAAACCTTTAATCCTAATGATTTTTTATAATAAAAAAAATAATAAAATGAAATAAAAGGATCTCACCCACATTCCTATAAACCATCAAACTAATATGATATTAATAAATCCTCAAAAACAACCCACCAACAAAATGATTAATAAAGTAAAATCAAAATGAAAATATACCAATTCGTAAGAACAACAGTTAGCTCAAAATTATTTAAATAAAACTATAAAAATTTCTAAAATTTAATGAGATTTGATGAATCTGTAATATAGATTATTTTATTTAGTTTTAGTTAATTTGTTAGATAATCTGGTTATATATAAAATAAAATAAATAATCTATTTAGAATTTATAAGATTAGAAAAATAATGGTACGTTTAGGATAAGAGTGTGTTTTAATAAATTTTGTTGAACTATTGAAAAACATACAAAAGCTTAATAATACAATTGAAAAATTGAAAAACACTAATAGTTAGTAATTTATATAAATGGTTTTAGTTGAACTAGAAACAGTTGTAGAAGAATGTTGGAATTTATATTGTTTTATCAAACCGATTCAAAATTAAACTCATTTGAGAGAAAATACTAACTGAACTTGTAATACGTGGTCCTAAGAAGAATCTGTTTTGCAACTAACACTTCTCTCTCTTGTCTAAAGAATTATATTGTAGCATTCAATTTACAATTCAAGTAGTATTTTTTGGTGAGTACAATTAATTTAAGTGGTTGATAGGTACTGGCTAATGAATTTGTAATATGCGGTCCTAAAATCCATTGTAAGGCCCCGTTTGGTTCGTGCCATTCTACGATAGAATTTAATTCCATGTGAGATTATCAGGAAAGTGTATAAAATCCAGTGTTTTATTAGTAGTAATCTTGATGGTAATTGTGAGCCCCACTGGAATTAAAATCCATTCATGTAGGAAAATAAGGTGAAATCAAATTCCCACCCTTTGTGGTGGTAATATCAAATTCTACCAGGAATCCTAAATTAGATTACTATTATACCCTTTATAAATTAATGAAATTACTATGTATATCCCTTCTAAAATAAATAACCTCCTTTCTTTTTTTTTTTCCCACCACCCATATAATGGGTTTATATAGTCATTTTGATTTTTTAACTAAACAATTCTATTATAATTTTTATATGTGATGTGAAAAATTTTAACTGTGTATTAGATATTAATTTATATTTTTAAATTAAATTTTTATTTTTGTAGATGGGTTTAGATGTTATTATAATTGGTATAATATATGATGTGTGATGTGGGTTTAGGCGTTAATCCATAACTCTGAATCCTAACTAATAAAATTGGTTATTTAGTTTTTAAGGGAGTTCATAATATTCAACTGATTTAGAAAAATTACTATTATTATATGTTTAATTACATAATTGGTTATTTTATTTATTTGCATTCATTAAATATTTATAAAAATATTTATAAAAAATTTATTCTTTTTTTATTATTGTGATATAGATAAAGAAATAAATTTTACAAGTATATATATAATAGTAAGGGTATTTTGGACATTTAAATCAAATTCCTTATCATTTTTCATGTATGAATCAAACACTTGAAAATGATTCTTTGGAGAAATCTACTAGCGAACCAAACAGTCTGATGGAATCAGGATTCCTGATAAAATAATTCTTAGTAAATTGATTCCTGGTAAAGTAATTCCACCAAAAAAAATAACATGAACTAAACGGGACAAATGCTGTCATGAAGGAATTTGATGACATTTGTTAGAATATACCCAAAAAAATATACCTACACCACATAGTCTAAGGCACAACCAGACATGAGGTCTGGTCGGTCGACATTACTCCTCGAAAGCGAGTAGTCTAAGGCACGACTAGACATGAGGTCTGGTCGGTCGACCTTACTCCTCGAAAGCAAGTAGTCTAAGACACAACTAGACACGAGGTCTGGTCGGTCGACCTTACTCCTCGAAAGCGAGTAGTCTAAGGCACTACCAGACACGAGGTCTGATCGATCGACCTTACTCCTCGAAAATGAGTAGTCTAAGGCGCAACCAGACATGAGGTCTGGTCGGTCGACCTTACTCCTCGAAAGCGAGTAGTCTAAGGCACAACTAAACACGAGGTCTGGTCGGTCGACCTTACTCCTCGAAAGCGAGTAGTCTAAGGCGCAACAAGACATGAGGTCTGATCGGTCGACCTTACTCCTTGCAGACATGCTATGAAAGTACGGGCAAGCATATCAAGAGACCATGAGCAGAATGAAGAAACGGTCAAAAGACCACTAACGCCTATAACTGCCAAGATGACATTTAAGGCCCACTATCAGCAAAACGTGGGTAATTAAGGACCGACGTTGAGCATAAATGCTGAGGGAATTTCCCTGGATAAAAAGCCCACTAAACAATTAGTGACAAGGCAGTTACAAGGGTAAAGAAGGAACTACGTGTGACTTGATCCCCAAGGGGGTACGTAGGCAGCCTATAAAGAGGTCGCGAGTTCAGCACTATGAGGGCACAGTTAGACAGCGAGGCACAGTCATTCATTGAGTCAAGCACAACCAGTTATTGTGAGTCGTTGTGTGTCACTTCCTGTACAATCATTGAGAGAGTAGAAGCATCGTCAAAAATTTTATATAATTCAAGTTCATTTTCTTGAGAGATTTACAAATTTAACTAAAGGGGGAAAATATCCACCTCAGTTTGGCGCCGTCTATGGGATACTAAGACAAAACGCCAGTGTCCACAATGTCAGATCCTAGTGACACCAATGCAGGAGGACGACAGGAGCAAAACGTTCTCCCATCCGATGCTGCTGACGGCTCACCAGAAGCCCTGGCTAGTCAAATCCAGGGCCTCAGGCGGGTAATGGAGTTCACGCAAGAAACTTTATTTATCCGTCTACACGGATCAATGCAGCAGATGATCGAAGCCTCGATGCAACAGCTCTATACAAACATGCACCAGCAAAAGCCAGTCCAGGAGGAAATCTGACCACCGCCTCCTGTACTGCCCAACCCCCTGACCTTCAATGCTGAAGGTTCGGAGGGAAGTACCTCTTCCTCCAATCAAAGGCAGCGATCTCGTCGGCGTTCGCGCACTCCTTGAGCGGGTCGACAGCCTCATGAAGAATAGAGGCACTGGCGCTCACCTCATGCAGAACGCTCCACCCGATGGGAGGCCTCTCAGAGGCAGACGCACCAAGGGCGATCGGCTTTATGCGAAGTATCGAAAGGACATCAGTATAACTCTCCACCCCGCCAGCAAATTGGGGGGCAGTCGTGCAGCCTTGTTACGCCTTGCGCTCTGAGGTACGGCGCGTTCCGAATCACGAGATGGTGAGCACGCAATATAGGGATTGGCCACCCCGTTTTGCGCAGAGATTCTCAGAGAACGACTTCCTTGAAAGTTCGTTCAACCCAAATTCAAGCTATACAATTGTACAACGGATCCCTACGATCATATCTTGGCATTCTGACATTCGATGGCATTGTATGAGCTCTATGATGGGCTTATGCGTCGCCTCTTCCCCTCCAGCCTAGAAGGGGCCGCGCTGACTTGGTTCCATCTCCTTCCACCTTCGACAATCAGAACTTTCAAGGAGCTCGACACTATGTTTGCTGAGCACTACATCTCTAGTCGATGGAGGAAGAAGGATCTCGGTGATCTCATGAAGATCCAAATGATGTCAGGGGAGACGATTCGACAGTTTGTCGATCGCTTCCTCATCCTGAAGTTTGAAGTAGAAGACTGCAATAATGGCTTTTAGAAACGGCCTGCCATCCAGAAACAGCCTCAAGGAGTCGCTTATCAAGCGCACTCCGTCCGACTTACGTGATTTGATGGGGCGTGCGGAAATGTATGCCAAAGTGGAAGAAGAATCCAGGATCCTTAAGCAGGCGGTGGATGCATCCCGGTTTTCGCCAACGGTCGCCACCTCATCACCAGCAATAAAACGCCCGCAGGAGCCGCGTCAGAAGGACCAGCGGGGCGAGAAGGGCAAGAAGCCTGATGCCTCGACAAACAAGGTGCGAGAAGGACGGGGGATGTTCTTCAAGATCCCTCCATCGCAGATCCTATCCAAAATCCATCATCGGACACACCTAGCTGGCGGCAATTGTAACGCCACAGGGCGGCCGTCCCCAGGATGCGGCAAATGGTATATATGATATCAGCAGTCTATACAGGAGGTCAATAACATACTCTAAACAACATCAAAAACGACAACACAGACAACAATGAGGTTGACATAATATATACACAAATAGCGGAAGCTAAAAGACTGAGTCTGTAATTCAAAGACATATTACAGACCCGATACATAATCAACTGTCCTGTGAGAACCAATATATACAACGACATCCAAATATAATACAAACGTGTGCCCAAGCACGGAATACAATACATACAATCAAAGGGGGATGCTGAATGACCTCTCACACTCAGAGCGTGACGCTGCTTCGCTACTGCTGATGTGCCTCGGGGAGCTCCTCCTTCAGATCCGACTCAGATATAACTGGAGAAAAATATATGCGAGGGGTGAGCCACACGCTCAGTGAATAGCACAACCCATGCATCACAATTCATATTAACCTCAAATTATTCATAGCCTCTAAGTGGCAGTAACTACACAATCCAGTGGGTCGCTACATCGCCGACCCACCACACCCTCACCCTCACCCTCAAACTGGTGACATGGTGTTTTGGGACTGACTAGGCTGTTAATCACCCTTGGTCCACCGATAGTCCCTCCCCCACTCCGTAGCTCGCCTGGTCTACTCCAAAGATCAGCACAGTCCGACGCATCGGAGGTACCTACAGATGGGAGCCCTCTGTCAGGACAGCCTGTCTAACGCTGAGGAGTCCCTACACGGATCCAACGAAGGGAAGAGAAACAGCCTACCCACACAGATACGATCCTCTTGGATCCGCCGACACCGATTGCAACTCTACAAATGTCATGAATTCTTCAGAATTCCTCCAGGGCGCATAACTAAGATGCGGGGAGACACATATTATAACCACGAGGTTACAATAATTACTAAGGCATGCTAATAACCATAAACTCGCATTTGATTTAAATAAATTAAACTAAATGAGAAACATGCGTAGGTCGAGGCTTTCCTAGCATGAAAACATGGTATCAGGATGTGTATGTCTCTATCCATAATATAAGGGTGCATATTCCTAGCATACAAAGCCTAAGGTGGCATGGATACAACATAATGATCATGCATAGCACAGATTACACTTATTAGAAATTAATACGCAATTATGGTGCTCCATGGGAGGGCAATGCACGACTACGTGCATCGAACACCTCCCTGCTGGGTTGGATTGTCCCACTCACCAATACCCGGGTCGTCGCGTGACCGCCCGTCAAGATCTGCAAGGCATGGGAAATCAAAATGGTGAGTAAAATACACAAATATGCAAGAAATACGATGGAAATACCCAACACTCAGACAAGCATGCATACAGGCCCGTGCGCACGCGAGTCCGAGTGCCCCGACACACTCCCGCACCCCCGAACAGCCATGCGCACGGCCACCCGCATGCGCACGCATGGGTGCGCACGCACGCACGCACCTCCCACGCCCCGGGTGCACTGCCGCGCCCCAGCCAGCGCGCCCAGGCGTGCTGCTGCGCCCTTGCCCACTCGCCCAAACACGCCGCACCCTCGTGCGCACGCTCGCGCGCGCCCGCGCGCACCGCGCGTCCAGGCCTGCGCCTATCCGCACGCACTGCACCCCTGCACAGCACCCCGCGCGCTCCCCCACGCGCATGCCTGCGCGCACGCTCATGCGCCCGCGCATACGCACGCACTCCCCCAGCGCCCCCAACTGCGCGCGCCTGCTCTGCCGTGCGCAGATGACCCCGCACGCGCGCTCGAGCCAACCCCACCACCTCCCTCAGCCCTCCCACACCCCAAACACTCATGCACACCTTGCATACCCCATTTCACCTCCTAGACAACCATCTAAACAAGAAATAAGGGGGAGGAAAGCTTACCCAAGGGAGGAAAGGAAAGGAGGGATCTTCGGGTGCTCTTCGCGCACCGATTTGCCACCACCAAAGCCACCACTACCAAGGCCTCTTCTCAGCCTAAGAGGGGCTGAAAACAGAGGAGAAAAGGTGCCATGAGAGGAGGAAAAACAAAGGGGAATGCTAATCCAAGACCATGGAAAGATAGATCGGGTCCTCACCTTCCTTTTCTCCTTCTAGGGTTTCTCAATCCAACACCTTCTACTAGGTCAAAAGGTGGAAAAAGAGAGAAGATGAGAGAGCTTGAGAGAGATGGAGAAGAAGATGAATAGGAGGGGGGTGCACTATTCTTGGGCGTGGACCTTAAGTCACCACACACACACCACACACACTCACTTACACTCACTTACACTTAGATTTAATTAGGTTTAGCTAGGTTTAAGTGCACATTGACTTGGGTCAACCTAACCACACTAGAAAACAAAATATTTTGACCAAGTCAAGGGTCAAACTTGACTTGGTCAAAGTCCTCTTTGACTTGGTCAAGTCTCCCCATGACTTTTCGCTTGGTCAAAACCCGGATACGATTCGTAACTGCCCAAATTCTGAAACGTTGCCGGAATTCGATGAAATTTTTGTGAGTGGCTTAAAATGGCACCAGGACACGTAATATGTAGTTAGATTTTCAATCGGAGTCCTTAGGCTCATGATGATAGCCAAAAGTCTAAAATTTTAGCGGTTCCGATCGAAAAAAGAAAAGTTGAAAAACTGCCAGAAATGCTCCAATGGTGACCAGAAGGCTAAAAGTGACACATATATAACATTCTTCCCCCCTTAGGAAATTTTGTCCTCAAAATAAATACAAAAACATCTAGGAAGGGAAAAGATGCGGATACGCGTCACGCATGGCGTCCTCAAGCTCCCAAGTGGCCTCGGCACCGGAATAGTGCTGCCATCGCACCTTCACCAACTGGACGGTCTTGGTGCAAAGCCTTTTCTCACGACGGTCCAGGATCTCGATTGGCTGCTCGACGAATGACAAGTCCGGCTCGAAGACGAGCGGCTCGAACGGGATGATGTGAGCAGGATCGTGGACGTAACGCCTCAGCTGCGAGACATGGAAGACGTCATGGGCCTGAGCCAACTGTGGGGGCAAAGCGATGAGATAGGCCACTTCCCCAACTCGCTCGAGGATGAGGAACGGCCCAATGAAACGCGGACTCAGCTTGCCCCGCACGCCGAAACGGAAGATGCCCTTCATCGGGGACACCTTCAGGAAGACATGGTCACCAACCTCGAAGACGAGCTCACGGCGACGACGGTCGGCGTAGCTCTTCTGACGGCTCTGAGCGACTCGGAACGCTCGCGAATCGTCTTGACCATCTCTGAGGTCTGGTGGATGATCTCTGGTCCCTCCAACTGGCGCTCTCCGACCTCGTCCCAACACAAGGGGGACCTGCAGCTGCGACCATAGAGCGCCTCGTATGGAGCCATCCTGATACTCGAGTGGTAGCTGTTGTTGTAGGCAAACTCCACCAACGGAAGATGCCTCTCCCAACTGCCCCCAAAATCGAGAACACAAGCTCGCAGCATATCCTCTAGGGTCTGAATCGTCCTCTCCGACTGGCCGTCCGTCTGCGGATGAAACGCTGTACTGAAGTGGAGGTTCGTACCAAGGGCGTGCTGGAGGCTACGCCAGAACCTCGAAGTAAATCGCGCGTCTCGATCGGAAATGATGCTGATGGGAGTGCCATGGAGACGAACAATCTCGGAGACAAACAACTGCGCCAGGGTGTCCAGAGAATCGGTGAGTCGGATGGGGAGGAAATGAGCGGACTTCGTCAGTCGGTCGACGATTACCCAGATGGCATCGCGACCCGAACGTGACCTCGGTAAACCCGAAACGAAGTCCATGGTGATCTGCTCCCACTTCCACTGAGGAATCTCAATGGATTGCAGCTTCCCCGCAGGACGCTGATGCTCTGACTTCACCTGCTGGCATACCAAGCAACGGGCAACGAAACGGGCGATATCCGTCTTCATCCCGCGCCACCAGTAGCCACGACGAAGGCCCCTGTACATCTTCGTGCCACCAGGATGCACTGTGTACCTCGAACGATGGGCCTCGTCCAAGATCTTCTGCTTCAGCTCTGCGTCGTCAGGAATGCATACTCGACCTCTGAACTGCAGGATCCCATCCTCGTGAATCTGGTAGTCTGGACGCTCGCCCCGGGCGACGCCTTCAGAGAGGACTAGAAAGTGAGGATCCTGCCCCTGAGCCGTGCGGATCTCGTCGAGAAGAACAGGCTGTACCACTAGCCTGGCCAAAAAGCCACCCGCAGGAATCTCTCAAACGCTGATCCAGCAAGCGGCCTCCTCTAGAAGCCTCCAACGACGTACAGCCATGTGGGCGGCCATGCCCAAAGGCTGCTGAGAGCATCTGCCACGACATTCGCCTTACCCGGATGGTAAGCGATGTCACAATCATAGTCCTTCAGGAACTCGACCCAACGTCTCTGACGCATGTTGAGCTCCGGCTGGGACTGCAAATATGTCAAGCTCTTATGATCAGTAAAGAGCTCGAACTCCTCGCCATAGAGGTAGTTCCTCCACATCTTCAACGCAAAGATGATCGCTGCCAACTCAAGGTCATGGGTGGGGTAATTCTGCTCATGGGGCTTCAACTGACGCGACGCGTAAGCCCCAACCTTACCGTGCTACATCAGGACGCAACCCACACCCAACCGCGATGCATCGGAGTAAACTGTGAACCCACCACTCCCAGACGGAAGGGTAAGAACTGGCGCTGAGGTGAGCCTTCGCTTCAACTCTTGGAAGCTCTCCTCGCAAGATGGGGACCACTCGAACCAGACATCCTTCCGAGTGAGGCGGGTAAGAGGTACAGCTATCTTCGAGAAACCCTCGACAAACCTCCTGTAATAACCCGCCAAGCCCAGGAAGCTCCGAATCTCTATGGGGTTCGACGGTCGACGCCAATTCGACACGGCGAGCGTCTTGTCCGGGTCCACAGATATGCCCTCGCCGGAAATCACGTGGCCCAAAAAGGCCATACGCTCCAACCAAAACTCACACTTACTGAACTTGGCGAACAACTGATGTCGGGCCAAAGTTTCCAAGACAGTGCGGAGATGGTGAGCGTGCTCCTCAAGACTCCTCGAGTACACCAAAATATCATCGATGAAGACTACTACGAAGGAGTCGAGGAAGGGCCGAAACACCCGGTTCATCAGATCCATGAAGGCCGCCGGCGCATTCGTCAACCCAAACGGCAGTACTCTGAACTCGTAGTGCCCATAACGGGTACAAAAGGCCGTCTTCGGAATGTCTGACTCCCGGATCTTCAGCTGATAGTAGCCCGAATAGAGATCGATCTTAGAAAAGACACGCGCTCCCTGGAGCTGGTCAAACAGATCGTCAATCCGTGGCAAGGGGTACTTGTTCTTCACGGTCCGCTTGTTCAGGTGCCTGTAATCGATACAAAGCCGCAGCGAACCGTCCTTCTTCCGGACGAACAGAACAGGGGCTCCCCACGGAGAAACACTCGGACGTGCGAAGCCCTTCTCTAGCAACTCCTCCAACTGCTCCTTGAGCACCTTCAGCTCTGCTGGGGCCATCCGGTACGGAGCTCTCGAAATCGGCTCGTCCCCAGAATCAGATTTATCTCAAACTCGATCGTGCGATCCGGCGGTAATCCCAGAAGATCATCGGGGAAAACCTCGGGATACTCTGCCACGACCGGAGTCTGACTGATATCTGCCCGCAGCGGTGCGTCCTCCTCAGCAATATACCCTAGAAAGCCCTCACATCCTCCCTGAAGGAGTCTCCACGCCTAGATGGACGACCTGAACCCCAAAGGGGCTATGTCACGATCGCCAACGAACAGGAAGGACCTCTGACCCGGAAGGTGGAAAGACATCGACTTAGCAAAACAGTCGATGCTGGCGTGGCTAGCTGAGAGCCAATCCATTCCCAGGATGGCATCGAAGTCCGTCATAGCGAGCTCTACCAACTCCACTGGAAACTCATGCTCCGCAATCACCACATACACCCTCGGTACACAGAACGGAGGAGAATACGGTCTCCGACGGGCAATGATATCTCCAGGATAACATCAAGAGGTGCGGACGCCACGCCCATCCGTCTCGCAAAAGCGGGAGACACGAACGAGTGCGTGGCTCTAGAATCAAATAACACATAAGCAGGGAGCTGGGAGATCTGAATAATACCTCAGACCACGCTACCCGAAGCCTACGCCTCCTCGCCCGAAAGAGCTGCAACTCGGCCCTGAACAAACTGCGGCTGAGGAGCAGGGGCACACCTCGCTGGCTGCGCTGGCTGCCTCCTCTGGTCAACACGGCCACCCTGTGGCTGCTGCTGCTGACGCTGAGGTTGTTGCTGCTGGTACGGCTACTGCTGTAATTGCTGCTTCTGCTGCTGCGGAGGCAGCACGCGAGGTCGGCCAGCATCAGGGCAATTATACAAAATATGCCCGATGCGCTGACAGTGGTAACAGCGCCGCGTCTCCGGTCGCCTGGACTGGACTGGTACTGCTGCAATGGGTGCTGGACCTCGCACTGGCACCACATCAACTGGAATAGCGGCAGCCGTTGACTGATCAAAGAGGGGTCGCTTCTTCTTGCATTGTCCCTGGTCCTGGCTCCTGGGAGGTCTCTGGTCTACAGAAGGGGTTGGAACCCCCATGGAGGCCCCGAGGTCTCGCTCGACTGTCTTCGCCCGAGACACCAAGTCCGAGTACCTCGTAAACGCCTGGGAAGAGACATGCACCCGAATGGTGCTGATGAGACCCATCTCAAAACGACGACACCGCATCTCCTCATCCATCACCAAGGCTGGGGCAAACCTGGAAAGCCTCGTGAAGCGTGTGGAGTAGTCCGCGACTGACATGGAGCCCTGCGTCAGCTGCTCAAACTCCCGCATCACGATCTGGCGCGTCGAAAACAGGAAGTACTCCTCCAGGAAATACCTCCGGAACCCCGCCCATAAAAGCCGCTCCACTCCCTCGGGAAGGTCCACCGATCGGGTAGCCCACCAGTCTGCGGCGCTACCCTTCAGCATGAAGGTGGCTAGGGACACACGCTGGCGATCGGTGTAGTGCATGGTCGAGAAGATCTTGTCCACCTCCATCAACCATCGCTCAGGGGCAAGGGGGTCCGCCGTCTGTCCATGGAACTCGGGAGGGTGGAGCTTCAGAAAGGCAGTGAGGCCACTCTGATGCACTCGCGCTGCAGCCTCTAGCTCCACCTCCCTCTCCAGGGGATCCTGAACTCCCACCGCTGGAATCACCACGGGAGCAGGGGGTACATCGGGTACCACAGGCGGATCTGCCACCAAGGGGACCTGTGGAACTGCCTCACGGGCCGCCCTCAACTCCTGAATCTCTCTAGCCTGCTCAGCTAACGCCCTCGTCTGGGCCTCTAATGTTCTGGTCTGAGTCTCCACCAGATCTGCTATCCGAGTGTAAGCACGCTCCCATGCAGGAGGCTCCTGCGCCAGTCCTGGCCCCATAGCCGAGGACTCTCCAGTAGCATCCTCACCTCTGGTAGGTCCGGGAACCTCCAAAGGTCGAGAGGGACAACATCCACGCATTCCTCTGCGAGGAGGCATATCAGCAACCTAAGAAAACCAGACACTAGGATCAGAATACTCATATAGAAATCCTAGGACTCATCTCTATGAAAAAAAGAAACAATTGGCTCTGACAATTGGATCTGCAACCCCCTTGTGTCCGAACGACGCAACCGTGTGGGAGTACAATAGTGTTCTCTATCTCGATATGTGATTATCGAGAGTAGTTCTTTTTCCATTGGGTTCGCTTTGTGAACATGGAATGTTTACTCCCAATGTCGTCCGTGTTGAAGAGGCCCGGGTTATAGCTGTCCTGACAGAGGGCTCCCATCCATAGGTACCACCGATGCATTCGGGAGCATACTGATCGTGGGAGTGTACCAGGTAGATGCTACCCGAGAGGGGGTAACGAATGATATTGCGAGTGTGGAATCGTTCTCCCCTTCGTTGGATCCGATGTAGGAACTTCCCGGCGTTGGAAAAGCTGTCCTGACATAGGGCTCCCATCCGTAGGTACCACCGAGGCGTTCGGAAGCGTACTGATCGTGGGAGTATACCAGGTAGTGACTACCCGGGGAAAGGGTTACCGGTGAACCAAGGGTGTAGAGCAGTCTAAGTCTCTTCCAAAAGTCCCAAGAGTCTCCCTCCGGGAGTGAGGGTGAGGATGAGGTGAAGACACATCGCCGCGTGACCCATTCGTGGTTCGTCCGTTCCCATAGTTGTTGGGTCCGGTTGCGTATCGATGTTCAAGGACATCATTGGGCAGTTATCTCGATGTAGATGATCCAGTAGTGTTGTGTAGACCAGTAATTCTGGGTCTCGTCGACCACCGGTATGGTCTCTCCCAAGAGACCCAAGAGTCACCCTCCGGGAGTGAGGGTGAGGGTGAGGTTGGTGATCCAGTAGTGTTGTGTGGACCAGTAATCCCGGGTCTCCTCGACCAACGGTATGGTCTCTCCCCAAAAGTCCCAAGAGTCTTCCTCCGGGAGTGAGGGTGAGGGTGAGGTTGGTCGCGCCGTCGCGTGGCCTTGTTATCCATTGGGTTTATACCCATGTTTTCCTTGAAAGGAAATTGCTTTAGTATTGAACTGTTGTATGGTGATTGGTTTCCAGCCACTCACTGAGCTTGTAGCTCACCCCTCGCATACTGTTTCTTTTCAGGGGCAGTGTTGGGCGTGGAGCTGGAGCTTTCCTGTGGCGTGGTCTTATGGGCGTGGAGCGTTCTTTCGGCGGGTGGCGAGTGTGAGGCTGTCAGCAGTCCTAGAGACATTTTATGTATTGTAAATCGTGCATGTGGCACAGGTTGTATTTTATTTGGTCTAGACTTGGCTCTCACAGGACAGTGATTGTGTATTCGAGTCTGTAATAATGTTTTTGGTTTACAGACATTGTTTATATATTATGCTTCTGCTTTCAGTCAGTTATCATTATCCTTGCTTTTCCACCTTGTGTGTTGTTGTTGGAGTCTTTGTTGGCCTCAGGTATTGATAGCTGATACTTCATTATTGCCACGTCTCGGGGACGGCCGCCCTGGGGCGTGACAGAATACTTGATAAAAGCAAGATATGAAAACAATCTCATTTGCCTGTGTGTCCTTATAAATAAATCCAGTAAGGGATTTGCTATTTTGACAGTTTATGTTGATAACACAAATTCAATTGGGATTCCTAAAGAGCTCAATAAAACTGCAGAATACCTGAAGAAGGAATTCGAAATAAAAGACCTTGAAAAAACTAAATATTATCTCGGCCGGCAGATCGAGCGAAACTATGGTGGAATATTGATCCACCAATCAAAATATATAGAAAAGGTCCTACAGTGCTTCAACATGGATAAAGCACATTCTCTAAGTACACCCATAGTCATTCTTGGTCCAAAAGTACCATATTTGAGTGCTATAGGTGCACTGTTATATTCGGCTCACTATACAAGACCAAGCATAGCATTCTCAATAAATCTCTTAGCGAGATATAGTTCTACACCACGCAGGCATTGGAATGGTATCAAGCATATTATGAGATACCTACGTGGAACTAATGATTTGATATTATTTTATTCAAATAATAAATCTAATGATTTACATCTAGTTGGCTATCCAGATGCATGTTATATTTATGATCCTCACAAAGATCGATCACAGACATATTATGTATATTAGTAACTATGCCGTCATCTCGTGGAGATCTACAAAGCAAACATTGGTGACTGCCTCATCCAAACATACGTGAAATCGACTTGGGTTAAAGACATCTAAGTCCCTACAAACATGGGAAAACCTATATAAGTCCCTACTAAAATTGGGACAGACGTACAAGTCCCTGAAAAATCAGAAAAACCCAATTATCATCCTTGAGTTAAATTTCCATTCAAACTTAACAGAATATTCCCAGAATATTCTATCACATATACTTGTATAGACATTGAATTCCTTATAAACAGTCATAAAAACAAATTCGTCCCTGCAAAAAGATAAAATTGCCACTGAAAGACTTTTACATTAAATTGTATACACATTGCAGTCCCTATAAACAATTATAAAGATAAATTAGTCCCCGCAAAAGATAAAATTACCCTTGAAAGACTTTTACATTTAATTGAATAGACATTACAATCTTTATAAACAATCGTAAAGACAAATTGGTATCTGTAAAAGATAAAAATGCCCTTATAAACAATTTTTACATTTAATTGTGTAGACACTGTAGTTCTTATAAACAATCATAAATACAAATAATATAATTTATTTATTTATTTTTTCATCTTCTATCCTATCGCTCACACTCCACCTGAAGATCTCAATTTGGATGTAAAAATATATTTTAACCGGTAGAATGCATTTTTTTTACCTTTTTATTTGTGGGGAAGTAAAAAAAAGTGACATTTGTTTATTAAAATTCTCTCTGCTAGGAATGTAAATAAACAAATTTAGTGGAAAATCGTGTATAGGTATTTCAAAGCAAGCAAACACCTTAAAGAAAATATCATTATTCATTACTTGTTCAGGTGGAGTGTGAAAGATAGGATAAAAGATGAAAAAATAAATAAATAAATTATATTATTTGTTTTTATGATTGTTTATAAGGAATGCAATATCTACACAATTAAATGTAAAAATCCTTCACAGACATTTTTGTCTTTTATAGGGACCAATTTGTCTTTACAATTATTTATAAGAACTATAATGTCTATCCAATTAAATGTAAAAATATTTCAGGGGCAATTTTGTCCTTTGCGGGGACTAATTTGTCTTTATGATTATTTATAGAGACTGCAATGTTACACAATTTAATGTAAACGTCTTTCAGGGGTAATTTGTCTTTTGCAGGGACTAATTTATCTTTATGACTGTTTATAAGGACTTCAATGTCTACACAATTATATGTGATAGAATATTTGGGGAATATTCCGTTAAGTTTGGATGAAAATTTTACTCAGGGATGATAATTGGATTTTTTTTAATTTTCAGGGACTCGTATTGTTATATATGTGTCACTTTTAGCCTGCTGGTAACCGTTGGAGCGTTCTGGCAGTTTTTCATTTTTTTCGATTTTTCGGTCGGAACCGCTAATTTTTGGACTGTTAGCTATCGTCCTGAGTTAGAGAACTCCGATTGGAAATCTAACTGAATATTTGTGTCCTGATGCCATTTTAGGCCTCTCACGAAAATTTCATCGATTTCCGGTAATGTTTTTGAAATTTTGCAGTTCCGCGGCGTATCCGGGTATTTTAAGTGATTTGTCTATATAAATGAAATCTAATATTTCATTGGCACTATTCATCATCCCTACCAAGAGCTTCCTCTCTCTCCCCTCTCTCCTTTTCTCCCTTTTGAGCCCCTTAGAGCCCTCAAACCCAAAAACCTAAAGCATAAGAAGTGTAGATCGGGTCCCGGTGCTTTCAAATCCGGATTCCGGTGAGTTTTGCCTCTTCTCCCCCCCTCTTTTCTCCTCTGTTTTGGGCCATTTCGAGGGCCAAGAGAGATCCGGGCGTTGGAAGCCTTTTGGGAGAGGTTTCGGTGCGCGGAGAGCAACCGGACTTCCCTTCCTCCCCTTGGTAAGCCTCTTTTCCTCTCTTTTCTTGTATAGATGTATGTTAGGAGGTGGGTATGAGGTTGGGAGGCGGTCGGCGGCGGTGGGTGGCCGTCGGGGGTTGTGGGGGTGGTCGGAGGCCTTGGGGTGGCTGGTGGTAGAGGGTGGTTGCTCGGGCAGGCGGGTAGGCAGTCCCGGGCAGGGAGGCTAGCCGTCCCGGGCAGGCTGGGAGCAGGCGCACCAGGTTGCCGGACGCTCGAGCGCGTGCGCGCGGGCGTGCACTCGGGGGGTGCAGGGGGAGGCGTGCGTGGTAGGATGGCTGCGGGCTGTGCGAGCAGGGCAGGCCGGCTGGGCAGGCCATGCTCGGGCAGCTGGTAGTGGGCGCTCGGGCATCAGGCGGGCAGTGCCCAAGCGTGCAGGCGAGCGATGCTCGGGCCACTCAGCGATGCGCGCGGGCAGGCAGCGTGGGCAGCAGCGCGGGTAGGCTGGCAGGCGCGCTGGGCGCGTGCTGCCAGGCGCGCTGGGCGCGTGTTGCGCAGGCGTGCGCGTGGGCGCTGGGTGAGGGTCCCGGGTGCTGGGCGCTGGGTCGCGGATACCGGGTGCTGGGCGAGGGTGCTGGGGCGCTGGGCGCTGGGCACCGCAGAGGAGCATGCGCACGGGGCACTGGGTAAAGGCGCAGGCGTGCGCGCGGGTAGAGGCTGGTGGTGCGCGCGGAGTGCGCGTGGGAAGGAGCTGGTGGTGCGCGCGGGGTGTCACGCCCCAGGGCGGCCGTCCCCGGGACGCGATAAGTGTATATATAATATCAGAATCTACACAGGAGGTCAATAATATATCATACACAACAACTAGAATGACACACATGCAACAAAGGGGCTGACATGATATATACACCAAATGCGGAAGCAAAAGACTGAATCTGTAAATAAACATTCTACAGACTCGATACTCAATCATATGTCCTGTGAGAGCCAATATACACAAATACAACTGAACATATACAAACACGTGCCAAGCACGGAAATAAAATACATACAGTCAAGAAGGGATGCTAATAACCTCTGGTACTCGCGGAGCGTGGCGCTGCTCCGCTATTGAAGGAATCCCTCGGAAAGCTCCAACTGCTGCTCCGGCTCTAGCTCAGGCTCAGTGACCACTGGGGAAAAACATATGCGAGGGGTGAGCCACACGCTCAGTGAAAAGCACAACCCATGCATCACAAACAATATTTACCACAATTCCATTATTTATCCAGCCTCTAAGTGACATAACAACATACTCCAGTGGTTCGTACTCCGCCGAACCACCACACCCTCACCCTCACCCATCAATGGGTGACATAGGCTATTGGGACTGATAATCATCCAACCACAATCCAGTAGGTCGCTCATCGCCAACCCACTACACCCTCACCCTCACCCTACCACGGGTGACATAAAATTTTGGGACTGACTAGGCTGTTGGTCACCCTTGGTCCACCGATAGTCTCTCCTCCACTCCGTAGGCCGCTTGGTTTTCACCACAACTTCGGCCCAGTCCGAAACCAAATCAGGAGGCGCCTACTGATGGGAACCCTTGGAAGGGACGACTTTTCTAACGCTGGGGCAGTCTCTACCGGATCCAACGAAGGGGACAGAACAGCCTATCCATACGCATATGATCCACTCGGATCTGCCGACAACACATCTCTACAACTCAAATGCCATGAACTCTTCAGAGTTCCTCCAGGGCGCATAACCACGATGCGGGGAAATAAGTACAATAAAAGCAAGGTTGTAATATCATTGGGGGAAAGAACTCGGGAGGGCGGCGTGAGTTCCCGTTATAGGATACCCCGACAACCAAACAAGGAACACGGAGTACCCTAACCCGGGTCTCACCGCTGTCCTCGCAAGGCCCCTCCCCTATAATATTCACTAACAGGCTAATAAACATACCAATCATACAACATTATTTATAATAATATTGGGACTAGAAACCTTGGGAGGGCAGCATGAGGTCCCGATATAGGACATCCCGACAACCAAACAAGGAACACGGAGTACCCTAACACGGGTCTCAATGTTGACCTCGCAAGGCTCCTCCCTATAATATTATCTAAGGCATGCGAATTAACATACACTAGCATTTAATTTAATAAATAAACTAGTAGGACGCATGCATAGGCCGAGGTTTCCTATCATGAAAACATGGGGCATGGTGCATGGCTCTTACACCTATCCTAAGGGTGCAAGTCCCTAATATGCAAAGACTAGGGTAACATGCATTCTACATTTAAATCATGCAAGCATGGATTACATATTACTGCAGGTTAATATTCATCCATGGTGCCCCAGGAGAGGTCGGTATACGCCCAAATGCGTATGACCCCTCTCTACTGGGTTGGATTGTCCCACTCACCAGTATCTGGGTCGTCGCGCGACAGTCCGTCCAGATCTGCAAGACAGACATTCAATATGGTGAGAACAATACAAAAATACTCTAAAATACCCAACATACAAAACCCACAACTAAACACCTAACACTCGGGCAAACGTGCATACGACCCGCACGCACGCTAGCCTGAGCACTCCGGCTACCACCCGCACGGCCACTCGACCGCCCGGGTGCACCGCCGCGCCTCAGCCCACGCACCCCGCGCACCGCCGGACCTCCTGGGTGCACTGCGCGCCCCCTGCGCCCCAGCGCAGCCACCCGCGCACACCCCGCACGCCTCGCGCTGGCCAGCGAGCACCCCGCACGCCCCGCGCGCACCACCTGCCTCTACCCGCACGCACCACGCGCGCACCGCCAGCTCCGCCCCGCGCGCACACCACCAGCTCCCACACCGCGCGCACGCCTGCCTCTGCCCAGCGCCCCACGCGCACGCCCCACAGCGGTGCCCAGCACCCTCGGCCAACACCCGGTACCCGCGACCCAGCGCCCAGCACCCGGGACCCTCACCCAGCGTCCACGCGCACGCCCGCGCAACACGCGCCCAGCGCGCCTGGCAGCACGCGCCCAGCGCGCCTGCCAGCCTGCCCACGCTGCTGCCCGCGTTGCCTGCCTGCGCGCGTCGCCGAGTGGCCCGAGCACCGCTCGCCTGCACGCCCGGGGCACTGCCCGCCTGATGCCCGAGCGCCCCTGCCCTGGTCGCCTGCGCGCCATGCCTGCTCGCCCGGCCTGCCAGCGCGCACAGCCCAGCTAGCCTACCCGCACGCATCTCCCTGCACCCCCCCCCCCCGAGCGCACGCCCGCGCGCGCACCCGCGCGCACGCGCTTGCGCGCCCGGCAACCTAGTGCACTTGCTCCTAGCCTACCCGAGCTAGCCCTGCCTGCCTGCCCGGGGTGCACGCCCAGCCTTGCTGGCCCCCAGCGCCAGCCGAGCGCCCGCACGCCCAGCCCTGCTGGCCCCCATCACCGCCCGAGCGCACGCACGCGTGCACGCCCGCGCGCACGCGCGCGCGCCCGCGCCAGCCACTGCGCCTGCACCACCCTGCGCTGCTGCCCTGCCCGAGACAGCAGCCCGCCAGCCCGAGCTGCAAGCCTGCCAGCCCGAGCTCCTCTACCAACCACCTCCGACCACCACCACAGCCTCCGACCACCTCCCACAGCCCTCCCACGGCCACCCACCGCCGCCAACCTCCACCCAACCCCATTTCCACCCTCCTAGCATACATCTAAGCAAGAAAGAGAGGAAAAAGAGGCTTACCAAGGGGGGGAAGGGAAGTCCGGATGCTTTCCGCGTGCCGAAACCTTTCCCCTAAGGCTTCCACCGCCCGGATCTACTCCCACCTCCGAAATGGGCCAAAACAGAGGAGAAGAGAGGGGGGACGGAGGGGCAAATCTCACCGGAATCGGGATTTGAAACCACCGGGGTGTAGATCGGGACCCGATCTACACTTCCTAGGTTTTAGGTTTTTGGGTTTGAGGGGTCTAAGGGGCTCAAAAGGGAGAAAAATGGAGAAGAGGAGAGAGGGGAAGGGTTGGTAGGGATGATGAATAGTAATCCGAAAATTAGATCCCACCCTTATATAGTGTGCGACTTAAAAACCCAGATACGCCCCGGAACTGTGAAATTTTGGGAACGTTACCGGAATTTGATGAAATTTTCATGAGAGGCTTAAAATGGCACCAGGACACCAAATATGCAGTTAGATTTCCAATCGGAGTCCTCTAACTCAGGACGATAGCTAACAGTCCAAAAATTAGCGGTTCCGATCGAAAACCGAAAAAAATTGAAAAACTGCTACAACGCTCCAACGGTTACCAGTAGGTTAAAAGTGACACAAATATAACACGGGGTATGCGCGGGGCGAGGCGGTGGACGCGCGGGGCGTGCGGTGTGCTCACGGGTCAGCACGGGGCGTGCGGGGTGCGCGCGGGCTGCTGCGGCGGGGCGCAGTGGGCGCGCGGCGCACCGGGTGGCTCGGCTGCGGGTCCAGGCGTTCGGGCAGGGGCCCGGCGGTGCGCCTGGGGGCGCGGGCTGAGGCGTGGCGGCGCATCCGGGGGCGGGTGGCCGTGCGGGTGGTTGCCGGTGGGTTCGGGAGTGAGTCGGGGTGCTCGAGCTAACGTGCGTACGGGCCGTATGTACGTTTGCCCGAGTGTTGGGTTCTTTTGGTGTATTTTGATGTATTTGTGTATTTAACTCACCGTATAAATGTCTGTCTTGCAGATCTTGACGGGCGGTCGAGCGACGACCCTATTTTTGGGGAGTGGGACAATCCAACCCAGTAGAGAGGTGTTATACGCATTTGGGCGTATACCGACCTCTCCTGGGGCACCATGGATTATATTAACCTGTTGTAAAGTGTATTTCATGCGAGCATGATTTTAAAATGTAGAATGCATGCTACCCTAGACTTTGCATGTTAGGGACTTGCACCCTTAGGATATGTGTAAGAGCCATGCATCATGTCCCCCTGTTCTCATGCTAGGAAGCCTTGGCCTATGCATGTGTCCTACTAGTTTATTTATTAAGTTAAATGCTAGTATATGTTTAATTGCATGCCTTAGGTAATATTATAGGGAGGGGCCTTGCGAGGTCAACATTGAGACCCGGGTTAGGGTACTCCGTGTTCCTTGTTTGGTTGTCGGGATGTCCTGTATCGGGACCTCATGCTGCCCTCCCAAGGTTCTTGTCCCAATAATATTATATTCTCTAGTTGATAATTAATGATCTGTCCATTGTATGATTATTAGCATAATTAGTGAATATTATAGGGAGGGGCCTCGCGAGGACAGCGGTGAGACCCGGGCTAGGGTACTCCGTGTTCCTTGTTTGGTTGTCGGGGTGTCCTATATCGGGAACTCACGCTGCCCTCCCAAGTTTCTTTCCCCCAATGATATTCCAACCTTGCTATTATTGTACATGTTCCCCGCATCTTGGTTATGCGCCCTGGAGGAATTCTAAAGAATTCATGACATTAGAATTGTAGAGATGCGTTGTCGGCGGATCCGAGTGGATCATATGCGTATGGATAGGCTGTTTTGTCCCCTTCGTTGGATCCGGTAGAGGCTGCCCCAGCGTTAGAAAGACCGTCCCTTCTAAGGGTTCCCATCAGTAGGCGCCTCCCGATATTTGTGACGGACTGTGATGAAGTTGTGGGTGAAAGCCAGCGGCCTACGGAGTGGAGGAGAGACTATCGGTGGACCAAGGGTGACCAACAGCCTAGTCAGTCCCAAAATCCTATGTCACCCATTGAAGGGTGAGGGTGAGGGTGTAGTGGGTTGGCGATGAGCGACCCACTGGTGTTGTGATTGGATGAATATCAGTCCCAAAATCCTATGTCACCCATTGAAGGGTGAGGGTGAGGGTGTAGTGGGTTGGCGATTGAGCGACCCACTGGTTTGAGTATTTGTTACCATTTTGTGGTTGTTAATAAGAGATTGTGGATTATTAAGATCTGAATTGTGGTCAATATTGTCTGTGATGCATGGGTTGTGCTGTTCACTGAGCGTGTGGCTCACCCCTCGCATATGTTTTTCCCCAGTTGCCACTGAGCCGGAGTCGGAGCAGCGGGAGGAGCTTTCCGAGGGATTCCTTCAGTAGCGGAGCAGCGCTACGTTCCGCGAGTGCCAGAGGCTATCAGCATCCCTTCTTGGCTGTATGTATTTTATTTCCGTGCTTGGCACGCGTTTGTATATATTCAGTTGTATTTGTGTATATTGGCTCTCACAGGACAGATGATTGAGTATCGAGTCTGTAGTATGTTTATTTACAGATTCAGTCTTTTGCTTCCGCATTTGGTGTATATATCATGTCAGCCTCTTTGTGTCTGTGTGTCATTCTGGTTGTTTGTGTATGATATATTATTGACCTCCTGTGTAGATTCTGATATTTTATATACACTTGCCGCGTCCCGGGGACGGCCGCCCTGGGGCGTGACAAAAGTTGGTATCAGAGCCTGGTCCTGTCAGAGCCAATAGTCTTCCTTTCGTAGAGATGAGTCCTAGGATTTCTATATGAGTATTCTGATCCTAGTGTCTGGTTTTCTTAGGGTGCTGATATGCCTCCTCGCAGAGGACGGCGCGGACGAGGTCCCTCTCGGTCTTTGGAGGTTTCCGGACCTACCAGAGACGAGGATGCTACCGGAGAGTCCTTGACGCAGGAGCCTCCTGCTTGGGAGCGTGCTTTCGCTCGGTTGGCTGATTTGGTGGAGACACAGACGAGGGCGCTGGAGGCCCAGACCAGAGCATTGGCAGAGCAGGCTAGAGAGATTCAGGAGCTGAGGGCGACTCGCGAGGCAGTTCCGCAGGTCCCCTTGGTGGCAGATCCGCCTGTGGTACCCGATGTACCCCCAGTTCCCGTGGCGATTCCGGCAGTAGGAGTTGAGGATCCCCTGGAAAGGGAGGAGGAGCTAGAGGCGGCGGCGCGAGTGCAGCAGAGCGGCCTCAACGCCTTTCTGAAGCTCCACCCTCCCGAGTTCCATGGTCAGTCGGCAGATCCTCTTGCGCCAGAGCGTTGGTTGAGGGAGGTGGATACGATCTTCGCGGCCATGCTTTGCACTGATCGCCAGCGAGTCCCCCTCGCCACCTTTATGCTGAAGGGTGACGCCGCCGACTGGTGGGCTACCCGAGTGGTGGACATCCCAGAGGGAGTGGAGCAGCTTTCTTGGGCGGGATTCCGGAGGTATTTCTTGGAGGAGTACTTTCCGTTCTCGACGCGCCAGATCGTGATGCGGGAGTTCGAGCAGTTGACGCAGGGCTCCATGTCGGTTGCTGACTACTCTACGCGCTTCACGAGGCTCTCCAGATTTGCTCCGGCCTTGGTGATAGATGAGGAGACGCAGTGCCGTCGTTTTGAGTTGGGTCTCAGCAGCGCCATCCGGGTGCACGTCACCTCCCAGGCATTCTCGAGGTTCTCGGACTTGGTGTCTCGAGCGAAGACAGTCGAGCGAGACCTCGGGATCATCGTGAGGGTTCCGACCCCTTCTGCAGATCAGGGTCCTTCCGGGAGTCGGGACCAGGGGCAGCGCAAGAAGAGGCCCCGTTTCGATCAGTCAGCGGCTGCCTCTCCTCCAGCAGATGCGGTGCCAGTGTGGGATTCAGCACCCATTGCGGCAGTGCCCATCCAGTCCAGGCAGCCGGAGAAGCGGCGCTGCTTCCATTGTCAGCGCATCGGGCATATCAGATACCATTGCCCTGATGCTGGCCGACCCCGTGTACTGCCTCAGCAGCCGCAGTTCTTACAGCAGCAGCTTCCGCGCCAGCAGCAGCAGCCTCAGCGTCAGCAGCAGCCACAGGGAGGTCGAGTTGACCAGAGAAGGCAGCCAGAGCAGCCGGCGAGGCGTGCTCCTGCTCCTCAGCCGCGGTTGGTCCAGGGCAGAGTTGCAGCGCTTACGGCCGAGGAGGCGCAGCTTTCGGGTATCATGGTTCGAGGTATTATCTTGTGTTCTCAACTCTCCAGTAATAGGATATATGTGTGGGTGTGTGTTTGGTTGCTGTTATGCAAGTGTGTGTGGTATTTTGGTGAGCGAGTGTCAAGAGCGGTTGTTTGGGTTAAGGAAGCCGGGTTGTAGCCGTCCTGGTAGAGAGTTCCCATCAGTAGGTACCACCGATGCAGTCGGAGGGGTACTGAATTTGGGAGTATACCAGGTAGGGGCTACCCGGGAGAGATTATTGAATGGTGCCGCGAGCGTGGAATCGCTCTCCCCTTCGTGGGATCCGCGTAGTACAGCCCCGGCGTTAGACAGGCTCCCGGTCAGAGGACCAGGCGAGCTACGGAGCGGGGAGAGGCTACCGGTGGACCAGGGGTGTAGAGCAGTCTAAGTCTCTCCCAAAGTCCCAAAATGTCTCCTTTCGGGAGTGAGGGTGTGGATGAGGCGAAGACGGGTCGCTCGTGACCAAATTGTTGATTCGACCATTCCCGATGATGTTGGGTTCGGTCTTGTAAATGATGTTGAAGGACATCGTTGGGTGATCATCTAGAGATAGATGATCCGGAGGGGTTAGTAGTGTTCTTTAAATGATGTCTTCTTCTAGTGTTCCTTTCTGGATTAAGGGGCCTTGTGAGGTCAGCGTTGAAACCCGGGCTAGGGTACTTCGTGTTCCTTGTTTGGTTGTCGGGGTATCCTATATCGGGATTTCATGGTGCCCTCTCGAGGTTTCTTTTCCCAGGCAAGGGATACCATGGAAGCATCAAATGGATGGAAGATCAGGTGTGAGTTTTGGTGGGAGTTAAGGCCTTCTGGGCTGTGTGATTTGTGGTGAAGGTATATCTGTGGACCCGGGCAAGACGCTTGTCGCGTCAAATTGGCGTCGACCGTCGAACCCCGCAAGGATTCGGAGCTTCCCAAGTTTGGCGAGTTATTGCAGGAAGCTTGACGAGGGTCTCTCGAAGATAGCTGTTCCTCTTAACCGCCTTACTTGGAAGGATGTCCGGTTCGAGTGGTCCCCGTCTTGCGAGGAGAGCTTCCTGGAGTTTACTCGGAGGCTCACCTCAGCGCCAATTCTTACCCTTCCGTCTTGGAGGGGTGGGTTCGCAGTTGGGTAAAGGTGTGTCCACGATCCTGCTCACGTCATCCCGTTCGAGCCGCTCGTCTCTGAGCCGGACAGTCATTCGTGGAGCAGTCGATTGAGATCATGGACCGCCGCGTGAGGAGGCTCTGCACCAAGACCGTCCAGTTGGTCGAGGTGCGATGGCAGCACCGTTCCGGTGTCGAGGACACTTAGGAGCTCAAGGATGCCAGGTGTGACGCGTATCCGCATCTTTTCCCCTCCTAGATGTTTTTGCATATTTTGAGGACAAAATTTCCTAAGGGGGGAAGAATGTTATATATGTGTCACTTTTAGCCTGCTGGTAACCGTTGGAGCGTTCTGGCAGTTTTTTGTTTTTTTCGGTTTTCGATCGGAACCGCTAATTTTTGGACTGTTAGCTATCGTCCTGAGTTAGAGAACTCCGATTGGAAATCTAACTGCATATTTGGTGTCCTGGTGCCATTTTAGGCCTCTCACGAAATTTCATCGATTTCCGGTAACGTTTCTGAAATTTCGCAGTTCCGGGGCGTATCCGGGTATTTTAAGTGATTTGTCTATATAAATGAAATCTAATATTTCATTGGCACTATTCATCATCCCTACCAAAGCTTTCTCTCTCTCCCCTCTCTCCTTTTCTCCCATTTGAGCCCCTTAGAGCCCTCAAACCCAAAAACCTAAAGCATAAGAAGTGTAGATCGGGTCCCGATCTACACCCCGGTGCTTTCAAATCCGGATTCCGACGAGTTTTGCCTCTTCTCCCCCCCCTCTTTCTCCTCTGTTTTGGGCCATTTCGGAGGCCGAGAGAGATCCGGGCGTTGGAAGCCTTTTGGGAGAGGTTTCGGTGCGCGGAGAGCAACCGGACTTCCCTTCCTCCCCTTGGTAAGCCTCTTTTTCCTCTCTTTTCTTGTATAGATGTATGTTAGGAGGTGGGTATGAGGTTGGGAGGCGGTCGGCGGCGGTGGGTGGCCGTCGGGGGGACTGTGGGGGTGGTCGGAGGCCTTGGGGTGGCTGGTGGTAGAGGGTGGTTGCTCGGGCAGGCGGGTAGGCAGTCCCGGGCAGGGAGGCTAGCCGTCCCGGGTAGGCTGGGAGCAGGCGCACCAGGTTGCCGGGCGCGCGAGCGTGCGCTCGGGCGCGCGCGCGGGCGTGCGCTCGGGGGGTGCAGGGGGAGGCGTGCGTGGTAGGATGGCTACGGGCTGTGCGAGCAGGGCAGGCCGGCTGGGTAGGCCATGCTCGGGCAGCTGGCAGGGGGCGCTCGGGCATCAGGCGGGCAGTGCCCAGGCGTGCAGGCGAGCGGTGCTCGGGCCACTCGGCGATGCGCGCAGGCAGGCAGCGCGGGCAGGCTGGCAGGCGCGCTGGGCGCGTGCTGCCAGGCGCGCTGGGCGCGTGTTGCGCGGGCGTGCGCGTGGGCGCTGGGTGAGGGTCCCGGGTGCTGGGTGCTGAGCGCCGGGCGCTGGGTCACGGATACCGGGTGCTGGGCGAAGGTGCTGGGGCGCTGGGCACCGCAGAGGAGCATGCGCGCGGGGTGCTGGGTAGAGGCGCAGGCGTGCGCGCGGGTAGAGGCTGGTGGTGCGCGCGGAGTGCACGCGGAACGAAGCTGGTGGTGCGCGCGAGGCGCTGGACGCGCGGGGCGTGCGGTGTGCTCGCGGGTCAGCACGGGGCGTGCGGGGTGCGCGCGGGCTGCTGCGGCAGGGCGCAGTGGGTGCGCGGCGCACCGGGTGGCTCGGCTGCGGGTCCAGGCGTGCGGGCAGGGGCCCGGCGGTGCGCCTGGGTGCGCGGGCTGAGGCGTGGCAGCGCATCCGGGGCGGGTGGCCGTGCGGGTGGTTGCCGGTGGGTTCGGGAGTGAGTCGGGGTGCTCGGGCTAACGTGCGTACGGGTTCTTTTGGTGTATTTTGAGTATTTTGATGTATTTGTGTATTTAACTCACCGTATAAATGTCTTTCTTGCAGATCTTGACGGGCGGTCGCGCGATGACCCGATTTTCGGTGAGTGGGACAATCCAACCCAGTAGAAAGGCGTTATACGCATTTGGGCGTATACCGACCTCTCCTGGGGCACCATGGATTATATTAACCGGTTGTAAAGTGTATTTCATGCGAGCATGATTTAAATGTAGAATGCATGCCACCCTAGACTTTGCATGTTAGGGACTTGCACCCTTAGGATATGTGTAAGAGCCATGCATCATGTCCCCCTGTTCTCATGCTAGGAAGCCTTGGCCTATGCATGTGTCCTACTAGTTTATTTATTAAGTTAAATGCTAGTATATGTTTAATTGCATGCCTTAGGTAATATTATAGGGAGGGGCCTTGCGAGGTCAACATTGAGACCCGGGTTAGGGTACTCCGTGTTCCTTGTTTGGTTGTCGGGATGTCCTGTATCGGGACCTCATGCTGCCCTCCCAAGGTTCTTGTCCCAATAATATTATATCTCTAGTTGATAATTAATGATTTATCCATTGTATGATTATTAGCATAATTAGTGAATATTATAGGGGAGGGGCCTCGCGAGGACAGCGGTGAGACCCGGGCTAGGGTACTCCGTGTTCCTTGTTTGGTTGTCGGGGTGTCCTATATCGGGAACTCACGCTGCCCTCCCAAGTTTCTTTCCCCCAATGATATTCCAACCTTGCTATTATTATACATTTTCCCCGCATCTTGGTTATGCGCCCTGGAGGAATTCTAAAGAATTCATGACATTAGAATTGTAGAGATGCGTTGTCGGCGGATCCGAGTGGATCATATGCGTATGGATAGGCTGTTTTGTCCCCTTCGTTGGATCCGGTAGAGGCTGCCCCAGCGTTAGAAAGACCGTCCCTTCTAAGGGTTCCCATCAGTAGGCGCCTCCCGATATTTGTGACGGACTGTGCTGAAGTTGTGGGTGATAGCCCAGCGGCCTACGGAGTGGAGGAGAGACTATCGGTGGACCAAGGGTGACCAACAGCCTAGTCAGTCCCAAAATCCTATGTCATCCATTGAAGGGTGAGGGTGAGGGTGTAGTGGGTTGGCGATGAGCGACCCACTGGTGTTGTGATTAGATGAATATCAGTCCCAAAATCCTATGTCACCCAGTGAAGGGTGAGGGTGAGGGTGTAGTGGGTTGGCGATTGAGCGACCCACTGGTTTGAGTATTTGTTACCATTTTGTGGTTGTTAATAAGAGATTGTGGATTATTAAGATCTGAATTGTGGTCGATATTGTCTGTGATGCATGGGTTGTGCTGTTCACTGAGCGTGTGGCTCACCCCTCGCATATGTTTTCCCCAGTTGCCACTGAGCCGGAGCCGGAGCAGCGGGAGGAGCTTTCCGAGGGTTTCCTTCAGTAGCGGAGCAGCGCCACGTTCCGCGAGTGCCAGAGGCTATCAGCATCCCTTCTTGGCTGTATGTATTTTATTTCGTGCTTGGCACGCGTTTGTATATATTCAGTTGTATTGGTGTATATTGGCTCTCACAGGACAGATGATTGAGTATCGAGTCTGTAGTATGTTTATTTACAGATTCAGTCTTTTGCTTCCGCATTTGGTGTATATATCATGTCAGCCTCTTTGTTGTCTGTGTGTCATTCTGGTTGTTTGTGTATGATATATTATTGACCTCCTGTGTAGATTCTGATATTATATATACACTTGCCGCGTCCCGGGGACGGCCGCCCTGGGGCGTGACATGTATGTTTATCCCAATTTTAGTAGGGACTTATATGGGTTTTCCCATATTTGTAGGGACTTAGATGTCTTTAACCTAATCGACTTTCATCGACTCAATCATCTATGATAATTGCACTCCAAATCATCCAACTTACCACCAAAATCCCGTGACAGTTTGAGACTTACTAAAATCAGGGGGAGTAACTAATAAAGAGGATTATATTTGACTATGGACATTTTTCGCATACTGTACTCTTTTTTCTTCGTCTAGATTTTGTCCCATTGGGTTTTCCTAGCAATATTTTAATGAGGCAGTATTATACGTGTCCAACATTACTAAAATTTAAGTAATTGTACTATTTTTCTTTCGCTTTGGTTTTTTTCCCAATAGGTTTTTTCAAGCAAGATTTTAAGGAGGCAATTACCTTAGTATAATAATTGATTGTCATCAAAGGGGGAGTGTTGTAAATATGGATGACCACTATGGATAACTTCTTTAACTTTATAACCACTTATCTTTATCATAAAGGATTAGTAAAACCAAATCCCCCAAAATATTATTTGTTATTATCTTTTATTGTCTATAAATATATGCATGCATTGTATTCATTATATGATTATTAAGAAGATATTAAATACAGAAAGAGTCATAACTTCTCTCTTCCACCTTTCTAATTTAAGGGAATCTTATTCTTATACGATTTATAACAATATATAATTTATTTGTACTAATTGATTCAAATATATGATAATATTCTAAGAAGAGATACACAAAAGATTAAAAAGAACAACCTGAAAAAGGAGAAAACAAAAGCAATCAAATAGAAAATTATCTATTTCTTATTCATCTTCATAATTTATTTTATGTTTAGATTAGATAAGCTATTAATGAACCAAATGGAGGGTTAAATTACATAATTGTCTATGAAATTCAGATATTCGAATGAATTAATACATACTTTTTGCATTTTATTAACATAGTATATTCTACTTACTAGTCTAACCTGTTCATGAAAAAGCGGAGAAAGCAAGAGTTACTGTAGAATCGACCTGAGTTATCATTTATGAAACACCCAAATCTTTGCTAAAGAGCTTTGCGAGTAAGAACTTTTTAAATGGGGAAATGATATGTCAGGACCTTATGCAGTCCTATTTGCATTACACATAATTTTTCTTTTTTAAAATAAAATTATATTTTTTTATTAAAATACATATAAAATAAAATATATATTAAAATATAATAATATTTTTTTCCTTTTAGAGAAAAATGAATTTTGGATTATAAGGGTTGAGTTGAGTGTGTCAGCACTGTTTTGCTTGTGAACATATTGGCCCAACCGTGCTTGGATAGCTGTGAATGATCCTTGTGAGCTAGAGAGGCCCACTATTCTGCAATCTTTATTTTTGGTGCCTTATTACACATTTTATTTTGGATAAATGTTATATTCTATCATTTTTGTAACCTCATTTTCATTGGCGGCTCGTTTTGAAGTTTTTTTAAATATATACTTAATTATTGATATAACAACGGTTAATGAGACTACAAAATATGTGTCGTCCGTATTCTTGACGAATGTTGCTTCTAACCTTTTCGGCGAAGAGCTTGGGTAGCCCAGAGACATTCAGGCTGATCCTTTTCTCATCATTTTTTGATGAATAAAAAGTCCCCTATAGGCTGGTTAAAGTAGGAGTCATGGGTTGCCATAGACCCTTTTTATCAGATTTTGCTTATTGGGGATAGGATACCTGATCCACTGGAGTATTTTATTTAATGGTTTATAATTTATGACAAGCCTTGGTACTTCCCTTTCTAACTCTGCGGCTTTTTCTGCATAGAGTAAAGTGCCATTATTAATGCTGAAACCATTAGTCTGGATTCTCAGGACTAAAGCATCCAAAATGTTGGGATCAGCTAAGGACACAGAGAAATTAGGAAAGGCATTAAAAAATATTTGTCATTCACTTAAGCTGGATTCAACTATCCCTAGAATAGAATCGGCAAAATCTTAGATGCATATTGTTTTGGAGACATTCTAAAACTGCAGTACTCAAGTTTTCTCGAAGTAGGGCATCTACGGATACCTACACTAATCCAATGTGAAGATAGTGATATTGGGGTTTTGCCCTAATCCTGTCTATCTCTTTTTGGGATATAAGGTGGAAATTCTCATGCCCATCAATCAAAGGAATAGTTCTTTCAATAGTCTTGATATAATACTCTGTTTTAAGACTATAGGTGTTACAAGCATATATCTCGTTGAATGGGACTTTTAGAACTTATTAAGATATACTCATCTTTAGGAAAGTATAATCTTGGCATTAGCATAAATAAGCATAGAATGACATAATTGGCTGATTTGATATTATTTATAAGAATGTTTGGTATTCCTTTTCCGAGATCTAGAAGGACTCTTAATGTCTTCCTTCTGATACCCAAATTGGTAGCAGAAGTCTCCAAGTTCTCTTTTGGAAGTCAAATGTTGATTTTTGAGCTGATTCTTTATCTTCAGATCATTGCAAAGGGCCAGCCCTATCAGGTTTATTTTTTGTATAAGCTCTCCGAATGTTATGACAGAGTAAGGGATGTGTCCCCCGTCTTCTTGACGAAGACTGCTTCTAACCCTTTCGGCGAAGAGCTTGGGTAGCCCAGAGACAAACTTTTCTTTCCAAAAGTCAGTCCTTCCCTTTTATAGGTAAAGCTTGCGGACTTCAATAGATTTGGAATCCGTGGTCATTCATCTTTGAGTGACTCCTTGTCTTCCTCTGGTGTCTTATTTTTGCTTGAAGTCATTTCTTCTTTTTCATTTTTGTCGGGTACTTCCGTGACTATCATTTTGAACCCGTGAGTTGCTAGGGCCTTCTGGATTCTTCTTTATTATTATATTATTATTATTTTTATTTTTTTTACACATACCCTTCAACTGGATCAAACTCGTCTTTAAGAAAATCTGAGGGTATGTTTTCAAGCCCTTGAGAGTCATTGTCCGTATTCTGAGAATGACTATCTTCTGGCCTTTGAGAGTCATCTTCTAACCCTTGAGTTCTTCCCGGACCTCGAGAGCTGGTGGCCATTGTTGTTGGCACAGTCGCCTTTTCTCCTTTGAACATCTTAAACATGTGCTCATATGCCTTTAATTCAATGGATTCCTGGCTCAAATTTGGGAATCTTTTAGTGTATTCTCCAATAAGGCTTGCTTTGATAGTCTCATAACTATTTTCTCGTGGTCTTCCATAAATTGGTAATTTATAACCAGATAAAATTTTCTGCGGGTCATATTTAGCCCACCATTTTGTGTACACGTCCCTCTTGAGGTGAGGAGGAAATCTATTTTCTACCTGAAAATCCCATTAGAGGATCCATGGTATCCCTGTCTGATTGTGATATTTTAATAAATCAATATTATCTTGTGGGTTTAATTCTTCTTGTTCCATATGAGCTTGGATATCACCTCGTAAATTTTTCCAATTAGCACCAAATACTTGCCACCAGGAGTAAAACCAAGTTGGAATTTTGGCTTGGCAGACAAAATGGATAAACCAAGAATATTTTAAGACACAATTTTGAACTAATAGTGCATTTTCCCAAGCTTTCTGATAATCCCAATAGTTATAGTAATTGGGTGTGATCATTGATTTTTGGAATCGCCTAGAGGCATTGGGGTTCCTGTCCCAGTCTTTTAAGGTTAATGTCACGCCCCAGGGCGGCCGTCCCCGGGACGCGGCAAGCGTATACATGATATCAGCAGTCAATACAGGAGATCAATAACATGCCATAAACAACAGCAAAAAAGACAACACAGACAACAAAGAGACTGACATGATGTATACACAGATAGCGGAAGCTAAAAAGACTGAATCTGTAAATCAACAACAGTTTACAGACTCGATACATAATCATATGTCCTGTGAGAGCCAATATAAACACATATACATCCAAATACAATCCAAACTGGGTGCCCAAGCACAGAATACATAGATACAATAAAAGGAAGGATGCTGATGGCCTCAAAACTCGAGGGACGTGGCGCTACTCCGCTACTGGTGCAGTCGCTCGGGAAGCTCCTCCTTCAAGTCCGCCTCGGTAATCACTGGAGAAAAATATTATGCGAGGGGTGAGCCACACGCTTAGTGAATAGCACAACCCATGCATCACAATTTATATTAACCACATTTAATCAAGCAAAAGCATCAAAGTGGCATAAACAACACAATCCGGGGGTTCGTTACATCGCCGAACCACCACACCCTCACCCTCACCCTCACCCCTCAATAGGTGACAAAGGATGTTGGGACTTAATAGGCTGATAATCATCCTTACACAATCCAGTGGGTTGCCACATCGCCGGCCCACCACACCCTCACCCTCACCCCTCAACAGGTGACATAGGCTATTGGGACTGACTAGGCTGTTGGTCGCCCTTGGTCCACCGATAGTCTCTCCCCACTCCGTAGGCCGCTTGGCCACCCCCACATTCAGCACAGTCTGTCCCAAATCAGGAGGTGCCTACTGATGGGAGCCCCTGCATGGGACAGCCTTTCTAACGCCGGGGTAGTATCTACACGGATCCAACGAAGGGAACAGAACAGCCCATCCATACGCATATGATCCACTCGGATCCGCCGACAACACATCTCAATAACTCTAATGTCCTGAATTCTTCAGAATTCCTCCAGCGCGCATAACCAGGATGCGGGGAAATTATATATAATAATTATAGGGAAAAGAAACCTTGGGAGGGCAACCTGAGGTCCCGATATAGGACATCCCGCCAACCAACCAAGGAACACGGAGTACCCTAGCCCGGGTCCCCATGTTTACCTCGCAAGGCCCCCTTAATATTCCCTAAGGCATGCTAACAATATCATAAGCTTGTATTTAATTAAATAAATCAAACTAATAGGACGCATGCATAGGTCGAGGCTTTCCTAGCATGATAACGAGGTGACAGGATGCACGGCTCATACATATATCCTAAGGGTGCAAGTCCCTAACATACAAGTCTAGGGTGGCATGCATTCTACACATTAATCATGCTTGCATGGATTACAATTAACAAGTTAATATCAACTGCGGTACCCCAGGGGAGGACGGTATACGCCCAAGTGCATATAGCGCCTCCCAACTGGGTTGGGTTGTCCCACTCACCGGTAACCGGGTCATCGCGCGACCGTCCGTCAAGATCTGCAAGACAGGGTGATCGACTTGGTGAGTAAAATACACAAAAATACCACAAAATACACAAAAATACTCTAAAAATATCCAATACTCGGACAAGCGTACATACGGCCTGTACGCACGCGAGCCCGAGCACTCCGACTCACTCCCGAACCCCCGACAACCACCCGCATGGCCACCCGCCCCCGGATGCACTGCCGCGCCTCAGCCCGCGCACCTAGGCGCACCACCGGGCCCCTGCCCGCACGCCTGGACACGCTGCCGAGCCACTCGGGTGCACCACGCACCCACTGCGCCCCATCGCAGCAGACCCGCGCGCACACCGCACGCCCTCGCCCAGCGCCTCGCCCCGCGCGCACCCCGCGCGCACCACCGCTCACCCAGCGCGACATCGACTCGCTCCGCGTGCACGACCGGCTCGCCCACCGCGCGCGCACAGCACGCCTGCGCCTCTGCGCAGGGCTCCGCGCGCACGCTCCCGCACGGTGCCCAGCGCCTAGCGTCCAGCGCCCAGCACTCCCGCGCCCAGCGCCCAGCACACGCGCCCAGCACACGCCCCAGCTCCACCCGAGCGCACGCACGCGAGCACGTTCGCGCGCACGCGCGCGCGCGCCCTGCCAACTGCTCCACCTGCTACGCCTGTGCTGCCAGTGCTGCTGCCTGTGCTGCCATCCTGCCCGGGACAGACAACCACCCTGCCCGAGCCACCCTACCTCCTCTATCCGGCCACCAATGGCCTCCGACTGCCCCTAACCACCACCCACAGCCACCAACCGCCACCACACACTCAAAAACATCCCCTAACATACATCTAAACAAGAAAAGGAAGGAAAGAACCCTTACCCAAGGAAAGGAGAGGAAAGGAAGGGAACCGGAAGCTCTTCGTGCACCGAAACGCCTCCCCAAAGCCTTCCACCACCAAGGTCTCTTCCCACCCTCAAAGGGGCTGAAATCTGAGGAGAAAAGAGGGTGTGAGGAGGGGCTAAACACACCGGAATTCGAATCCGAAACTACCGGTAGATAGATCGGATGAGATCTAACCTTTCTATGTTTTGAGTTTTGTGTTTCAAGCACCCTAGGTGGCTCAAAATCAAGAAAATGAGAGAGGGGGAGAGAGAAAAACCATTTGAGAAGATGATGAATAGTGTAGGGCAACTTTTGCTACTCACTTAAATAAGTCAACTCAACATTAATTAGGGTTAACTAGGGTTAAGGCTTGATTAATTAGGTTTAAGTGAGTTTTAAGTGGGATTTGACTTGGGTCAACCCAACCACACAAAAAAACAAAAAGGGTTGACCAAGTCATGGGCCCACTTTAACCGAGTCAACTCTCCCAATGACTTCTCGCTCGGTCAAAACCCGGATACCCACGGAACTGTGAAATTCTGAAATGTACCGGAATGCGATGAAATTTTTTTGAGTGGCTTAGAATGGCACCAGGACACATAATATGCAGTTAGATTTCAATCGGAGTCCTCAAACACAGGACGATAGCTAACAGTCCAAAATTTTGCGGTTCCGATCGAAAAACAAAAAAAAACTCAAAAACTGCCAAAATGCTCCAATGGTTACCAGAAGGCAAAAAGTGACACATATAAACAGTTAATATCTTGTGGATGCATAGTTTAGATTATGAGATCTCTAAGATGCTTTTATTTTTATAATGGTGCACAATTCTGGCACTGTTTGTTTCTAAAATGATATTTTCATAGTAATTAAGATTTTCCCTATCATTTCAGGGACAAAAAAATGATAACCAGTACCATCTTTAGGAAAGTATATCTTAATCAGTTCTACTATCTCTTTGTCTACTTCAGATTTCTCAATAGAGAATAGTGCACAGAAGTTTTGAGTTCATAATTGCTTTGTGATTCTGGAGAAGCTATTTCAGCAAGTACGGCAAATTGATTTTGATTTTAAAGAGATTTTCTTCCTTAACCTCTGGCTTTATGAGGTTTACAGAAGGTCTTGAGCTCTCAATTTTTAGGGTCCTTTGGGGAATGATCTTTGCCTTTTTCTTTTGGTCCATTTCCTTGCAAGAATTCACGCGAGAGATAATCAGGAAGACTATTAAAGTCTCCTTTAATGTATTCTATGCCAAAATCATAAATTCCTAATAATGCTTGCCATCTAGCAAAAATTTGTTTTGATGCAAGATTTCTTACATCTTTTTCAAGTACATATTTTGCTGAGCTACAATCTATCCTTAAGAGGAACTTTTGGTTTAAAATGTCCCCTTGGAATTTGGTTATGCAATTAACTATGGCAAGGATCTCCTTTTTTATTGTGGAATATTTTCTTTGAGCTTCATTCCACGTCCCTGAAGTAAATCTTACTAATTGTTCTTTGTTATCAATCCTTTGTTTTAGTATTCCTCCATATCCTATGTCAGAGGCATCAGTTTCTATGATTTTTGGTGCATTGGGGCTTGCTATATTCAAGCATGGCAACTGCTTTACTTTCCCTTTAATCCTTTGGACTGCATGGGTATGTTCTATGGTCCAAGGTGTAGGATTTTTCTTTAGTCTGTTGGACAAAAGCTTTCTGTCCAAGGCTACATTTTTATAAAAGTCTGAGACATAGTTGAGACAACCAAGAAACCTTTGAAGTTGTTTTTTATCTTTCATGTCATCCGGGAATTTGTCTGCAAAATCTATTACCCTTTTTATGGGTGTAATATCATTTCCGGAGATTTTATATCCTAGAAATTGAACTGTGGTCTGGAAGAGTTTTACCTTCTTGGCTGATACTACCAAACCATTTTGTTTTACTATTTTAAGAAAGATATTTAGATGTTTCCAATGTTTATCTATGTTCTCAGAAAATATTAGTACATCATCAATATAGACAATGGAAAAAGATCCATAAGGATTAAATATTTCATTCATTATGTTTTGAAATTCCGAGGGTGCATTTTTTAGCCCAAAAGGTAAAACATTCCACTCATAATGCCCAAATGGCACTGTAAAGGCAGTCTTGTATCTATCTTCTTCTTTTATCTGGATTTGCCAGAATCCTGATTTAAGGTCAAACTTAGAAAATTTTGGAATTATAGACCCTTTTGATCAGATCTTGCTTATTGGGGATAGGATACCTGATCCACTGGAGTACTTTATTTAATGGCTTATAATTTATGACAAGTCTTGGTACTCCCCTTTCTAACTCTGCGGCTTTTTCTACATAGAAAGCTGCACAGCTCCAAGGTGAGGAGCTCTTCCTAATAAGGTTTTTTGCAAGTAGCTGGGATATTTCCTCTTTGCAGATCTCAAGGAGCCTATTATTCATTTGGATGGGCCTGGCTTTTGTGGGGATGTTTTCTTCATTAAAGTCTTTGATGTATGGTAGGCTTACCATATGCTTTTTCCTATGCCAGAAGGCAGAGGGTAGATCTGAACAGGCCTCATTTTCAATAGTCTTTTGAAAATCAGAGACCTTCTTTTGGAAAATAGGACTACTGATTTGCTCGGATGTCTTCTGAAACCTGATCTCTTCAGAGAGTTCATTTATAAACTTTTCTTTGTATTCCAAGGCCTGCCTAAGCTGGTTGAGAAAAGATAGCTTTGGTGTAGTACAAAATTTGTATAAAATATTTTTCCCATTTTGGGTGGCATGGATGCCCTCAGTATCAACCGAGAAGGGCTTTATCATATTTATGAAGGGGTTCCTAGGATGACACCCTGACGAAGATCTTTTACTAAAAGGAACGATGTCTTTAAACATGATCCTTTATTACAAACATGGACATCTGGTATCTTATAATTAATCTTTAGGCTCCCCCATTGGCAGTGTTTATACCATGGGTAGTCTTTTCAAAGTATCTTGAAGGGATCAATCCTTCCCTAATGCAGTTCATATCTGCCCCAGTGTCAATAAGGGCCTTGTATTTTAAAGAAAATGTCTTAATTTTTAGGAGGACTTCAACATTCCATTTTTGTTTTGTATATCTTTCGAGAGAGCTAATAAATTCTTCTTCTTCTTCAGGTTGCTCTCTGATAGGTTCTTCATTATCAGAATTTTCAGTGTTTTTCCTTAATTTTGGGATGGCTTCAAGGTATGTAACCCTGTCTCTAAGGTCCTTGATTTCTTTTTTCATATCAATTTGTTCTTTTCTTAATTCCCCTATAGTCACCCTTTTGGGCTTTTCAGATTCTAATATTTGAATTACCTCTTTATAAGAGTATTTTTCTTTATTATCTTCTTGAGTCTGACTGATAGGGGTTTTTATTAAACTGATATATTTTTCTAATTGTCGTTTCTCAATAGAATCAATAGTATCTAAAACGAACTGTTCTTGGACTGAAAGGACCATCAGGCCATCTGTATCTGAGGATGAATCATAGGATTCAGGATCACAACAGTCACAACCACAGCTTTCAGACTCAGAATTCTGTTCTTCTAAGTTTTGTATAGATTCTTTATTTTTCGTTTTTCTATTAAAGCATTTATTGGCATAATGTCCTTTCTGCTTGCATTTGAAGCAGGTAGGAGGATTAGTGGTGTTGAGTTTCTTTTTGGGGAACCGCTTTCTGGTTTTTTGAACAGGGATCTATTTGAGTTATAATATCTTCTCTCAGGAGGTCTTTTATTATAAGAATGTTTGGTATTCCTTTTCCGAGATCTAGAAGGACTCTTAATGTCTTCCTTCTGATACCCGAACTGGTAGCAGAAGTCTCCAAGTTCTCTCTTGGAAGTCAAATGTTGATTTTTGAGCTGATTCTTTATCTTCAGATCATTGCAAAGGGCCAGACCTATCAGGTTTATTTTTTGTATAAGCTCTCCGAATGTTATGACGGAGTAAGGGATGTGTCCCCCATATTCTTGACGAAGGCTGTTTCTAACCCTTTCAGCGAAGAGCTTGGGTAGCCCAGAGACAAACTTTTCTTTCCAAAAGTCATTGTTTGAATTGTCTATCCTATAAATTTGTGATAAAAATGTGTCCTTATACCATCTAAAATCAGATAAGGTTGGACACCTAAGATTTATAAGTTGTTCTCTAATCCTGTCAGCAGTGTCACTATGGCTGCCAACAAAATGTTTAAATATAGTGAGAACTAGTGTAGTGACAATATCAGGCTCAGATCTCCCATTGGGATCTACTTTTACAGCTGTATAAATAGCACGTCTTTGCTCAGGGGTAATGAAGTTATCCCACCAGCCTCTTAATTGACCCATGAAAGATGTGGTTATCATATCAGTTATATGTTTATCACTATTACCCTGTATCCTACAGGCATTAGCATAAATAAGCATAGAATGACATAATTGGCTGATTTGATATTCAGACATGCCATCAAGATTCCATTCAACGAGAGATTTTCCATCATAGGAGGTTGTAAGAGTAATATCATTATTTTCTTCTATTTGAACATCAACTGGGGTTGGTCTCCTATAGAAGTTTTTTGTTCTCGAGGTCTGAGTTATAGTCCCGAGCTTATTGATTTCAATATCAGAATGATCAGGAGAGTTTTCAGACATGCTTCCATTCTCACTGTCTTCTTGGGAGTCTTCTTCACAAGAGGACTCATCATTGAGGTTATTAATGGATAATTTTCCCAGTCTTTCAGATAATTTAAACAGCAATTCTTCAGAATGTGTATCTTTGAACTTGATCCCTTTTTCAAGATTTTGTTGAGGAATGAATATTGGTTTTTCAGTCTTTTTTACTATATTTTTGGATGAAGTAGCCGAGGCCTTTAGATTTTGCAGACCTTCGGTATGAATATTGTCAAGGATACAGTTTTCAGCGAGGGCTTTCTCTATTCTTTCAGTTTGGCTACTTATAGATCTCAAAGCAACATTAGTAAAATTATTTTGTTCCATGACCTGAATAAAATATTCTGCCTTGAAGGGACTACCAGGGTCTATCCCAATAGTAGTCTTAAGAGGGCTGGCTATAATGTCAGATTTTGTAACTTTAATCTTTTCAAACGGTGGATGAATTGATTCCACCTCTTCATTGTTATACTTCCTCCATTTAGTGGTATATTTATCAATTTTTTCAAGGACCATAGCATGGTCTTCTTTGGGAAGATCAACGAGCATGTTTTGTAACATCGAATATAAGTATGTTCAAACCAATAAAAGAAATATACAATGTTTCGTTCAAATCTCATATGATCATACCACTATTCTCTAATCGGGCCTTGTTCTTCTTTGGGTATAGTGTTGAAAAATCATTTCCTTTTCTCATCATTTTTTTATGAATAAAAATCTTTTTTATAATTTCTTTATCTATTTCATAGTCATCATGTTCGCTTATAGTAAGCATGTCCGACTCAGCGGGATCATATTCAGATGGAATTTCATATTGAGTTTCAGCCTAAATATCATAAACTGTTGATGCAACCCCTATAGGCTGGCTAAAGTAGGAGTCATGGGTTGCCAAATACTGGCTATTTCTCTTAGAAACATAGCGTCTTCTGGGAGTCAAGTTTTCCCTTCTGCTTACCGGAGTAGTTCTAAAAGATCTTGTCCTTTGAAAACCACAATTAGTATTAGAAAATCGTATTTCAATATTACCACCATCCTTTTCAAGAATTTCTTTAAGGTCTGAGTTTTCCAGGGGCTTATCAGGTTGAGCATTTTCAAGGGTCCAGGAATTTGGCAGTCTGATCTCATCCCATTTTAAAGTTTTAGGGATAAAAGAGTTATTTTTTGGGTTCGTCTGAAGCAAAGTAGTAATACCTTTAATATCTGAGACCCTACTTTTAGGGGATAAAGTGTTCATGACCTTGAAATATACCCTATAACTAAGGTTTATATTTAAAGTGCCATTATTAAGGCTGAAACCATTAGTCTGGATTCTCAGGACTAAAGCATCCAAAATGTTGGGATCAGCTAAGGACACAGAGAAATTAGGAAAGGCATTAAAAAATATCGGTCATTTACTTAAGCTGGATTCAACTATCCCTAGAACAGAATCGGCAAATCTTAGATGCCTATTGTCTTGGAGACATACTAAAACCGCAATACTCAAGTTTTCTTGAACTAGGGCATCTACGGATACCTGCACTAATCCAATGTGAAGATAGGGAAATTGGGGTTTTGCCCTAATCCTGTCTATCTCCTTTTGGGATATAAGGTGGAAATTCTCATGCCCATCAGTCAAAGGAATAGTTCTTTCAATAGTCTTGATATAATAGTCTGTTTTAAGACTAAAGGTGTTACAAACATATATCTCGTTGAATGGGACTTTAGGGATCTTCCAATTACTGACAGATTGTTCTATACTCTCATAATTTATCTGTTGCATGTTTTTGATGGACATAGTTCTAATGGCAGAAGAATTCGATGTTCTAGAGGTGGAGGCTCCATCCGTAGAAGTGGAGGCTTCATGTGCCCATGATATAAGGGATCGGAAAAGATTGGGAGTATAGGGAAACCAGTCAACGACGTATTACGTCCCTAACTCTACTGAATCTTAAATGAGAGTGTGGACAACGCGACTAAAAAATCTCAAAAGCACTATTCACTGACCGGTACTGTTCATAAAGTACTGTTCATACAAGCAAATCCCTTGATCAATGGAGTGTATCAGTGCTATTTATTTTAATCTTAAGTGTATTTGCAATGGGGTTACATTATGCACTTGACACTTTGTATATATGTTTCTTCATACAATGATGGAGTAGTAACACCACTATATTTTTTGGTAGGGAAAAATGTATGTAACACTGAAAGTTTACTTATATCCATATCAACCCCTCTTTTTTAAAAGCATTCATATAACCCCCTGATTGGGTTATATAGATATACCCCATGCTGGTAATGCTTTTAAACTAGGGTTACCCTCGTCACTTTCACCCACACTTAATGGAAAAATGCATATAAACCCTTAAAAGTTTGCAAATGTCCATATTGAACCCTCATTTTTCTGAATATCCATATAACCCCTATTTAGCCCTTGAATTTGTTTTCTATTAAAATTTAATGAATATTCTGTTTATTTTCTATCAAATTTTAAGAAATATTCTGGGTATATTATATGTATTGCAAATGCGTTTATTTAAATAATCTCATGAGAATTTAAAAAAATTAAATATAATCTCTCTAAATAATCAAATATTCTTCCATAAAAAAAAACCGTTATGTTTCTTCCTCAATATGTTAATAATAAATTATTGTTTATTGTTAGGTTAACCACACACAAGTTTTAACTGGATAATAGTAGGGGGTGATATGAATTAAACACATAATTTCAGGTGGTTATATGGATATTCTGAAACATGAGGGGTCAATATGTATATTCATAATCTTTTAGGGGGTTGTATGAATATATATTTTTAAAGTGACGTTAAGTAATGGAATATTCCAAGAATATCTTCCTAAATTGATAGTAATTTAACTAAAAGGTTTTTTTGTTTAACCACATAAACTTTTAGGGGGTCATATGGATTTTCAGAAAAAACAAACGGTAATATGGATATTAGCAAACTTTCAAGGGGTTATATGTATTTTTTCCTTTTTGGTCCGTAGAAAAGTGTATTGCTATATAGTTAGATACAAAAGACCAAACGTTAGTGGTCAGGTCCTAATTTACAGTGAATTTACAAAATAACAGCACAACTGAGGAGGATGGGGTGCGTCCAACAAAGTGCCAGAAACAAGTATTACTCTCCAGTATAATTATGGAGTCATTCGTTTAGCTTTTAAACACATAGACCAGTGAGGGCAGAATGGGCCCTCATACAAAGCCCCTATAATAACAGTTATATTTGTTTTGCAGATGACCAAATGTTATTAATAGACAGCACCCCAACCACAGCTCAGAATCTTCTTGCTCTCCCCTCCAAGTTTGCAGCATGGTCTGATTTATAATTGAACAGAGCACTAGTCATATGTACACGAGAGAGAGCCCATCCTTGGAGTCGACCCTCACAACCCATTGGTCAAGCATCTGGAACACCCTCTTTTCTCAGGTTCTCTAAATGCTCACATGTGCCAACCACTCTTAATCTCTTGTGGATAAAAGTAGAAAGACTATTAAGGTCATTTACTCTCACTAGCCAGAAGGGCAGAGCTCCTGGAAAATGGACTTACTTCCAAAAGTATCGAAAACCTCCACATATGAGAAGTTTGTTTGGGGAACTCCCCTTCTCCTTAAGGTTTTTAAATAAAATAAAAAGGCAGGTGGTTTGGGTATAAAACTAGTGAAATTATGGAATGAGGCATTGTTAAGTTTTATCTCCAGCAAGCTATCTCGATGGGTGACATGGATTAAGGGCAGATACCTCAGCAGATTTTCCTTTTGTGAGTTTACTCCACGGAATTCTGGTTCATGGGGTGACGACAGTTAATCAAGAACAGGCCAGGCATTGGATTAAAGAGGGGGCCTAGGATGTCGTTCTTAATGGCAACTCTACAAACAAATGGGAAAATCCTTGGTTAGATGGAACTGGTTTAAACCTTACTTCCTTAACTATCCAACCCCACATGGAGTTGAAACTTTGCTAAGCTCCCTCATCCGAAATGGACATTGGGCCAAGCCAGACAGGTGAGACCCTTGTCTGAGTCCCTTTGGAATGAACAGAGAAAATTCCATTATGGGGAGGATCTTATTATCTAGCTGCACATAAGGTAGGGGGATCTCAACGTACAAGCAACATTCTCTTCTTTAGTGGAAGTGAAGCCTAAACAGGGCTAGACAAGGTGGGTTTGGCAGGGATTCCAGGTTCCAAGACAGTCTTTATGTTGTTTGTTGGCTTTGTTAAACAGGCTGCCCACCAAGGATAGATTGTTCAAGGGACTAATTTCTTACACCTCGCGTGTTGTATGTAACCATGGAACTGAGGATAATATTTATCCTTTTCTCCTATTTTCGTTTAATATTCATCCTTTTCTCCTATGTTCGTTCTCGGCTTTCATCTAGGAGAGCTTGCTAAAGAAGATGGGGTTAAAAAGCCTAGGTGTCTGACGCTTGTAGACTGGGCTAAGAAGCTTAGGGATATCTTCGCTACTGATCCTTAAAAAGCCTATCATTAAGTCCATGTTCTCTACCACCATATGGTTTATATGGAAGGAGAGGAATGTCAGTCTCCTTCAATGCACGCAACCACAAGATAGCACTTTGAGGCTCATCCCTTCTTAACATCAGAAGCCTCTTTGGGAATTTGGCCTTGAGATGCACTCTCATGCCTGAGTTGAGTTGCAGAAAATTTTTCAATTTCCCCACTAAACAAGGTAAAGGTTGAATCTTTTGTCATGGTCTCCTCATCCTCTTAATTGGGTAAAAAGTAAACTCCCTTGGTTCGTTGACTTCTGATAGAGCCGGTCATGGCTGCATTCTCAGAGACCACCAATCTAAATTCATTGCTGCCTCAACCTCAAGACTGGAAATTGCCTCAATAAACTTCTTAGAATTGCGGGGGTTGATCAAGGGATAAGGACTGCAATTCATTTGACTTTTACAAATGTCACAAATGTCTGGTTGGAGTCTCGACTTTAAAATCATGGTTTCTTGGCTGCATGACAAAGGAAAGCCACCATGGACTGCGATCAGACTACTGATAGAAGTCGATCATCATCTTTTCAATATCTCTCAGTGGAAGGTTTCTTACATTTCTAGAGGAGGCAACAGGGCTTGGCCTCATATAATTAAGCCATGGGTATCAAACATTATAATCAGGAGGATCTCTGGCCACAACTTTTAAATTTTATGGAGGACAAGCACCAGATTCCCCAGCTGAGAACAAAGCTGAAGCAGGCACAGTGTACCTTGTATACTCCCTCAGGCATGAAGGTCATCCAGATCTGTAGCTCTTTATTCAAAAGTCAGTGACTGATTGTATAAGCCTATGGAGTGCCCTCTTCTGAGTAGCCAGACCTTTCAGGTTATCTTGTAACTGCACTTGCTGTACAAAGTTTTGACTTTTATGTAACTTAGTATAGGCTCTGCCTTTTGTAATGTCTTTTTGGTCAATACAAACTCAATTATCAACCAAGAAAAACCTCAATTATCAACCAAGAAAAAAAGCTGTATGAAGACTTCAAACAGGGAAACTTGGCTGTGGACATTGCATACACTAAATTTATAGTGAGATCATGGCATTGTGTGTTAAGGGACAACTATACATCTACCTACCCTTGGCGCTTGTATAGCAGCACAAGCAGCGGCAGCAGAAGTAGTATGTCAAGAATTAATTTGAGTATGGTCTTGACCAAGGCTCCAGAAATCAGATTCATTTTTTTTTTATTTTTTATTTTTATGATTAAGGTTATTTATTCAGGTGATATGCCTGTGGAATGTTTTTTTAAGTTAAGCACTGGGACATGAACCCAAGACCTAGTGATTGCAGATTTTATTGTCAACCTTTGAGCTATGGATCCATGCCCTTAAAAAAGGTGTACACAATCACCCACAAAAATGTACATTAGGTAAGTCTAGAGGATTTGACCTCGAGACCAATGGAGAATAAACCCATGGCTCTAGTCAAAGAGCCATCCCTGTGGGTATGGAATGTTTAGATGGTCAGGAATTCAAATTCACTCATGGAGATATTATCAAATTGTTCATGCAACGGATCCTGTCACATAACGTGCATGACATCTCATTAGAGATGGAGTCATTCGTTCAAGAACCAGTGCTTGATTGATTATATGTAATTCATCTTACAAAGAATCTGCAGCCTTAACTATTGTTTATGAAGAACTTTTTTATTGAAACTTATTCTTTGCCATCAGCATCATACAAACACAGCAATCCAGGATAAGTTAGAATTGAGATATGTTTATTCCATATAACTACACAGAAATAAGTAGATAAGACTTATCCCTAATCCAACAACCCAGTATTTTCCTAGAATATGGATTCTAGCTTCCCCCTAAGATAGAGCTTATTTTTTCATCTGAATAACTATCATATATCTATCCCAACTAAATAATTATGCCTTTTTTGGTTTATAACCTACCTGTGAGCCAAATAGAGACTAATATTCACCTAATCACCTGTACTACACAACTTAACATGCTTCTCAACAAGACCGTCAATCAGCACCAGTCCACTTGAATTTTAAAGCTTTCACTGGCTATGATGGGTGAATAAAGCTTGGTACCTTTCTTCTGATTTAGAATCCCACATATTGTGTATACTGAGCATATGCTCCAGACTGCAAGCCAATAGGGGCACGAGTCACATCATCTGGAAGATCGAATGCTTCGACAAGTTCTCTGGCAACACCCTTCACTTGGAAACTGAGGTATTCCCTGAGTTTGTGGATTGCCTGCAGCCCAAAACAAATTATAACACCATTAGTCAGTCGAATATTCTGAGTACACAATAGTTGATGTCATAGTACCTTAGCCTTATTTGGTGTTACATAATCTACATTACGATAGGTTCCAATATCATTCCAGATCCGATCCAATGCATATAGATCACAAACAAGCTTCAGAACAGCACGGGTGTCCTTGTCAGGGCAACTGCAGCCAGACACAGCCAATTATATGTTCGTGAAAAATAAATGCTGCAAGACAAGCTTCCAAGGAATTTCTGAGGCCAAAAGGCTGACATACCTCTGCACAGCATCAATAAACTTAGCAAGGATGACTGATTCAATGTGGGACTCAGCAAGCGTCAGTAAGTGATTTAAGCACCTATTCCATGCACCGAAGCCACCAAGAGTCTTCATGTGTTTGCGTAGGCGAAGAGCAGCACTTTGGAGCAAACGAGAAGTTCGGTACTACTCATAAGAAAAACATATAAGATACGGTCTTGCACAAAATTCCACTGTAACAGAGCCATAACAATGCAACAATACTCTTGAGGACCAAAACTTACCCTAAATGCATCTAGCTGGAATTCAGGATCTCGCAAGTGTTCTTCACCTTCCCATCGAACAATTACAGGATTTGGTTGGGACAGATACTTGTTCATAGATTCCCTCAAGTAATTCCAAGTCACGGTGAGAGTTCCCCCTTTAAATTTCTCCTGATATTGTTTCAAGAGATCACCTGCAACCTACCAGGAGAAAAAAAAAACCAAAAAGTTTTTCATTTGTTTTGTCATGTCAAACAACTAGTTCTCCCATGAGAGGAACGTTTTCTATACCTGCTGCAGAAGCACCGTATTATCACCTTCAAATGTCTGAAATATATCGTGATCATTTCTCAAGCTACCGAATCTGTTGACAGCAGCATAGCCATGACCACCACAGGCTTCCCGGCATATGCTCAACGACTTCGCAGTGTATGACGTCACATAAACCTTGAGTCCTGCAGAGAGCGAGTGAACATCTCCAACAACCTGTTCATCATGGGACTTCTTCATTTCTGAATACTTCTCTACCAGATACTTGGTAGCAAAATGAAATGCGTAAGTCGAAGCTAGCATAGGCATGAGCTTGTGTTGCTGAGACTGGTAGTCCAAAATGCTGATCTCAGGCTGTTTGGGAGGGCCAAATTGCTGGCGAAGGAGAGAGTATCGTACAGCAATGGTGACAGCAAGTTTGAGGACACCAACAGAGGAATACGCGAGGCCGACTCTCCCCCCAACAAGTTCCCCTAGAGTGGCAGCAAACCTTTTATTAGTTGTTGAAAGACCGCTTGTGTATTTCCCATCTGGTGAAACGTCTCCAAATCTATTAAGCAGATTATCTCTTGGTATTCTCACAGAACGGAACCTTAATGCACCATTATCAACCCCATTAAGTCCAATCTTGTGCCCACAGTCATGGATTTCAATACCAGGAAGCACCTGATGGGTCTTCAAATCCCTTATGGGGACAATGAAGGCATGGACACCCATATCAGCGCCTCCTTCTGTTGGCAATATGAGCTTTGCAAACACTGTCGCAAACTTCCCATGAACCGCCGCATTCCCAATCCACCATTTAATAGCCCCATCATTGGGTGTGTCAATGATGAACTCATCAGTGATTGGGTCAAAAGTGGCAGTTGTTTGGAGGCCTTGAACATTCGAACCTTCACCAAATAAAAAAAATGACAAAAATAAATTATAAATCAGCCTAGACACTGAGGCCCCATTTTGAATTAACTAACAACAACTAATTCTTTGAAAAGTTCATTTTCAGTGTTTTTTCCAGACAGAAAAAATTGTCTTCCACATCTATCTATAGACACAAATATCAAAATTCAAAAGCCAAAATCTGAAGGGCCGAAGTACTGGAACCTAATTTTGGAAGAAAATACGATTTCCAAAACAGAATCCGTCCAATAATCAGTTCCAAATGGGGCCCATGACTTCGGTCAAAACTTTAAGCGCGTTGATACACGCAATCCTTTTTGCAGCCCCATACACTATGATAACGTAGTATATACTGTGCTATCACAGTGTATGGGTTTTATCATAGTATATGACATAATTTTTTTTTTTCTTTTTTTTATTATAAAAAAAAATATACTAATGTTTCTCAGTATATAATATACTTTATTTCATATAACAGCGTACACTTCAAAAGGTGAGTATATGATTTAAAAAAAAAAATTGGGATGGACTGCAATTGGAGCTGCAATGGGGGTTGTGTGTATCTTTTTCTGAACTTTAATAAACCACGTTAATAATTATAAAAAAAAACAATCAATTGAAGAGCTCACCATGATGAAGCTCTGTCATCGCAAAGCACCCAAGATATTCCAAGCTGTCAATCCCATCTAAGTACTTATCCCTATGTTTTTGAGTTCCCAAGTTGATCACAGACCCACCCCAAAGGCTGCATCACAGAGGCATAAAAAGATGCATTTTGTTAGATCCAAATCATACAAAAAATCAAATAACGGTTCGATAACACCATCATTGAAAACCCTAAATTCAATTTCTAAAACAGAACAGACCATTCTTTACCTGTACTGGACCCCCATTTTAATGCCGAGTGACATGTCGACGCCCCCGACGGCCTCAAGCACCGCGAAGTACCTCTCGGGGTCGTCCAAAACGTACTGGAACGGCCGGATCCCGGCGTCGCGTACGATCCCGGAGAGCTGCCTCATGCAGAGCTCCCGGTGGTCGTCCTTCAGTATCTCGATCGGCGTCTGGAGATCGGGACGGGAGCTGAAGAAATCGAAGATCCTCTCCTGGAGGTCCCTGTGCTTCCCCTTCATCACCTCGGTCAGCGCCGACACGCTCGCCTTCAACGGCTTCCTCGCGCATGGTAGTGGGACTAGCTGATGTTGATCCGAGCCGTCGGTGTGGATGAGGTGGGAGGAGATCCGTCCGATTCGACGGAGGTGGGGCTGGTCTTCTTCGTCGGTCGTCGGGTTTCGATTTGAGGAATCCATTGCGATGCGGAGGATTAGGGGGAGAAGAAGTGGATTTTATTTTTGTTATTAGAGGAGTTTGGGTGTACACGGCACGCGAAGGTGACGTGGTGGTTATATCGGGGAGTTGAACTTTTTTTTTTTTTTATGCAAACTGGTAGGCAACGGGGAGTTGAACCTGAATGTGATGGGGGAGCGGTTGTGGTTGGCGCGCTTTTCAACGATATGGGATTGGGAGGGCAACGTGGATTGTTTCACATCCCTGATGATGATGATCGTGAATCTATCTTGATGGGGATAAGAACAATTGTTTCCGTTGTTGAAGGAGACGATGTGATCGCAACCGATTTTTTGATGAAAAAAGAATAATATTATCGGAGATGATTTAATTACAATATTAACTCTTTTTTTGTCGCTTTTTGCAATCGCATTATGTTTATCTATTATTATTATTTTATTTATTTTATTTTTATTTTAGAAATACTCTATATCCAGAGCGCACAATCAGTTCAAAAGGCCACAAGAACCAATCCCAGCTGACTAAACCAATCCCGACCGCCATGCTAGAGCATGGGGGAACCATCTATTTTTCTATTTTCTATTTGAGAGTGCCCATTATTTTATTTCTAATTTTATCATTTCATTTCATAGAATTTTTGCCAATAATACCTTTATACATATGTATCTATTAATTTATATTAATTATTATTAATTTGTATATTATCATTATTTAAATTACATATGAGCATGTAATGTTATTCCACGTGTTTTAACATAGGTAAAATAGTAGCGTATTACTTACTTATGTTTAAAGGAAAAGTGACCTACTTTTCATTTTCATTTTCATTTTCATCCTCCCACATATTTAACAAGCATTTCTATTTTTTAGTGAAAATACTCAAAAAATTATTCTAAAAACTACAAATACCCAAATCAGTCCATTTTTAAAATTATATCTAAAAAAATCTTATTGTATACAATGACTTGACTATCAAATATGTTATCTACTATTTATACATTATCAAATATATTTAATTATTTAATACTCCAATTAAGAAATATTAAATATTTTAGATAAACATTCTAAAGTCATTTGAGGTACTTATATATGTTTAATACTAGTTAATGCACACATGCGATGCACGTGAATTATTATGAACATTATTTGAAATTATTATTATTTAATTAAATATTGAAGTTAATATTATATTGTTATTATATCTAATGCTTACTTATTAAAAGAATTCTGACCCAGTATTTTCATTTCTCTTTTTATCCTTTAAACAATTGATTAATTACTAATATATATATATATATATATATATATTGTTATTAAATTTTTTAGATATATATATATATATATATATATATATATATATATATATGTGGACGATATGGTGCGGACATCATACCTCATTTTAATATGCAGTTACCTTATAATCACCGTACAATTGGAGTGCATTTAATCGGATGGTGAGAAGATATTCCATAAAAAAATTACAAGAGAAAAATAGGGAGATTGTGTGGAGAAAAAAGAGGGATCACGGATATATATGATTTCATGGGGTGATTATTTTAACCGTCTGATTAAAATTCATTTAATCGGATGGTAATGACATGGTGACCACACCTAAGGAAGAGGGTATGGTGACCGCATCTTATCATTTCACTATATATATATATATTTTAAACATTTAAAATATATAATGGATAAACACATGATGGATATATCTATTACTTACTTATTAAAAGGATTCTGACGTAGTATTTTCATTTTCCTTTTTATCCTTTAAACAATTGATTAATTACTAATATATATCTATTACTTATACTTATTAAAAGGATTCTGACCCAGTATTTTCATTTCCCTTTTTATCCTTTAAATAATTTATTAATTACTAATATATATATATATATATTTATTAATTTAAAATTTAAAATTTTAAAATATATAATAGACAAACACATGATGGATATACATGGATTATAAGAATTTTCATTTCCCTTTTTATCCTTCCTTAAATTTTTTAATTACTTATATCCTATTAATTCAAAATTTTAAATTTTCATATATCAGGTTTAGATTAATGATATGCAAATTTTTCATTTTTTTACCCCCTCATTCATATATGGTAATTATTATATCGTATTTATTTGAAAATTAAGATTACAAATTAGATTTTTATAAATCATAAATATATTTGAATATTTATAAATCTATTACTTACTTATTAAAAGGATTATGACCCAGTATTTTCATTTCCCTTTTTATCCTTTAAACAATTGATTAATTACTATAATATATATATATATATATATATTTAAATTTTAAAATTTTAAAATATATAATGGATAAACACATGATGGATATACATGGATTATAAGAATTTTCATTTCCCTTTTTATCCTTCCTTAAATTTTTTAATTACTTATATCCTATTAATTCAAAATTTTAAATTTTCATATATCAGGATTAGATAACTGAGATACAAGTTTTTCATTTTTTTACCCCCTCATTCATTTATGGTAATTATTATATCTTATTTATTTGAAATTTAAGATTACAAATTAGATTTTTATAAATCATAAATATATTTGAATATTTATAAATCAGATTTAATTTAATTATATCATGAAATTATATTAATTCAAAATTAAAGATATTCATTATTTTAAAGGATTTTTTATTTTTAGGTCCCTATGAACTATATGATTTAGTGATCGATCACTCACTTCTTCATATTTCAGTTTAAGTCCCTAGCTTTAAAGAATATGTTTTTTATTAGTCCCTTGCAGGGACCTATTCCTAATTTATTTGTTTTTTTTAGTTCTTGGGAGGGACTAAAAAGAACATATCATTTAAATCTGGGGATTTAGACAGCAATATGAAGAAGTGATGGATCAATAACTAAATCATATAGTTTATGGGAAAAACCCTATCCTAAATTCAAAATAATAAGTTCTTTAATATTTTAAATTCAAAATACTTATAGATAATATTGGATCTTACTAAACTAAAAAATCTATTATCTATTACTTACTAAACTTACTTATTAAAAGGATTCTGACCCACTATTTTCATTTCCATTTTTATCCTTTAAGCAAATGATTAATTACTCTTACATATATTTATTTGAATTTTAAAATTTATTTAATAATACACAAGATTTAATGGATTTGCTTTTTTTTAGAATCTAATCTATCTAACAAGATTTATATTTAAAATTTTATAATTAACCTAGATAAGATTTTAATAATATTGGGATATATAATAGATTTTTGAATTTAAATTTTATAATACATAAAAATATATTAAAGGAAATATAAAACAAAAATCAATTTAAAAGTGATTTCATGATAAATACCTTAACCACCCTCCTGTGATTTTAGGATAAAATTCACCTATGATAAATACCTTAACCATTCTCCTCTGATTTTAGGATAAAATCCACCTAACACCCCACGTCTCATATTTATTTCATTTACTTCTTTTTTTCGATTTTTTGGTGTTTCTCTTTTTAGAAATTGATTTTTCTTTTTATTTTATTATATTTTATGTTTGGTTTTGTTTCACTAATCATTGGATAGATTTAAAAATAGATTTATTCATTTCTTTTTTAGATGATTGTTTAAATGGATACCACGCATAACTATCATTACATGAGAATGAAGGTGCAAAAAACAGAATGAAAATTTGATCCATATAATAACCGATTGTTTGGAGTATCATTAATTTAATTGAATAAAAATTGATTTTGTTTGTTATAATGAAATATTTTATTTAATTTTTAAAAACTTATATGGATATGAATATCTAAAATCCAAATAAAGTTCTTAGGGAATCTTTAGATAATATTTAATTAATTTGAATTTGATATTAAAAATAAAATTAATTAATTTTTTGTAGCTAAGAATTAAATTAATATTTAAGAACTCAAATTCCCTTATTAATTTGTAGTTCATATTAAAAATAATATTAATTAATTCTTTGTACCTAGGAATAAAGTTAATATTAAAGAACTCAAATTCCTTGTATTCAACATTGGTCTTTTCTCTTATTCTCGTTGGCAAATGGAAAGGTGATATTATTTGATTCACTTTGGATAAATGATTGAGTGAGGGTAATTTTTTTGAGTAAATAAGAGAAAAATAAGGGTTTTTTATTTTTTAAATGATAACTATTCAATAGTTCTTATCTAATTAGAATCCAAAAGATTTGATTTTTCTTATCAAAAATTGATTTGAGTTTTTCTTTTTAATCTTTTTAGTTATTATGTGTACCCGTACTTGATTTTTTTTTTTTTTTTCAGGCTGCACAAATATCTGGCGAGTCTTGGCGCATCATCAAATCCGATCAGGTAACTTGCACTTCTTATTGTTCCTTTTTTTTTTTTTATGGGTTTCATGTTATTCTTACTTCTTAGATATTCCAATTTATTAGTTAGCAGTTAATATTTGTTTAGAAACTTGTACAAATAGTGACTCATATTTGAAATGGAAGATGATACGTATAGTTCCTTGTGTATTTTTATCTGCAGTCCACATCTGCTTTTTTTTTTAATCATATACTCTTCTATTGAAGTATACATTTTTTTTATAAAATAAAATATATATTGAGATACAATTATGTATTTTTATCGTTTTGAAAAAAAAGGAAAATGAAAAAAAAATCTCCTAGAAATTAGAAATACCCATATCAGCCACTTTTTAAAATTATATAAAAAAAATGTCTCATTTTACAGTTTTAGAAACACAAAAGTCTAACATACACTTATGTAATTAGATCTTCAATTTGCCTCTAACCCTTGTTTAAATCTTTTAAAGGTTTTGTTATTATATATCATATTGTATGTTTCTTATATCTTACTTTATGTTGTTTATCACTTTTTAGTGTATATAGTCATAATATGTAATGTGAATCTGTGTTAAACCACAACGTAGCAAATGATATTATAGTATTATAAGTTCTTATTCATACATTTTTATAGTATTATTGGCATATATCTATTTTTTAAAGAAGCGTCAACATTTAAGTGAGTCTATCATAAAAAAAACTCAAATTATATTGACACATATCTCATAAAATCCCCCTAATGACAAATAATTTAGAATAAAAAAATTTCTACATGAGAATGTGTGAAATACTTTAATAAAATTAAAAGGTTTGAAATATTTTAACAAAGTTAAGAGGTGTGGAATAACCTAATAAGAGTCAGAGGCAAGTTAAGGATCTAATTACATAATGGCATATTAGTCTTTGAGTTTCTAAAATTGTAAAATGAAACTTTTTTTTTTTACAATTTTAAAAAGTGACCAATTTGGGTATTTCTAACTTTTAAAGAGATTTTTTTGGTCATTTTCTCTTGAAAATTTGAAAATAATAAATCAATGTATAAATAATATAACCAATGGACAGTGCATACAATTAATTTTAGTTAATCATAATGTTATAAAAAATAACATTTTATTATATTGTTTGCCTTTTTCTTTATTCAATTGAAAGTTATTTCAATTTACCCATGGTATTTATAGATTCACACTTTTGTTGGGCTTTCATTTATATTTTATATATAGGTGTTCTAATTTTGGATCAGTATTGACGATTCTTCTTTTATTATATTAGTGACTGAACCGATAAATATTTTGATATAATAAATAAATGTGTCCAATATTTTTTTTTTTCGTGAGAATTTGTGATTGATATTTCAATTAAATTATATACATGTTATCTTTGTATATATTAAATGAAATAGAAAAAAATTATTTTTGGTGTTGTATTTAGAAAAACATTTTGCATTTTTATTTAATGATTATATATTTTATTATCATTTTTTATTTATATTATATATAATTGAGAATGTTATACCATGTGCTTTAGCACGTGCATATTAACTAGTATATAATATATAAATATGCAAATGTATATCTTGTAAGGGAAAAACTACTTGAATAAATGAAAGAATTCAATAGATACATAATATTAATAATCGTGATATGAAAATAAAATATTAATGTAAATTTGTCTCATGCAATTAAAGTAACAAAGAATATCAAGACATTTCTATTTTTATGCTCATAAAAAAATTAATAAATGAATATATGTAAACATAAATATAAATATTATTTGTGAAATTAATTCATTTTGATTATTAGAATATGTGTTAAAATCATATCTTGAATAAAAACATAAATATAAATATTATAATATTAATAACATAAATAAAAATTCATTATGAGCAATTCAAAAACAGATCTCTGATTAATTCATAAATTTAAATTCATTATATCACATATTCATTTAATTAAAAAAATTAATTAAATTTATATGTTTAATTTGAATTCCTAAATTTCACATATAATTTCAAGTTTTTCAAATATAAAATAAAATTAATAATATAATTTTAAACAGAAATTTGTATTTGGAACTTAGATTAGAGATATAAGATACAAATATTTTTTTTGTACAATTATTTAAATCAATTTTACTAAATGGATGTATATTTTGAAATATCTACGTATAAGAAAATTTAAATAATATCAATTGTCATTTAAAAAAATTAATTTATTTCTCCATAATTTAATATTTTAAAATTTAAAATTTTCATCTATTTTAATTTATCCATATGAAAATCTAAAAATATATTATTTATTTTGAATCATAATTTTCTCTTTAAGTTTAATTTAAACTTATTCAATACAAATAACATTAAAATTATCTATCCTAACATGCTAATCTTATCTATTTTAATTTAATATATGGATATTATCTTATAATATATTATTTTATATTATCAGTTTTAAATTAATTTTTAGTATTCTTATCAATTAATCCATATCTTACTAATCATATAATGTCTCCATTTCTTAATATTTAAATTTTTATTTATTTAAATATTATTTATCCATGTCTAATTTATCCATGTGTTAATATAAAATTTATCTTAATATTATTTTATTAATCCATATCTAAATTTTTTAATTTAAATCAATCTTATAACATACTATTCATTCATAACTTTCAAATTTTAAAGATGTAGTTATATCAGTTTTAAGTTCCATATTTGATAAAATTTCTTATAATATCAATTTTACTTAATTATCTTATAATATATATGTTATTGATCCAAACTTATCATTTTTTATATCAAATTTTAGATCCATGTCTTATTGATTTTGAGTTACATTTTTTAAATAACTTTTGAAAAAACACTATTTACTCTTTGTGTGTGTTGAATTCATGTATGCACTAATCAATTCTCCTAATATTTAAAAATATTCAATCAAACAAAGGATTAAAACTTTTTTATTGTTAAGCAATCCCTACTAAAAATATTCAAAAATAATAAAAACAAAACACACTCAGTCATCCATAAAAACAATCATCTAAAAGCAAATGGAATAAAAAATTTAATTTAATTATTATTGAAATATAACCAAACATTAACCAAAAATTATAAAAACTAAACTCATTTTCTAAAAAGACAAAGACTTAGAAAAAAGAAATGAAGTGAATAGGTGTGATTTTTATTTTTATAAAAGTGATTAAGGTATTTTTGGGGTATTTTTATTTTTTATAAAAGTGATTATAAATTATATTGGAAGGGGACTCTTTATCTAGAATTTCAAATGTCTTAAGCAAAAAAAATTAGGAACAATTTCACTGATTGGCACCTACTATCAAAACCTTGAAATTCTCAAGAAAGATCCTTATTAGGAATTCAATGTTTTCATGTTGTATACATTTAAGCAGGTACACCACTACATTGGAACAAGTCTTAATGACAAGCTAGTGATCATGAGCATAATGTTTAGATGGCACAACAGAAAAATTACTCAATCTAAACCAAATGAATCAAAGATAATAAAAATAAAATTTAAAAATTGAAAACAACTACTTACTTTTTATATTTGTTAAACTCGTGTATGCATTAATCAAATCTCCCGAGATATAAAAATATTTAATCAGAGGATTAGAATTTTTTTATTGTTAATAAATTCCTAGTAAAAATATTTAAAAATATTAAAAACTAAGCACATTCATCATCCCTAAAAACAATCATCGAAAAAAAATGTTAAAATTATTTTTTAACCTAATTATTATTGAAACATAACCAAACATAAACCATAAATTATAAAAAATAAAACTGTTTTCTAAAGAGAGGAAGACTAGGAAAAACTGAAGTGATTAGGTAGACGTGGCATTTATATAATAATTTTTAAATGGATTTTATCCTAAAATCATTGGACAGTGGGTTTGAATATTTATCCTAAAATAACTTTCAATTTAGCATTTTTTTTAAATAGATAATTAGTCTATTTTCGTGGTATTTATTAGGTTAGATGGTTATTTTTTTAAGGGATGATTAGTTAGGGAGTTTTATGCTAATGTTAAATTAATAATTGTTTTCTTTTAAATTGATATCTTTTAGAGAAAATTTAGGATACTTACGTAGAGATTATAAATAATAGATCTCGTGTATATTTTTTTGAAATTGATACCTTGTTAGAGAAAATTTAGGATAGGTGAATAACATTTATTGATGAATATAGTTGTATTTTTAATTAATTTTAAATGATAATATAGAGAAAATATAAGATATGTGAATAAGATTTATTGATGGATATAATTGTACTTTTAATTAATTTTAATGGGTAAAATCAGATAAAATGTTTCCCCTCTAATACTTTTTATAGTAAAATATAGATATCTTATAATATTAATTTTAATTAGTTACCTTATAATATCTTATTTATGAAAATTTATTAGTTTTTATATATCAAAATATTTGTGAAATTGCAGTTTGCCTAGTATTTTTTCATTTAATAAAACACAAAACATAATTATTAAAAACAAAAAAAACATATAATATTTGAATCTAAATAATATTATTAGAACAAAATAAAACATAAAAAATAAAAAAATTGTATTCACAGACATAAATAATAATAATTGTTAAATAAAGTAATAGATGTATATTCCTATGTACTTTTAACAAGTACTAGTTGTTGCGTATGTGCAAATGCACATGAATAGAGTGTAAGACCTTTTTTTTTCATTCATGTTAAATAATTTAAATACAATAACATTATGCAACTACAAAATGAAATATGTATATAGACAGTTTAAATTATGTACTACTTTGAACAATAATAACCAGTGAGATTAAAGAAAAGAGTATATGATAAGATGTATATAATATGATGTGATGTTATATATGATATGATATGATTTTAAAAAAAATAATACAATTGTTGAATTGTTAGATGAGAAATATTCTATGCAAAAAGTGCTCTTGATTGGTCAATTTCTATGTGAATGGAAAACAATGGGTCAGTAAAACCCAAAGTTAGAGATTATAAGATAAAAACAGTCTAAAGATTCCACACCATCAAAGAATTGACGAAGGGAAGGTTTACTTATATATATTATTAATACCAATTGAAAACAGTAACTAATGGAAAGTTGATAAATAGAAAATGAAGAAAAAGGAAAACCAGTCCAATAAAAGAAAATAACAATGTTAAATATTCCACACAACAATTAAGCATAGAACACATATCCATTAACTTATATCAGGTAAATAACAGGGGAATAACTTTAACAGTTGATCATTATAAAATAAAGAAGAAAGAAGAAAAAAACAATGTTAAAGCCACTCCAATAGAAGAAAATAGTATTGTAAAATATGTCACACAACAACTAAAGTATAGAACACCCATCCATTAACTTACATCAGTTACATATAAGGGGAATAACTTAACAACCATGTTTTTAAAAGTTCGACTTTATAAACTTGACAAAAAAGTTATTTCCGTGAGAGAAAGACAACCAAAGACAACCTTGGTTGATCATTTTATACCATACTCTTTTTGTTTTTAGATCCACTGTTGCTCTCGCTGCCTTCTTCAAAATCATTCGTAGTCTCGATATGCTCAGCAATCCAATGTTCCATTGCTCGATCTTAATTTCTCACTAATTTTTTTTTTGTTTAGTGAAAAAGACAGACTTTTTCCCAATGCATGAAACCATTTTTCTATAAAATTTGGATTGGATATTTTTCTGCAATGACATATTTAAAATATTACGATAATCATATGTACATCATAATTTGAATTTAATTGTGTGTTTCATTTCTTTATTCAGCATGATGAATTCTTGAACCAATTAAAATTTCTGAAGCATCGAAAAGAGTAAGCTGAATGGTTCTAATTCCATCAAATACGAGAAGTTTTAGGATGAATCTGAAAAAATGAAATATGGAAAAAATTAGGGAAAAATCCATATAACCCCCTGTAATCTTTTTGATATCCATATAACCCCTTGTAATATCAATATATCCATATAAACCGCTGTAAACACACCATAAATGTAAATAACCCCCTACGGTTTAAAATTCTTTAACTGAGTTGAAATATTCTGGGCATATTCCGTTATCTAAACCGTGGTTAACAAATGTATATTATTTTAACCCTCGAAAAACAACCAATACTTTAAAAAAAAGGGAAAAATTCATATAACCCCTTGTAATCTTACTGATATCCATATAACTCCCTATAATCTCAATATATCCATATAACCCCTTATAAACACACAATAAATGCAAATAACCCCCCGCGGTTAAATTTTTTTTAACAGAAGTGGAATATTTTGGGCATATTGTATTATCTAAACAATGGTTAATAAATATGTATTCTTTTAACCCTCTAAAAGCAGCCAATACTTAAAAAAAAAACCTTAAAAGAGTGTAAAATTAGAAATATGAGGATTTTTTTTAAAATATTGATCATTTTTAGGGGATTAAAAGAATACATATTTGTTAACCATGGTTTAGATAACGCAATATGTCCTAAATATTATAATTCTGTTAAAAAAAATATAACCACGGGAGGTTATTTGCATTTATGGTGTGTTTACAGGGGGTTATATGGATATCAGGAAGATTACAGAGGGTTATATGGATTTTTCCCTAAAAAAAATCTCGTATTTCTAATTTTACACTCTTTTAGGTTTTTTTTAAAGTACTGGCTATTTTCAGAGGGCTAAAAGAATACATATTTGTTAATCATGGTTTAGATAACAAAATATGTCTGAAATATTTCAACTCTGTTAAAGAATTTTTAATCGCGGGGGTTATTTGCATTTATGGTGTGTTTACAGGGGATTATATAGTTATATTGAGATTACAGGGGGTTAAATATATATCAGGAAGACTACAGGGGGTTATATGGATTTTTCCCAAAAAAATTAATGGCTTGTATTAAGTTAAATGGTGATTGGTAAGTAATTAGTTTTGTAATGTCTACCTCTCTGTGTGATCTACACCAGACATGTTACTTTGTAACAATGTGCTCCACCTTCTTGAAGGCTCAATTAACTAATCTACAACAGATCTTCTATAATGGGTGTCATTTAATCAGCTGTGAGTGTGGTAATACAAGGACAGTTAAACTTTCATCTAATTAAACAGTATATATATAGTTAATTAAAAGTAAGTAAACACATTCATTTATGACATATTTGATCTACTTGAAGGCTTAAATAAACCAATCATTCTTCTTCGAAACCGTGCGGTCGTGCCCATTGTAAGTTTATTATGACCTTAAGGAACAGATAAGATGATCCATATTTTTTTTTTATTATTTTTAGGATTGTTGTCCTTGTGTAATCTGACACGAAAAATAGAATAAGATAGAGTATTGATATCTCAATAGAAAATTTTCAAGTCAATTGGTAGATCATTAAATTGACCATCCAGATCTTTTTGCAAAAACAAATTATTATAAAACTAAACTACATTCATCATTATCATTAAATTAGTGCAACTTTAATTTTCTACATTGTAGTAGAAATATATATGTTGCAGGACACCTACATGTATAATAAATACATAAATCATCTAAATACAACAATAAACATAAACACTTCTCTTTGAGGAAGCAAAGTTAATTATTAGGGCTCCTATCCATTACGTGGGATGCTATGCAACAAATTCCTTCCAATACTTGAATGAAAGGCAGTATATGGAATGAATTTAATTTAATTTTTTTTTAATATCATATTTAGGGATGTTAAAAGCTTACTTGTTTTGGTTGAAAGGTGGTCTGGAAATAGAATATGATATAGTTGGATAAGAATCCAATGATAATACACAGCAATAAGAACACAAGAAGATAAAGTCATAAATAATTGCAGGTATAATAAATATCATAAGAAAATTAAAATATCTTATTCATTCCTTTTAAAATGTTTACCACCCGTTAAGTATAGGACATCCCAACACGAATATGTTTTAAAAAGAACAATTGAAATTTAACACAGATTTAAAAATGAAATCAAACTTGTTAAATTATTAGTGCAACCTAATATTTATATACATGAAAGGAGTATTCCTTGTCCTTTGTCAGAAAAATCTGAGAATAAAATTCTATGATCTCAAATCTTATCATAATATTTTTTTTTATTAAAGAATGTTGCTTCTAGGATTTGATCGTTTGACCTTCGAATTTTAAACCTTATATATTGGTATCAAACAAAATTTATTACGATAATTTTGTGATAATACCGATATTTAAAACTCAAAATTTTCATGGGTAATATGAATTATAAAAGTAAACCATAAAAAAATGGATTTAGCATTCAAATTTAAAGATAAAAGTTAAACAGATATCACATAAGACCAAAAAATTTAATATCAAAGTTTTTTTTGTACTATGTAAATGAAAATAAGAAATTTTCATAACATGGAAACATTCATTATAAAAACTTAAAAAATTTAAATATATATAATCACATCACTTACATATATCCTAAAATCCCTAAAATACATGGAATTAATTATTTGATGATTTCGAGATATGAATAACATCAAAGTTTCTATGCACCATACAAATAAGAAAAAAAATGAAGATTGATAAATTTATATTGAAAATTAACTAACTTTAAATAGATATCATTGTATCTTTTATATATATCCAAAATTGCATGGAACTCAATCATAATAAATTCACTTAAAAAAGCCTATTTTAAGATCACCTAATTGACACATCTATATCTTTCATGTCCAATTAAATAAATCCCCTAAAATGACACATGGGGTAAATCTAATAAATAACATGTTGCATGAAAAAGAATGACTTTTTTCAATAATCAATTTTTTCAATAATTAATAAATTATTATTTAAATATCATTAGATAAATTATGTAAATATAAACTGATATTATTTATGTATAAATACAATGGGACATATTGTGTAACATGCTCTTGCTTGTGTATAAAAGTTGTGGTTTTAAAACATATATACACAATAAATGGTGTTAACTATGATCGTAAATAATCTGGAATCCTATGTCAATAAATGGCATTCCCTATAATTACATTGAACACTAAATGTGTAATAATTAATGATAAATTGCAGTAATAAAAATTTAAGTGTAAAGCAATTAAATACTAATGGCATGCATCATAAACATGTAATATGCCATGCATCATATGATTGAAGAAACAGCATGCATCATATGGAGTGTTTATTCAAAAGAATAGGCGATGCCTCACATGTTTTAAAAGGAAATTTTTCACGTCTATATTATAACATAAATTTAATAATCAACATAAATTTTAAAATATATTATAAATGGGAACATGCATAGGTCGGGGCTTTCCTAGCATGAAAAACATGGTGTCAGGATGCACGGCTCTTACACATATCCTAAGGGTGCAAGTCCCTAACATACAAGGTCTAGGGTGGCATGCATTCTACACACTAATCATGCTTGCATAGATTACATATTAACAAGTTAATATTAACTATGGTGCCCCAGGGGAGGACGGTACACGCCCAAGTGCGTATAGCGCCTCCCTACTGGGTTGGATTGTACCACTCACCCTTAACCGGGTCGTCGCGTGACTGTCCGTCAAGATCTGCAAGACAGGGTAATACACTAATATATGCAAATATAGTGTATATATTGGTGAGTAAAATACACTAATATATACAAAAATACACTCAAATACCCAACACTCGGACAAGCGTACATACGGCCTGTACGCACGCGAGTCCGAGCACCCCGACTCACTCCCGAACCCCCCCCGGGCAGCCATACGCATGCCCCCCCCCCCCCCCGCACGCGCACGCACGAATCCGCACGCACGCACACACCCCAGCACCATTGGCGCACTGCCGCGCGCCTGCCCGCGCGCCCACACGCGCTGCAGCACGCACTCGCACGCTCGCGCGCGCCCGCGCGCACCGCGTGTCCAGCCTCGTCCATCACCGCGCGTGCACTCTAATGGCACTGCTGAGACCGAGCTCGAATCGACGGCACCTCGTCTCCTCGTCCATCACCAAAGCTGGAGCGAATCTGGACAGCCTCGTGAATCGCGTGGAGTAGTCAGCGACAGACATAGTGCCCTGAGTCAGCTGCTCAAACTCCTGCATCACTATCTGTCGCGTCGAGAAGGGGAAATACTCCTCCAAGAAATATCTCTTGAATCCCGCCCATGTGAGCTGCTCCAATCCCTCTGGGATGTCCACTGATCTAGTAGCCCACCAGTCGGCGGCGCTACCCTTCAGCATAAACGTGGCCAAGGAGACTCGCTGGCGGTCTGTGCAAAGCATCGTCGAGAAGATGGTATCCACCTCCATCAACCATCTCTCTGGAGCAAGGGGGTCCTCCGTCTGACCCTGGAACTCGGGAGGATGGAGCTTCAGAAAGGCTGAGAGGCCACTCTGCTGCACCCTCGCTGCAGCCTCTAGCCCCACCTCCCTCTCCTGAGGATCCTGAACTCTGGCCGCCGGGACCACCACGGGGACTGGGGGTACATCAGGTACCACAGGTGGATCCGCCACCAAGGGAACCTGTGGAACTGCCTCGCGGGCCGCCCGCAGCTCCTGTATCTCCCGTGCCTGATCTGCTAGCACTCTGGTCTGGGCCTCCAACGCCCTGGTCTGCGTCTCCACCAAATCAGCTATCCGCGCAAACACGCGCTCCCAGGCAGGAGGCTCCTGCGCTGATCCTGGCCTCACGGCTGAGGACTCACCAATAGCATCCTCGCCCCTGGTAGGTCCGGAAACCTCCAAGGGTCGAGAGGGACCACGTCCGCGCCGTCCTCTGCGAGGAGGCATATCAGCAACCTAAGAAAACCAGACACTAGGATCAGAATACGCATATAGAAATCCTAGGACTCATCTCTACGAAAAAGAAGACAATTGGCTCTGACAGGACCAGGCTCTGATACCAACTTTTGTCACGCCCCAGGGCGGCCGTCCCCGGGACGCGGCAAGTGTATATATGATATCAGTAAACAGGAGTTCAATAATATACTCACACAACAGCTAAAATGACAACACAGATAAAAGCAGGGCTGACATGATATATACACCAAATGCGGAAGCTAAAAGACTGAATCTGTAATCAAAACATACTACAGACTCGATACATAATCATATGTCCTGTGAGAGCCAACATGTCCATATACACACAAATACAATCCATACGTAATCCAAACTAGGTGCCCAAGCACAGAAATATATACATACAACAAAGAGAAGGATGCTGATGGCCTCAAAACTCGAGGGACGTGGCGCTACTCCGCTACTGGTGTAGTCGCTCGGGAAACTCCTCCTTCAAGTCCTCCTCAGTGATCACTGAAAAAGATTTTATGCGAGGGGTGAGCCACACGCTCAGTGAATAGCACAACCCATGCATACAGTTTATATTAACCACAATTTATAGCAAAGAGCCTCAAAGTGGCATAATCAATCACAAGTTCGGTGGTTCGCTACATCGCCGAACCACCACACCCTCACCCTCACCCTCACCCCTCAATAGGTGACAAAGGGTATTGGGACTTAATGGGCTGATAATCATCCATACACAATCCTGTGGGTCATCGCATCGCCGGCCCACCATACCCTCACCCTCACCCCTCAATAGGTGACATAGGCTCTTGGGACTGACTAGGCTGTTGGTCACCCTTGGTCCACCGATAGTCTCTCCCCACTCCGTAGGTCGTTTGGCCACTCCCACATTCAGCACAGTCCTTCTACCAAATCAGGAGGCGCCTACTGATGGGAGCCCCTGCACGGGATGACCTTTCTAACGCTGAGGTAGTCTCTACACGGATCCAACGAAGGGAACAGAACAGCCTATCCATCACATATGATCCACTCGGATCCGCTGACAGCACATCTCTACAACTCTAATGTCTTGAATTCTTTCAGAATTCCTCCAGCGCGCATAACCAAGATGCGGGGAATACATAAGATAATAATGAGGAAAAGAGACCTTGGGAGGGCAACCTGAGGTCCCGATATAGGACATCCGCCAACCAAACAAGGAACACGGAGTACCCTAGCCCGGGTCTCAATGTTTACCTCGCAAGGCCCCCTTATATTCCCCAAGGCATGCTAATCAATATCACAGTTTGCATTTAAATAAATAAATCAAACTAATAGGACGCATGCATAGGTCAGGGCTTTCCTAGCATGATAACGGGGTGACAGGATGCACATATCCTAAGGGTGCAAGTCCCTAACATACAAGTCTAGGGTGGCATGCATTCTACACATAGATCATGCTTGCATGGATTACAATAAAACAGTTAATACTAACTATGTGCCCCAGGGGAGGACGGTACACGCCCAAGTGCATGTAGCGCCTCCCAAACTGGGTTGGGTTGTCCCACTCACCGGAAGTCGGGTCGACGCGCGACCGTCCGTCGAGATCTGCAAGACAGGGTATCAACTGGTGAGTAAAATCCTCAAATACCTCAAAATACACAAAATACACAAATAATACCCAACACTCGGGCAAACGTGCATACGCCCCGTACATACGCTAGCCCGAGCACCCCGGCTCACTCCCGCACCCCCGGCAACTACCCGCACGGCCACCCGTGATCGGATGCACCGCCGCGCCTCAGCCCGTGCACCAAGGCGCACCGTCGGGCCCCTGCCCGCCGCCAGGACACGCCACCCAGCCTCCCGGGTGCACCGCGCGCCTACTGTGCCCCAGCACAGCAGCCCGCGCGCACCCCGCACGCCTCGCCCCGCGCGCACACCGCGCGCACCTCCGCTGCACTCGTCTCGCTCCGCGCGCACCCCGCGCGCACCGCCGACTCGCCCAGCACTCCACCGACTCCCGCGCGCGCGCACAGCGTGCCTGCGCCCCTGCGCAGCGCTCTGCGTGCACCCTGCACGACGCCCTGCACGCACGCCCACTCGACCAGCACCCCCAGCACACCCGCGCACGCCACGCCCAGCGCCCAGCACACCCGCGCACAGCACGCCCAGCGCCCGCACCATGCTGGCCACCAGCTCCCCCCGAGCGCACGCCCGCGCGCACGCACGCGCGCGCCCTGCCAGCGGCTCTGCCTGCTGCGCCTGTGCTGCCTGTGCTGCTGCCTGTGCTGCTGCCCTGCCCGAGACAGCAACCTCCATGCCCGAGCACCTCCACCACCAATCCACCGGCCTCCGACGGCCTCCGACCGCCCCCAACCACCTCCGACAGCCTCCCACAGCCGCCGACCACCACCCAAACACAAAACCCCCTTCCTAACATACATCTAAGCCAAAAAGAAGAGGAAAAAGAGCTTACCAAGGGGGAGGAAGAGGTGTCCGGTTGCTCTCCGCGCACCGAAACGCTCCCCCAACGGTCTCCACCACCAAGACCAACTCCCACCTCCGATTTGGCTCGGATCTGAGGAGAAGAGAGGGCGGATGGGAGGGCTAGGTTGGCCGGAATCCGGATTTGAAAGCACCGGGGTGTAGATCGGGACCCGATCTACACTTTCTATGCTTTAAGTTTTAAGCTTTGAGGGCTCTAAGGGGCTCAAATGGAAGAAAAGGAGAGAGGGGAGAGAGAGAAATTAATTTGGAAGGGATGATGAATAGTGCCAATCTAATTTTTCACTCCACTTATAAAGTCAACTCACTTAAAACCCGGATACGCCCTGGAACTGTGAAATTTCAGAAACGTTGCCGGAATTCGATGAAATTTTCATGAGTGGCTTAGAATGGTACCAGGACACATAATATGCAGTTTGATTTTCAATCGGAGTCCTCTAGCTCAGGACGATAGCTAACAGTCCAAAATTTTGCGGTTCCGATCGAAAAACGAAAAAAATCTCAAAAACTGTCAAAATGCTCCAATGGTTACCAGCAGGCCAAAAAGTGACACATATATAGCAGTACGTGCGGGTAGGCGCGGGGCTGGACGCGCGGTAGTGTGTCTGGGCGTGCGGGCAGGGGCTCGGGGGCGCGCCTGGGCGCGCGGGCTAGGGCGCGGCAGTGCGCCCGGGCCGCGCCCGGGGCGCGGGGCTACGTGCGTGCGTGCGCCTGCGCGTGCGTGCGGGTGGCCGTGCGCATGGCTGCCGTGGGTGCGGGAGTGTGTCGGGGCACTCGGGCTCGCGTGCGTGCGGGCCGTATGCATGCTTGTCCGAGTGTTGGGTATTTCTAGCGTATTTCTTGTGTATTTGTGTATTTTACTCACCATTTTGGTTTCCCATGTCTTGCAGATCTTGACGGGCGGTCACGCGACGACCCGGGTATTGGTGAGTGGGACAATCCAACCCAGTTGGGAGGCGTTCGATGCACGTAGGCGTGCATTGCCCTCCCCTGGGGCACCATAGTTGCATATTAGCTAGTATTAATTGTAAACTATGCATGCATGATTATTATGTAGTATCCATGCCACCCTAGGCCTTGCATGTTAGGGATATGCACCCTTATGATATGTGTAAAGGCCCAAGCATCCTGATACCATGTTTTCATGCTAGGAAAGCCTCGACCTACGCATGCTTCCCATTTAGTTTAATTTATTTAAATCAAATGCGAGCTTATGATTATTAGCATGCCTTAGAGAATATTATAACCTCATTGTTATAATATGTGTCTCCCCGCATCTTAGTTATGCGCCCTGGAGGAATTCTGAAGAATTCATGACATTAGTAGAGTTGCAATCGGTGTCGGCGGATCCAAGAGGATCGTATCCGTGTGGGTAGGCTGTTTCTCTTCCCTTCGTTGGATCCGTGTAGGGACTCCTCAGCGTTAGACAGGCCGTCCTGACAGAGGGCTCCCATCAGTAGGTACCTCCTGATTGTGTTTCGAACTGTGCTAAATTGTGGGAGTAGACCAGGTGAGCTACGGAGTGGAGGAGAGGCTATCGGTGGACCAAGGGTGATTAACAGCCTAGTCAGTCCCAAAAGACCATGTCACCAGTTTGAGGGTGAGGGTGAGGGTGAGGGTGAGGGTGTGGTGGGTAGGCGATGTAGCGATCCACTGGATTGTGTAGTTACTGCCACTTAGAGGCTATGAATTGTGTAAGGTTAATATGAATTGTGATGCATGGGTTGTGCTATTCACTGAGCGTGTGGCTCACCCCTCGCATATATTTTTCTCCAGTTATATCTGAGTCGGATCTAAAGGAGGAGCTCCCCGAGGCGCGTCAGCAGTAGCGGAGCAGCGTCACGCTCTGAGTGTGAGAGGCCATTCAACATCCCCCTTTTTATTGTATGTATTGTATTCTGTGCTTGGGCACACGTTTGTATTACATTTGGATGTCGTTGTATATATTGGCTCTCACAGGACAGTTGATTATGTATCGAGTCTGTAATATGTCTTTGAATTACAGATTCAGTCTTTTAGCTTCCGCTATTTGTGTATATATCATGTCAGCCTCATTGTTGTCTGTGTTGTCACTTTTGATGTTGTTTAGAGTATGTTATTGACCTCCTGTATAGACTGCTGATATCATATATACCATTGCCGCGTCCCGGGGACGGCCGCCCTGGGGCGTGACATAAACTCATAAAATACTCTCAGGATTTATAACAAAACCAACCACATGATCTCAATAGTTCATTCTTAAGTTTTGAATGAATACACGCGAGTTCTTTATTTAATACTAATAATAATTCCTCCGGTTTTGCTGATAAGGCTAAGGACGTCCACTACAATGCCAAGAAGAATGCTTATTTAACACCTACGATACAATGAAGGTAAAATGTGAACTAGATTGCCAACGCACCTCCACAAACAACGATAACCAACACCTACCCTGAAAGGTTGGGGAAAGAGGGGTGAGCTACCACACGTTCAGTGAATGGACCTATAGCTTCCCAATAATAATAACAACAATAATAATAACATAGTCCTGAAAATCCAAACTAACAGATTCCAAATATATACATATAATTGTCACAAGTGTAACGATAAAACATAATGCATCTCTTTAGAGGAATAGCCACAATCTCATACTAACTACATGATGCGTATGATGCAACGGACACGCATGCCCGTATTGTTCTGCCTGTGTCATTTGGAGCCTTATATTACGTGAAAATTTTAGTTTTTGGCTATCTACGGGAGTTGGAGTACTCTGATTGAAAATCTAACTGCATATTATGGGTCCTAGTACCGTTTGGTACTACCCATAAAAATTTCATCGAATTCCAGTAACGTTTTACAAAATATGAAGTTCCGAACCATATCCGGGTTTTGAGAGTTCCTTGTTTGGTTGGTCGAATAGTGTGAGATATTTTTGATGATGTGGTGACATTTGGTAACCTTACCACCCCTTGCTTAGTGGTGAAGTAACCACTTGGTTATTTAGAGTGTTAGTGGGTGAGTTTAGGTTAGGTTCACCCCCACATTTTCTCTTGCACTCCCCCCCCCCCCAAGAGAGAAATCCCTCACTCTCTCACTCTCTTTCACTCTCGTCTCTCCCTCTCCCTCTCTGTTTTTGTGTGTGTGTGTGTGTTGTTAAAGAAGGAAAAGAAGAAGAAGAAGCACAAGAGAGAGTGCAAAATTGGTGAGTGTGTGTGTTGTTGATGTTGTTGATGTTGTTTCTCTTCTCTCTATCTCCGTCTCATGCCCCCTTTACACCCCTATTTTCAGCCAACAAAAGCTTCAGGAGATTCTGATGAGGTGGTGGTAGTTGTGGTGGTGGTTGAGGTGGTTGTGGGTGTGTCGAGAACCCCACATCTCCCCATTTCCCTTCCCCTGTTTTGGTAGGGCAGATTTCTGCCTTCTAAAGATCTCTGTGGAACTAGTCATTGGAGGCATATTTTTTGGATTGTGTCCACATGTGATATGATAATCTATGTGTTTAGTTGTTATATATGAACTTTGGTGTCATTATGATATCTGCATTGTAAATTAGAACCTATTTTGCATGGCCTGTCAAGATTCGCGTGGGAATTGACATGCTTCTGGAAATAATTTATTTCGGGCTTGTAGAGGCACAATTAGGTTATAATGTTTTCATGGATTATGATCCCAGCATGTTAGAGAATGTGTATGATTTATTCCATAATTTTAAGATGTGAATTTTGTGCTATGGAGATCAATTAGTAGGGCTGGTTGCAGCAGATTTAGCAGTTTTGCTCGATTGTGTGTCAAGAAGTTGTTATGCATGTAATGGAAAGTATCAGGAGTTAGGGTCTTCATGAAGTAGGATTATATGTGTGTTAGAAGGTTCCATATTTTAATTATGGATCATTGGTTGTGTTTTGCAGATCTCGTAGACCGGATGCGCGGCGATCCGGGTATCGGTGAGTGGTTCGATCCAACCCTTCGGGAAGTGTTGGATGCACGTAGTCGTGCGTCGCGCATCCGTTGGGCACCCTGACTATACTACTTATTTAGATAAGTAGTATGGTCATGTCTAACCCATAATATGCTAGATATTTGCATGCTAGGTTAGTATAGCTCGTATATTGTGTAGAACCCCCTATTCTACCATATACTTGCCTATGTATCATATTCATGTGTGAATTATTATGTTTGCATGCGCCCTTCATATATGGGCATGTGTGATGTGTGTTTATATGAATGTATAGAATATGCATGCCTTAGGTAGTCCCTATTTATAGTACTACCTCCCTATGTTAGTAATATCTAGCATGATTAAACCTGGGTTAATAACTGGGTGCATACTTAATATTCCCTGGTCATAAGACTGGAGGACGTGGTATGGTTGTTGCACCCATCTTGTTGGGGCAAAGCTATGACCAGCTTCCAAAGAGGATGAGACTTTCCCTCTCTCTCGCCCTCCCTCTTTGCAGAAACTGAGTAAATAGATGTGGTTCCTACTTGACCACCGGTTGGTGTGCTAGATCACGCTTAACCCTTCCCTCTTAAGTTGGTGATACCCAACGCATATTAGGGTAATGCTTGTATGCATATTATTTAGGCCATGCCTGGTATGTATGTTGTATATATATATACTGTTTATGTTTTATCCATGTTAGGGAGTATCCCTATAAGTAATTGTTATGTTATCGTGCGTGTAAGTTCATGTTCATAACTATGATATAATTCTCTTGTAATATATATGCGCATGTTAAGACTGATTAGGCCTATCTGAAGTAGGCATGGGTATGACCCGCTACCGGGTTGTACCCTATTAGTTAGAGCGTTAGCAGTGTAATTGCCCCCTTGCATCCGAGTGATGCATTTGATTGGAATTCAGGAGAATTCATTGTCATATCAGTTTTGTTAAGCCGGTGGTTATGGCATTAAGCAAGGCCTACCCGTGCTAGGCGTGTGTATGAACCGCCTGTTGGGTTATGCCCTTGGCTTATTTTCTGCATGAGTGTAGAGTTAACTCCTTGCGTCCGAGCGACGCATCTGCGTGGGAGTTCAAGGGTATTCGATATCATCGGTATATGACTATCGAGAGTAGTCGACCTACGTGGTTCGCATTGTGTGCATGAAATCGTTCTCCCCTTCATCGGATCCGCGTTGAAGCTGCCCGTCGTTGAAGCTGTCCTGACAGATGGCTCCCACCCGTAGGTACTACTGATGCGTTCGGCAGATGTACTAATCATGGGAGTATACCAGGTAGAGGCTACTCGGGAGAGGGCTACCAGATAACGAAGGGTGTAGAGCCGTTGGATTTTCCCCAAATAGTCCCGTGTCACCTTAGGGATGAGGGTGAGGGTGAGTTGAAGTCACGTGGTCACGTGATCCCTTTTACCTGTCAAGCGTACTTCAGGTAAGTTTTGCCTAACGCCTCGAGGTATCTTTGTTATATATGTGTCACTTTTTACCTTCTGGTAACCATTGGGACATTCTGGCAGTTTTTCAGTTTTTTTTTCGTTTTTCGATCGGAACCGCTAAAATTTTGGACTGTTAGCTATCATCCTGAGTTTGAGGACTCCGATTGAAAATCTAACTGCATATTATGTGTCCTGGTGCCATTCCAAGCCACTCACGAAAATTTCATCGAATTCCGGTAACGTTTCAGAATTTCACAGTTCCGAAGCATATCTGGGTTTTGACCGAGCGAGAAGTCATTGGGAGACTTGACTTGGTCAAATGTGGGCCCATGACTTGGTCAACCCCCTTTGTTTTCTAGTGTGGATGGGTTGACCCAAGTCAAAGTGCCCTTAATCCTCACTTAAACCCCCCTAATCCTAGCTTAACCTAATCTTTTTTCACTAATTGGGGGTGTGAGTGTGTGTGGAGTGGGTGTGGGTATAAAGAAATCCCACGACAACATTTCCCCCCACTATTCATCATCTTCTCCACTCAGCCCTCTCTCTCCCTCTCTTTAAAACCTCCATATGACCTAGCTAGGGTGCTTGAAACCAAAAACCCTAAGAAGAGAAAGGTTAGGTTTTGTCCCGATCTACCTTCCGGTGGTCTCGGATTCGAGTTCCCTCAAGTGTGACCCCCTCTAATGCCCTCTTTTCTCCTCTGATTTCAGCCATTTCGAGGGCTGAAGGAGATCTTGGTGGTGGTGGTCCTTGAGGTGGTGTTTCGGTGCGCGAAGAGCAACTGATCTTCCCTTCCTTCCTTTCCTTCCTTGGGTGAGGTTTCCTTTCCTTCCTTTCTTGTTTAGATGCTTGATTAGGAGGTGTTTTTGGGTGTGTATGGCCTTTATGGTGGTTTGGGTGGCTGTTGGTGGTAGTGGGTGCCGGTTGGGGTGGTTGGCCGGCTCGGGCAGTGCGGGCTCATCGGGCCTGTGCGCGCGGGCAGGCAGGGCAAGCAGGGCAGGCAGAGCAGGCTGGCAGGGCACGCGCGCGTGCGCGCGGGCGTGCGCACGGGTGGAGCAGGAGTGTGCGGGTGCTGCGCGCTGGGCGCCGTGCGGGGGCATGCGTGCGGGGCGCTGCGCAGAGGCGCAGTGCGTGCCGCGTGCAGGGGGCCGCGTGCGGATGCTACGCGTAGGGCGCCGTGCGGGGGCATGCGCGCGGAGCGCTGGGCAGAGGCGCAGGCGTGCTGTGCGCGCGCAGTGAGGCGAGCCGGTGGTGCGCGCAGGGTGAGGCGGTGGGGCGCAGGGCGTGCAGGTGCGCGCGCGGGTTGCTGCGCTGGGGCGCAGTGAGCGCGCGGTGCACCTGGGGGGCTCGGCAGCATGTCCGGGCATGCGGGCAGGGGCTCGGCAGTGCTCCTGGGTGCGCGGGCTGGGGCGTGGCTATGCGCCTGGGTCGGGTGGCTGTGCGTACGGCTGCCCGGGGTTTCGGGAGTGAGTCGGGGTGCTCGGACTCGCGTGCGTACAGGCCGTATGTACGCTTGTCCGAGTGTTGGGTATTTTAGTGTATATTTGTGTATTTTACTCACCAAGTTGATTACCCTGTCTTGCAGATCTTGACGGACGGTCGCGCGACGACCCGGTTATCGGTGAGTGGGACAATCCAACCCAGTAGGGAGGCGTTATATGCACTTGGGCGTGTACCGTCCTCCCCTGGGGCACCATGGTTTAATATGTAATCCATGCAAACATGATTGTTATGTAGTATGCATGCACCCTAGATCTTGTATGTTAGGGACTTGCACCCTTAGGATATGTGTAAGAGCCATGCATCCTGTCACCTTGTTATCATGCTAGGAAAGCCTCGACCTATGCATGTGTCCTACTAGTTTGATTTATTAAATTGGTATTTTAGCATGCCTTAGGGAATATTAAGGGGCCTTGCGAGGTCAACATTGAGACCCGGGCTAGGGTACTCCGTGTTCCTTGTTTGGTTGTCGGGATGTCCTATATCGGGACCTCATGGTGCCCTCCCAAGGTTTCTTTTCCCAATAATATTATATATGTTCCCCGCATCTTGGTTATGCGCCCTGGAGGAATTATGAAGAATTCATGACATTAGAGTTGTTGAGATGCGTTGTCGACGGATCCGAGTGGATCATATGCGTATGGATAGGCTGTTTCTGTACCCTTCGTTGGATCCATGTAGAGACTGCCCCAGCGTTAGAAAGGCCGTCCCGTGAGAGGGCTCCCATCAGTAGGTACCTCCTGATTTTGGATTCGGACTGTGCTGAATGTGGGAGTGGCCAAGCGGCCTACGGAGTGGAGGAGAGACTATCGGTGGACCAAGGGTGATTAACAGCCTAGTCAGTCCCAATATCCTATGTCACCATATTGAGGGGTGAGGGTGAGGGTGTGGTGGGTCGGCGATGTAGCGACCCACTGGATTGTTGTAGTTCCTGCCACTTTGAGGCTTTGATTATTTATTTGTGGTTAATATCAACTGTGATGCATGGGTTGTGCTATTCACTGAGCGTGTGGCTCACCCCTCGCATAATTTTTCTCCAGTGCTATCACAGAGTCGGATCTGAAGGAGGAGCTTCCCGAGAGACCTCATCAGTAGCGGAGTAGCGCCACGTCCCGCGAGTATTAGAGGCCATCAACATCCTTTCTTTGGCTTGTATGTATTATATTTCCGTGCTTGGGCACTCGGTTGTATTATATTTGGATGTATGTGTGTATATTGGCTCTCACAGGACAATTGATTATGTTTCGAGTCTGTAATATGTTTTGAATTACAGACTCAGCCTTTTAGCTTCCGCTATCTGTGTATACATCATGTCAGCCTTGCTTTCGTCTGTGTTGTCATTTTAGTTGTTGTTTAGAGTATTTTATTGATCTTCTATATAGACTGCTGATATCATGTATACACCTACCGCATCCCGGGGACGGCCGCCCTGGGGAGTGACAATCTTAGCGACCTCTGTACATCGTAGCCGAGGGACTGGTGGTAATACCACCGTGGTATAGGTTATCCAGTTACACTAGGTGTTATGGTTGACCTTTGTTTCTATCCGGGCATCCCAGGAGTTTCCCTTTGGGGCAGGGGTAGGGGATGAAGTGAAGTCACGTCGCCGCATGACCCATTCGTTGTTCTTCTGTTCTCATAGTTGTTGGGTCTAGTTTTGTATCAATGTTCAAAGACATCGTTGGGTAGTTATCTCGATGTAGATAATCCAGTAGTATTGTGTGGACCAGTAATTCCGCGTCTTTTCGACAAATGGTATGGTCTCTCCCAAGAGTCCCAAGAGTCTCCCTCCGGGAGTGAGGGTGATGGTGAGGTTGGTTGCGCGGCCGCGTGACCTTGTTATCCTTTGGGTTTCAACCCATGTTTTTCCTTGAAAAGAAATTGCTTTGGTATTGAATTGTTGTAATGGTGTTTGGTTTCCAGCCACTCACTGAGCTTGTAGCTCACCCCTTGCATACTATTTCTTTTTCAGAGGCAGTGTTGGGCATGGAGCTGGAGCTTCCCTGTGGTGGGGTTTGAGTGTGTGGAGTGTTCCGTCCAGCGATTGGTGAGTGCGAAGCTGTCAGCAGTCCTAGAGTCATGTATTTGTTAATCGTGCATGTTGCACATGATGTATTTTATTTGAGTTAGACTTCGCTCTCACAGGATAGTGATTGTGTATTCGAGTCTGTAATAATGTTTTTGGTTTACAGACTTATTGATATTCTTATGCTTCCACATTTTAGTTGAACTATCAGTTATCATTGTTTTGCCAGCTTTGTGTGTTATTTATTGGAGTCGTTGTTGACCTCTTGTACTTGATAGCTGATACTTTATATATTACCACGTCTCGGGAACAGCCGCCCTGGGGCGTGACACGTATGGCACGTAGCCGAAAGATGCTCCATCTAGAACTTGGTCACGCAGACCGGTCGTCATGCTGACAAGGTCCCATTGGGCTGGGTCATGCAGACCGGTCGTCATACAAACGATGTCACGCAGACAGGTGTCACGCAAATGAGTGACATGCATGCAAGATCAATTTATCAAACAATAATTTACAAGCACGAATAACATAATCTCCACTATAGGTTATATGTTAAATAATACCTTAAAATGATGGTGTCATACTCATCTATTCCATAATCAAGATAACAGTTGTATTCATAAAATAGGCATGATGCGGTCATGGTATAAATATAATTAGTTTCAAAATCTACGTAGAGTCTAGACCCACTCACCTTAGGTCCAATGACACATAAACAACCCCAGAAGACCTAAAGCACTCTAGTCAGACCTGAAACAATGTGAACCGATCAAAATACATACATACTGTTGTGCCTGTGTCATTTGGAGCGCTCTGTTTGAAAATTTGGGTACATAATTTTTTTTCTAGAAGTTATGGTTGTTCCAGTGAAGCATGCGCAGAATTTCTAGTCGAAGGGCGACTAGGTCATTTCTCCTTAAGATATTTGTGATAAATATCTCCCTCTCTCTCTCTCCCCTCCCAAATCCCACGACAACCTCTTTTGGGTCTCTCTTTCTCTCTTTCAGACACACCCACCAAGTGTTTGTGGATTTTCCCCAATGAGAAGAAGAGAAGGAGATGGTGAAGGAAGAAGAGGGTTTGTATAAGTGTGTTGTTGTTGTTTGTCTCCCCTCTCTCAAGCTTCCTTTCATGATCCCCCCCCCCTGATTTGCAGCCATGGGAGGTGGCTGAGGAGAGGCCGAGGAGGTGGTGGTGGTGGTGGTGGCGGTAGCGGTGGTCGCGGGTGCGTCGAGGGCCCCCGAACCTCCCTCTTTTGTTCCCCCTCCAAGGTGAGCTCCTCCCCTTCTTTTTCTTAGTTTTCCTGGCTAAAAGGGGTTGTGGGAAAGTCATGCATGCTAGGTAGAGGTGTTAGGGTGTGTGTGAGGGGTTGAGAAGGGTTAAAATGAGGTTAGGGTTGGCTGGGCGTGCGTTTCGATCATCTGCGCGCGCGCGCGCCTATAGGCGGGCGCTGGCAGGCACTGGCGGGCGAGTAGACCCGCGTGGGCACGTGCGCGCGGTTGCAGGAGCGAGCGGGGGTGCGCGCGGGAGTGCGCGCGAGCGTGCGCGCGCGCGGGCAGTGCGACTGGGCGCGGGGCTGGGGACCACGCGTGCGCGTGCTGGGGTGTGCGCGGGGTGCTGCGCGAGGGCGCGCGGCAGTGCGTCGATGGTGTTGGGGTGCGTGCGTGCTTGCGCATTCGTGCGTGCGCGTGCGGGGGGTCATGCGTGTTGCTGCCCGAGTGTTCGGGTAGGTGTCGAGGCACTCGGACTCGCGTGCGTACGTGCGTGCTCGCATGCGTGCGAGCCCGTATGCATGCTTGTCCGAGTATGGGGTATTTCAAATGATTTCTTTGTGTAAATTGTATTGTTTCTCACCAGTTGGATGCCCCTACCTTGCAGATCTCGTCGGATGTGATGCGCGAGGTCCCGGGTTGTTAAGGTGAGTGGTTTGATTCCAATCCCCCCCCCCTCTTAGGGATGCGCTCGACCCGCGTAGACGCGCGTCGCACATCGATGGGGCCCCCAAACTAATATGTAGATATCTTGCATGCTAGGGGTATACATCCATGTATCGTGTATAGAGGCCCCCTAACTAATATCTCGATGAGCGAGTATGGAGAGTGATTGTTTTCCATTGGGTTTCGCTTTGCGAACATGGGATCGTTCTCCCCTTCGTTTGGATCCAATGTAGGGACTCCCCGGCATTGGCTATACCTGTCAGAGGACTAGGTGGAGGCCACGAGGGTGGGAGAGGCTACCGGTGGACCAAGGGTAAGAGCGGTAAGTTGAGGAGATCGGGTTGTAGATACTACCCGGGAGAGGGTTAATGAATGATGTCGCGAGTGTGGAATCGTTCTCCCCTTCGTTGGATCCGTGTAGTGACATCCCCGGCGTTAGACAGGCTATCCTGACAGAGGGCTCCCATCAGTAGGTACCTCCTGATGTGTTTCGGACAGTGCTGAATCGTGGGAGTATACCAGGTAAGCTACGGAGCGGGGAGAGGCTACCGGTGGACCAGGGGTGTAGAGCAGTCTAAGTCTCTCCCAAAGTCCTAAGATGTCTCCTTTCAGGAGTGAGGGTGTGGATGAGGCGAAGACGCGTCGCCTCGTGACCCATTCGTTGTTCGACCGTTCCCATAGTTGTTGGGTCCGGTCTCGTGATCGATGTTGAAGGACATCGTTGGGCGATTATCTAGATGTAGATGATCCAGTAGTGTTGAGTAGACCAGTAAATCCGGGTCTCTTCGATCGACGGCATGGTCTCTAGACCAGTAAATCCGGGTCTCTTCGACCGACGGTATGGTCTCTCCCCTTAAGTCCCAAAAGACTCCCTCCGGGAGTGAGGGTGGGGTGAGGTTGGTCGCGCAGCCGCGTGACCCAGTGATCCATTGGGTTTCTACCCATGTTTTTCCTTGAAAAAGGGAACTGATTATGTATTGAGCTGTAGAATGGTGATTGGTTTCCAGCCACTCACTGAGCTTGTAGCTCACCCCTCGCATACTGTTTCTTTTCAGGGGCAGTGTTGGGCGTGGAGCTGGAGCTTCCTGTGGCGCGGTCTTATGGGCGTGGAGCGTTCTGCCGGCGGGTAGCTGGTGCGAGGCTGTCAGCATTCCTAGAGTCATTTATGTCTTGTAAATCGTGCATGTGGCACATGTTGTATTTTCTTTGGTCTAGACTTGGCTTCTACAGGACATTGATTGTGTATTCGGATCTGTAATCATGTTTTTGATTTATAGACATGGTTATATATTATGCTTCCGCTTTTCAGTCAGTTATCATTATCTTGCTTTGGCGCCTTGTGTATTGTTGTTGGTGTCTTTATTGACCTCAGGTATTGATAGCTGATATTATATTTTATTTTACCACGTCTCGGGGACGCCTGGGGCGTGAGACATACAGTACAGAACCTGATGGTACCTGTACGTGCAAAAACTGGCGGCTCCAAAACATACCCGACGGCTTTCATTGGATTCGTCCCGAGGCAGAAGCATGAAACCCTAAATTTTCTTGTAGAAATACTTTAAAACATTCTACCATTGAAAACAAGACACGAGTTGTTTCTAAAACGTTTGTTAATCAGAAAATAGTTATGCGAGGGGTGAGCCACACGCTCAGTGAATAGCACAACCCATGCATCACAGTTTATATTAACCATATTTAATCAAGTCACTAGCCTCAAAATGGCATAAACAACACAAATCCGGGGGTTCGTTACATCGCCGAACCACCATACCCTCACCCTCACCCTCACCCCTCAATAGGTGACAAAGGATGTTGGGACTTAGTAGGCTGATAATCACCCTTACACAATCCAGTGGGTCGCCACATCGCCGGCCCACCATACCCTCACCCTCACCCCTCAATAGGTGACATAGGCTCTTGGGACTGACTAGGCTGTTGGTCACCCTTGGTCCACCGATAGTCTCTCCCCACTCCGTAGGTCGTTTGGCCACTCCCACATTCAGCACAGTCCTTCTACCAAATCAGGAGGTGCCTACTGATGGGAGCCCCTGCACGGGACGACCTTTCTAACGCTGAGGTAGTCTCTACACGGATCCAACGAAGGGAACAGAACAGCCTATCCATCGCATATGATCCACTCGGATCCGTTGACAGCACATCTCTACAACTCTAATGTCTTGAATTCTTCAGAATTCCTCCAGCGCGCATATCCAAGATGCGGGGAATACATAAGATAATAATGAGAAAAAGAGACCTTGAGAGGGCAACCTGAGGTCCCGATATAGGACATCCCGCCAACCAAACAAGGAACATGGAGTACCCTAACGCGGGTCTCAATGTTAACCTCGCAAGGCCCCCCCTATATTCCCCAAGGCATGCTAACAATATTAACGCTTGCATTTAATTAAATAAATCAAACTAATAGGACGCATGCATAGGTTGGGGCTTTCCTAGCATGATAACGAGGTAACAGGATGCACGGCTCATGCACATATCCTAAGGGTGCAAGTCCCTAACATACAAGTCTAGGGTGGCATGCATTCTACACATTAATCATGCATACATGGATTCCAATATAACAGTTAATATTAACTGTGTGCCCCAGGGGAGGTCGGTACACGCCCAAGTGCATGTAGCGCCTCCCAACTGGGTTGGGTTGTCCCACTCAATGGTGACCGGGTCGTCGCGCGACCGTCCGTCAAGATCTGCAAGACAGGGTAACCCACTTGGTGAGTAAAATACACAAATACCACAAAATACTCAAAATACACAAATAAATACCCAACACTCGGGCAAACGTGCATACGGCCAGTACGCACGCTAGCCCGAGCACCCCGACTCACTCCCAAACCCTCGGCAACCACCCGCACGGCCTCCCGACCCCGGATGCATTGCCGCACCTCAGCCCGCACACCCAGGCGCACCGTCGGGCCCCTGCCTGCACGCCTGGACGTGCTGCCGAGCCACACGGGTGCACCGCGCGACCACTGCGCCCCATCGCAGCAGCCCGCGCGCACACCGCATGCCTCGCACTGGCACGCGCGCACATCACAGGCCCCGCTCGCCCAGTGCCTCGCCCCGCGCGCACCTCTGCTGCCTCGCCTCGCCCTCGCCTCGCTCCGCGCGCACCCCGCGCTCGCCCAGCACTCCATCGACTCACCGCGCGCGCACAGCGCGACTGCGCCCCTGCGCAGCGCTCCGCGCGCACCCCGCACGACGCCCTGCACGCATGCCCACTCGACCAGCACCCCCAGCACGCCCAGCGCATGCCCACTCGACCAGCACCCCCAGCACACTCGCGCCCAGCGCCCAGCACGCGCGCCCTGCTGACCTCCAGCTCCATCCGAGCGCACGTCCGTGCGCACGCACGCGCGCGCCCTGCCAGCTGCTCCGCCTGCTGCGCCTGTGCTGCCTGTGCTGCTGCCCTGCCCGAGACCACCCATCCACCTTGCCCGAGCACCTCCACCACTACCCATCGGCCACCAACGGCCTCCGACCGCCCCCAACCACCTCCGACAGCCACCCACAGCCGCCGACCACCACCCAACCTCAAAACCACCCTCCTAACAAGCATCTAAGCCAAAAAGAAGGGGAAGAAGAGCTTACCAAGGGGGAGGAAGGGATGTTCGGTTGCTCTCCGCGCACCGAAACGCCTCTCCAAGGGTCTCCACCACCAAGACCTCTTCCCACCTCCGAAATGGCTCCGATCTGAGGAGAAGAGAGGGCGGAAGAAAGGGCTAGACACGCCGGAATTCGAATTTGAAAGCACCGGGGTGTAGATCGGGACCGGATCTACCCTTTCTATGTTTTGGGTTTTAAGGTTTGGGCACTCTAGCTAGGTTGAATGAAGGTTTTAAGGGGAGGGGAGAGAGAGAGGGATTGCTCGGAGAAGAAGATGAATAGGGGGGTTTAAGTCGTGGGATTTCTTTAAAACCACCCCCACCCCACACATCCTCACACCCCTAATTAGTTTAGCCCTAATTAGGTTTAGGGGGGGCTTAAGGGGGGTTTTAAGTGGGTTTGACCTAGGTCAACTCAACCACACAAAAGGACAAAAGAGGTTGACCAAGTCATGGGCCCACTTTGACCGAGTCAACTCTCCCAATGACTTCTCGTTCGGTCAAAACCTGGATACGCCCCGGAACTGTGAAATTTCTGGAACGTTACCGGAATTCGATAAAAATTTGATGAGTGGCTTAGAATGGCACCAGGACATATAATATGCAGTTAGATTTTCAATTGGAGTCCTGTAGCTCAAGACGATAGCTAACAGTCCAAAATTTTAGCGGTTCCGATCGAAAAATGAAAAAACTCAAAAACTGCCAAAATGCTCCAATGGTTACCAGCAGGCCAAAAAGTGACACATATATAACATTCCTAGAGTCATTTATGTTTTGTAAATCATGCATGTGGCACAGGTTGTATTTTCTTTGGTCTAGACTTGGCTTCCACAGGACATTGATTGTGTATTCGGGTCTGTAATAATGTTTTTGATTTACAGACATTGTTATATATTATGCTTCCGCTTTTCAGTCAGTTATCATTATCTTGCTTTGTCGCCTTGTGTATTGTTGTTGATGTCTTTATTGACCTCAGGTATTGATAGCTGATATTATATTTTATTATTGCCACGTCTCGGGGACGCCTGGGGCGTGATAATAAAGTTGGTATCAGAGCCTGGTCCTATCAGAGCCTAAGTCTAGTCGTATAGATGATGAGTCGTAGGATTGTCATCCGAGTCCTCTTGTGTTAGAGGTTATCTTAGGTTGCTGACATGCCTCCTCGCATCCGTTGACGTGGATGTGACCCCCCTGGACCCACCCTTAAGTTGTCGACTGTGTCGACTGGTTAGGGTCAGTTGTTAGATCTCTTGTGCGGGATTAAGGTTTGGGTAGGAGATTTATGCCCAGTAGTGTGATAGTGATGAATTGGTTGCAATTTCTAAGGTATGGATTGCGTCTCGATAATGGAGCTCTTTCCCGTGTATCGGTATCGCTGGTAACCATTGAGTTCGCGTGCGGCGCCAGTGTAAAGTGTTGAGGATGTGGCGTATTGCTCATTAAGGGATGATGTCTTCTTCTAGACTTCCTACTCAGGATTAAGGGGCCTTGCAGGGTCAGCGTTGAGACCCGGGCTAGGGTACTCCGTGTTCCTTGTTTGGTTGTCGGGATATCCTATATCGGGACCTCATGGTGCCCTGCCAAGGTTTCTTTTCCCAGTCAAGGAATACCTTAGAAGCATCAAATTGATGGTGGATTTTTCCCTCTCACTTGGAAGGTGCTGTAGCGAGTGGTGATGCGTACGATCGGGATTGGGTGCGTCCTATTGCAGCTCAGTGGGTGATCGCTAGTGGACAGGGTTCCATAGTGGCATCTGGAGTCGCTTTGATATATCGTTGTGCATTGTAACTGCCCGGTTGAGGCCAGAGCCCTGTGATGTGCTCCCAGATGCTATGCTTGTTGGTGTGCCTATATGGCAGAGATAGTAGGCTTGGGAGGCTACCAGGTAGAGGCCACACCGGGAGAGTGCTGCTAAATGATATTGAGAGCGTGGACTCCCCGTGATGAATCTGCCCATGGAGTGCAGGATGCTGGAGTTCCAATGGTTATAGATGAGCGACCTATCTCTGGCGGCATGTGAAGCACAGTTGTGGATACTGTCGCGTTTTGCCCCACATTGGTCGCAAATAAGGAGACGCGATGCTAGCATTCGTGATGGGACTCAACCGCCCTATCAGATAGATGACGTCGCATAGGCATTGTCGAGGTCTGACGACCCCTTATTGCGTGTCTTGTGGATTAAGTGCGGTTGAGCGGCTTACCAAGCGTGTAAGTGTTATCATGAGCGCCAGCCATGCTCGAGGAGCAGAATCTGGACTTAATTGTTCGTGGTGTTTTGATCTCCCTGGGGAGGTTGAAGATCAATTACCTTTGCCACGAATCGATGATTTGTTTGACCAGCTCTGGGAGCGGGTGTCTGCTGTTAGATCGATCTTCGCACAAGGGTACCACAAGTCGGAGATCCAAGAGTTAGACATCCCGTAGATGGCCTTTCGTGACCGTTCAGGCACTACGAGTTTTAAGTACTGCCGTCGGGGTTGACGAATGCGCCGGATGCCTTTGTGGATCTCAAAAGTTTTATTGGGCTTCCGTGGACTACTTTGAGGTAGTCTTCATTGAGATTTCTAGTGGTGTGATGAAAAAGGTGATGTGGGTGACCTTGTTTCCCCAGGTTGGTATGCCCTCAGGCAAAGTTCAGGAATCATCATTGAGTGGAAAGCGTCAGTCCATGGAGATTCCTCAGTGGACGTGGGAGTGGGTTATCAAGGATTGTTGTGGACTCGCTAATGTCACGTTCGGGACACGACACCGTCTAGGTGATCATTGACCGACTGACTAAGTCCGCGCTTCCCTCCCTAATCCGACTAATTGAGCCTCTGGACGCCTTGACGTGGGTTTTCGCCTTCGCGATTGTTCGTCTTCATGGCACTCCGGTTGGCGCTATTTTTGGTTGAGACGCAGGGGTTACTTTGAGGTTGTGGCGCGAGCCTCCATTTAAGTATAGCGTTTCATCGCCGATGGACAGCCTGACAAAAAGGACGATTCAGACCTTTGAGGACATGCTAGGTGCCTGCATGCTCAATGATGAGAGCCGTTGGGTGAGGCACCACCCATTTGTTGGGGTATGCCTGCAAGACGACTGCCATTCAAGCACCCAGATGGATCTGTGAAAGGCACTCTACAGGCGCAGTTTTATACCTCCCTTGTGTTGGGACGGTTGAGGAGCGCCAGTTGGAGGGGCCATAAGTTAGTTGTTTGACCTTGGGGTGGCTAGGTTGGTTCGTGTGTACATCTGCACCTCCCAGAACCGACAGAAGGGCTACCCAGGTCATTGTCGCCAGGGGCTTACCTTTAGGTTTGGCGACCATATTTTCAAGAAGGTGTCCATGTTAAAGGGCACCCTCTGTTTCGACGTTCGGGGCAAGCTGAGTTTGCTCTTTAATGGGACCATTTCTCGTCATTGAGTGGATTGGGGAGGTGGCTTATCATGTAGCCTTTCCCCCACAGCTGGCTCATGCCCACGACGTCGTCCTTGTCTCATGGCCAAGGCGTTATGTCCAAGATCCTGCTCAGTCATTCAGTTCGACCACCTCATCCTCGAGGTGGATTTGTCGTTCATGGAGCAGTGGATCGAGGTCAAGGACAATAATGAGAAGAGGCTCCACGCTAAGACCGTCCTTTTGATTATAGTGTGTTGGTAGCGCCAGTCCGGTGCGAAGACCACTTGGGAGCAAAAGGTCTATGCATGATACTTTCGGTCTTCCCTTTTGGGTTTCCTTAAATTTCAAGGACTAAATTTCCTAAGGGGGGAAGAATGTTGTGCCTGTGTCATTTGGAGCGCTCTGTTTGAAAATTTGGGTACATAATTTTTTTCCCAGAAGTTATGGCTGTTCCAGTGAAGCATGCGCAGAATTTCTAGTCAAAGGGCGACTAGGTCATTTCTCCTTAAGATATTTGTTGATAAATATCTCTCTCTCTCTTTCCCCTTCCAAATTCCCACGACAACCTCTCTTTCTCTCTTTCTCTCTTTCAAACACACCCACCAAGTGTTTGTGGATTTTCCCCAATGAGAAGAAGAGATGGAGATGGTGAAGGAAGAAGAGGGTTTGTGTAAGTGTGTTGTTGTTGTTTGTTTCCCTCTCTCTCAAGCTTCCTTTCCATGATTATCCCCCCCTGATTTGCAGCCATGGGAGGGCTGAGGGAGGCCGAGGTGGTGGTGGTGGTGGTGATGGCGGTAGAGGTGGTCACGGGTGCGTCGAGGGCCCCCGAACCTCCCCCTTTTGTTCCCCCTCCAAGGTGAGCTCCTCCCCTTCTTTTCATGGTTTTTATGGCTTAAGGGGTTGTGGGAAAGTCATGCATGCTAGGTAGATGTGTTAGGGTGTGTGTGAGGGGTTGGGCAGGGTTAAAATGGGGTTACGGGTTGGCTAGGCGTGCGTTTCGGGTCGTCTGCGCGCTTGCGCGCGTAGGCGCGAGCGCAGGCGGGGCGCTTGCGGGAGCTGGCGGGCACGGACGCGTGCGCGCGGGAGTGCGCGCCGGTGCAGGCGCGAGCGGGCCTGCGCGCGAGCGTGCGCGCGCGCGGGGCAGTGCGCCTGGGCATGCGTCTGGGCGCGGGGCTGGGGACCAGTGCGCGCACGCGCGGCGTGCGCGTGCTGGGGCATGCGCGGGGTGCTGCGCGAGGGCGCGTGGGCAGACGCGCGGCAGTGCGCTGATGGTGCTGGGGTGCGTGCGTGCGCGTGCGGGGGGCCATGCGTGTGGCTGCCCAAGTGTTCAGGTAGGTGTCGGGGCACTCGGACTCGCGTGCGTACGTGCGTGCTCGCATGCGTGCGAGCCCGTATGCATGCTTGTCCGAGTATGGGGTATTTCTAATGATTTCTTTGTGTAAATTGTATTGTTTCTCACCAGTTGGATGCCCCTACCTTGCAGATCTCGTCGGATGGGATGCGCGAGGTCCCGGGTTGTAAGGTGAGTGGTTTGATTCCAATCCCCCCCCCTCTCTAGGGATGCGCTCGACCCGCGTAGACGCGCGTCGCGCATCGATGGGGCCCCCTAACTAATATGTAGATGTTTTGCATGCTAGGGATATACATCCATGTATCGTGTATAGAGGCCCGTACATGCCTGGACACCATGTCCTGTACTTAAAAGCCTTGATCTATGCATGATCAATATGATGTATCCATGCCACCTTAGACTTTGTATGCTAGGGAGATGCACCCTTGTATCATGTATAGCGGCCTATGCATGCTTAGACACCAAGCCCCGAGCTATGCATGTTCCCATCTAGTTTAATCTAATTAAATCAGAATGTGAGCATGCCTTAGAGAATATTGTAACCTTGTGGTTATGATATATGTCTCCCCGCATCTTAGGGGATTATGTGAGCATATAGTTGCAAGCATGCCTTAGAGAATATTATAACCTTGTTGTTATAATATATGTCTCCCCGCATCTTGGTTATGCGCCCTGGAGGAATTCTTGAGAATTCATGTCATTAGAAATGTTAGGAAGCATTGTCGACAGATCCAAGAGGATCGCATGCGTGTGGGTAGGCTGTTCTCTTCCCTTCGTTGGATCCGTGTAGTACAGCCCCGGCGTTAGATAGGCTGTCCTGACAGAGGGCTCCCATCAGTAGGTACCTCCTGATGTGTTTCAGACTATGCTGAATCGTGGGAGTATACCAGTAAGCTACGGAGCGGGGAGAGGCTACCGGTAGACCAAGGGTGAATAGCAGTCTAGTCAGCCCCAAAAGGCCCATGTCACCCCCTAAAGGGTGAGGGTGAGGGTGGGGTGGGTCGGCGATGTTAAGACCCACTATCTTGTGTAGTTATTCCGTTTAGGGACTATGACTACTTTGAGGTTAATATGAGTGTGTTGGTTGCTGTTATGCATATGCGTGTTATCTCGATAGTGGTTGTTTTCCATTGGGTTTCGCTTTGCGAACATGAGATCGTTCTCCCCTTCGTTTGGATCCGATGTAGGGACTCCCCGGCATTGGCTATACCTGGCAGAGGACTAGGCGGAGACCACGAAGGTGAGAGAGGCTACCGGTGGACCAAGGGTAAGAGCGGTGAGTTGAGGAGATCGGGTTGTAGATACTACTCGGGAGAGGGTTAATGAATGATGTCGCGAGCGTGGAATCGTTCTCCCCTTCGTTGGATCCGTGTAGTGACATCCCCGGCGTTAGACAGGCTATCCTGACAGAGGGCTCCCATCAGTAGGTACCTCCTGATGTGTTTCGGACAGTGCTGAATCGTGGGAGTATACCAGGTAAGCTACGGAGCGGGGAGAGGCTACCGGTGGACCAGGGGTGTAGAGCAGTCTAAGTCTCTCCCAAAGTCCCAAGATGTCTCCTTTCAGGAGTGAGGGTGTGGATGAGGCGAAGACGCGTCGCCTCGTGACCCATTCGTTGTTCGACCGTTCCCATAGATGTTGGGTCCGGTCTCGTGATCGATGTTGAAGGACATCGTTGGGCGATTATCTAGATGTAGATGATCCAGTAGTGTTGAGTAGACCAGTAAATCCGGGTCTCTTCGACCGACGGCATGGTCTCTAGACCAGTAAATCCGGGTCTCTTCGACCGACGGTATGGTCTCTCCCCTTAAGTCCCAAAAGACTCCCTCCGGGAGTGAGGGTGGGGGTGAGGTTGGTCGCGCCGCCGCGTGACCCAGTGATCCATTGGGTTTGTACCCATGTTTTTCCTTGGAAAAGGGAACTGATTATGTATTGAACTGTAGAATGGTGATTGGTTTCCAGCCACTCACTGAGCTTGTAGCTCACCCCTCGCATACTGTTTCTTTTAAGGGGCAGTGTTGGGCGTGGAGCTGGAGCTTCCTGTGGCGCGGTCTTATGGGCGTGGAGCGTTCTGCCGGCGGGTGGCGTGTGCGAGGCTGTCAACATTCCTAGAGTCATTTATGTCTTGTAAATCGTGCATGTGGCACATGTTGTATTTTCTTTGGTCTAGACTTGGCTTCTACAGGACATTGATTGTGTATTCGGGTCTGTAATAATGTTTTTGATTTACTGACATTGTTATATATTATGCTTCCTCTTTTCAGTCAGTTATCTTTATCTTACTTTGTCACCTTGTGTATTGTTGTTGGTGTCTTTATTGACCTCAGGTATTGATAGCTGATATTTTTATTATTGCCACGTCTCGGGGGCGCCTGGGGGGTGACACATACAGTACAGAACCTGATGGTACCTGTACGTGCAAAAACCGGCGGCTCCAAAACATACCCGACGGCTTTCATTGGGTTCGTCCCGAGGCAGAAGCATGAAACCCTAAATTTTCTTGTAGAAATACTTTAAAACATTCTACCATTGAAAACAAGACACGAGTCGTTTCTAAAACATTTGTTAATCAGAAAAGAATCGATTGTCGAAATCAAATCATTCGTACCCAAAAATCCGATTAAAACCAATCAAAACTCTTCGAAAATATCTTTGAAAACTCTAGGTCTATCATAAGTATAAATAACCAATATGGATCTACCTTTAAACCCCAAAAATCATAAATATATGCATAGGTTCGGATCTATTCATACAAGGTTCAAAATAAGGCCTAAAGATCATAAAAACACGATTTCTACCTTAAACGAATTAACCTAAACATGGTATATACATAAGCATATTTATTTTTACATGAAAGGCTTACAAACCATCTTTTTTTTAAAAAAACTTAACATCATAGCTATATCATAAGATCCCACACCCTTTAAAATTATATGAAAATCTAATAAGAAAACCTAAGAAAGCATAAACTTCCAATATATTCATGTGAGACATAACACTATCATCAAAGCTTACAAAAACATCATTATATCATTGTTAAAACATAGCAATTCGAAATCATGCGAAAACACTAAGAAACAAGAAGAAAACTATCCTCTTTGTTTGGAAAACCTTGAAAACGAGATCATATTAAAAGAACATCTAAAGGGAATCATTATAAATAAAAAAAAACTCTTCAAAACTCTTTAGAAAACTCACCTAAACCCTTGCTCAAGTTCCTTTCCCGAGCCCCTCAACAATGGTGTCGAAAACAAGAGGAAGAAGATCTTTTAGGGTTTGAGTTTTCTAGGATTTCAAGGCAATGAAAGAGAAAAAAGGTTTATAAGCCTCTCATACACGTGAGGAAATAATTACGACGCCAATAATTTGTATTAATCCCGATTAATGCACCCGTTTCTTCCAAAAACGGAACCTATTTTTGAAAATACGATTTTCCAGATCGACGGCTCCTATAGCATCTGTCGCCCAGGCTTCCGACGGCTCTCCCTGATCCGTCGCCCATGTGCTTGACGGCAGCTATAAGATCCGTCAGACACTATCTAACACCCTGTTACTGTTTGGTCCATAACTTGATCTATACGCATCTGATTTACGATCCGTAAAAAGCGTTGGAAAGCCAACAAAACGAGGAATCTAACCATGCCAAATTATTTAGAAATTTGGAATACTAATTGTCACGCCCCAGGGCCGGCAGACCCCGGGACGCGATAGGTGTATATATGATATCAGTAACAAGAGTTCAATAACATACTCACACAACAGCTAAAATGACAATACAGACAAAAGCAGGGCTGACATGATATATACACCAAATGCGGAAGCTAAAAGACTGAATCTGTAATCAAAGCATACTACAGATTCGATACATAATCAACTGTCCTGTGAGAGCCAATATATACAAAGATATCCAAATACAACACAAACACGTGCCCAAGCACGGAATATAATACATACAAGCAAAAGGGATGCTGATAGCCTCTGATACTCGCGGGACGTGGCGCTACTCCGCTACTGATGAAATCCCTCGGGGAGCTCCTCCTCCAGATCCGACTCAGATGACACTGGAGAAAAATATTATGCGAGGGGTGAGCCACACGCTCAGTGAACAGCACAACCCATGCATCACAATTTATATTAACCACAACCAGATAATCTTAATCCACAAACTCATTAATAAAAGCCACAAAATGGAAACAACCAAACGAACCAGTGGGTCGCTACCGCCAGCCCACCACACCCTCACCCTCACCCCTCAATGGGTGACCAAGGATATTGGGACTAACTACACAAAACCAGCGGGTCGCTACCGCCAACCCGCTACACCCTCACCCTCACCCCTCAATGGGTGACCAAGGATATTGGGACTTACAATCCAGTGGGTCGCTACATCGCCGACCCACCACATCCCTCACCCTCACCCCTCAATATGGTGACATAGGATATTGGGACTGACTAGGCTGATGGTCGCCCTTGGTCCACAGATAGTCTCTCCCCACTCCGTAGGTCGTTTGGCCACTCCCACATTCAGCACAGTCCTTCTACCAAATCAGGAGGCGCCTACTGATGGGAGCCCCTGCACGGGACGACCTTTCCAACGCCGGGGTAGTCTCTACACGGATTCAACGAAGGGAACAGAACAGCCTATCCATCGCATATGATCCACTCGGATCCGCAGACAACACACCCTAACAACTCTAATGTCCTGAATTCCTCAGAATTCCACCAGGGCGCATAACCAAGATGCGGGGAACATGCATAATAATAATAACAAGGTTGGAATATTAACGGGGAAAGAATCCTTGGGAGGGCAGCGTGAGGTCCCGATATAGGACATCCCGACAACCAGACAAGGAACACGGAGTACCCTAGCCCGGGTCTCACCGCTGTCCTCGCAAGGCCCCTCCCCTATGATATTCACTAAGACAGGCTAATAATCACATGCTCGCATTTTATTTAAATGAATTAAACTAAATGGGAACATGCGTCGGTCGGGGCTTTCCTAGCATGGAAACATGATAACAGGGTGCATGGTTCTTATACGGGTCCTATGGGTATAAGTTTCTAGCATACAAAGTCTAGGGTGGCATGCATACTACACATTATCATGCTTACACAGTTTTCATATTAAACATGTTAATATTTACTATGGTGCCCCAGGGGAGGACGGTACACGCCCAAGTGCATGTACCGCCTCCCTACTGGGTTGGATCGTCCCACTCACCGGAGATCGGGTCATCGCGCGATCGTCCTTCAAGATCTGCAAGACAGGGTATTAATTTGGTGAGTAAAATCCACAAAAATACACAAAACAATCTAAAAGTACCCACACTCGGGCAAACGTACATACGGCCCGTACGCACGTTAGCCCGAGCACTCCGGCTCACTCCCGCACCACCAGCAACCACCCGCACGGCCACCCGCCCTCGGATGCGCCGCCGCGCCTCAGCCCGCGCACCCAGGCGCACCGCCGGGCCCCTGCCCGCACGCCTGGACCCACAGCCGAGCCACCCGGGTGCACCGCGCGCCCACTACGCCCCGCCACAGCATCCCGCGCGCACGCACGCGAGCACATTGCACGCCCCACGCGCCCAGCGCCTCGCCCCTCGCGCACCCTGCGCGCACCACCAGCTCCGTCCCGCGCGCACTCCGCGCGCACCACCAGCCTCTACCCGCGCGCACGCCTGCGCCTCTGCCCTCCTCACCGCGCGCACGCCTGCGCCTCAGCCCAGCGCCCCGCGCGCATACTCCTCTGTAGTGCCCAGCGCCCCAGCGCCCAGCTCTCAGCACCCTCGCCCAGCACCTGGTATCCGCGACCCAGCTCCCGACGCTCAGCGCCCAGCATCCGGGACCCTCACCTAGCGCCCACGCGCACGCCCGCGCAACACGCGCCCAGCGCGCCTGCCAGCCGGCCCGCGCTGCTGCCCGCGCTGCCTGCCTGCGCGCATCGCCGAGTGGCCCGAGCACCGCTCGCCTGCACGCCCGGCACTTCCCGCCTGATGCCCGAGCCCGCCTGCCCTGCTCGCCTGTGCGCCCAGCCTGCCTGCCCGGCCTGCCAGCGCGCACAGCCCAGCCATCCTACCCGAGCTAGCCCTACCTTGCCTACCCAGCGAGCCCAGCACGCCCAGCACCCAGCACGCCCAGCGCCAACCCGAGCGCACGCCCGCGCGCACGCGCGCGCGCGCTCTGCCGCTGCACGCCTGCTGCGCCTGCCTGAGCGCTGCCTGTGCTGCCTACTGCCCGGGACTGCCAGCCTGCCCTGCCCGAGCTCCTCTACCACCCACCACCGACCACTAATGGCCTCCGACCACCACCCACAGCCCTCCGACGGCCACCCACCGCCGCCGACCACCACCCAACCTCAAATCCCCCCCCCCCCTAACATACATCTAAGCAAGAAAAGAGAGGAAAAAGGGCTTACCAAGGGAAGGAAGGGATGTCCGGTAGCTCTCCGCGCACCGAAACCTTTCCCCAAAGGCCTCCAACGCCGGGATCTCCCTTGGCCCTCGAAATGGCCCAAAACAGGGGAGAAAAGAGAGGGGGAGAAGGGGCAAAACTCGCCGGAATCCGGATTTGAAAGCACCGGGGTGTAGATCGGGACCCGATCTACACTTTCTATGCTTTAGGTTTTTGGGTTTGAGGACTCTAGGGGGCTCAAATCAAAGAAAAGGAGAGAGGGGAGAGAGAAAATTCATTTGGAAGGGATGATGAATAGTGCATGACATTTCTCACCCCTCTTATATAAAGTCAACTCACTTAAAAACCCGGATACGCCCCGGAACTGCGAAATTCTGGAAACGTTGCCGGAATTCGATGAAATTTTCGTGAGAGGCCTAAAATGGCACCAGGACACCAAATATGCAGTTAGATTTCCAATCGGAGTCCTCTAACTCAGGACGATAGCTAACAGTCCAAACATTAGCAGTTCCGATCGAAAACCGAAAAAAATGAAAAACTGCCAGAACGCTCCAACGGTTACCAGCAGGCTAAAAGTGACACATATATAACACTAATCATACCATAAAAGCAAGTTAATTATGACCTAAAAGTTAGAGTCGCTACATTATCTATGTTGTTTTAAGATATGAATATTATCTTACGATATATATTATTTATCCATAAGTTTTCAATTTTACATTAATGTTACATTTTTTTTTATCAATTAACTCACATCTTATTAATAAGTATTTTATGCTTATATTAAATATTTAAATTTTTATTTATGTAAATATTATTAATCAATCTAATTAATCCACATATTTTAATAAAAAAATCAATTTATTAATATTTTATAATCCGTATCTTAAATATTTCTTTAATAAAACACAATTTAATATTCATAATTTTTTTCATCTCTATGTATTTTTTTTTATCAAAATTCCTAAATAAATAAATAAATTATATTAAATCACAATAAATTCTATTTAGATATTAAATTTGATAAAAAATTAAATTATTTCTAAAATTCTTTAATTTATAAAATTATAATTTTTCTAGCATAACTCTTGTTAGGATGATCCATAGCTCATTAGAAGGATATTTTCATTATATGCTTACATGTGAAATAGATTTTTCAAAAAAAATATTTTCAAAATTGTTTAAAAAATTATAAACTTCTGATTGGATGATGTACACCTCATTGGAAAGATCTATTTAATATATACTTATGCATGTCCAATAAAGCTTTCTAAAAATGATTATTTAATAATGAAAACTGAGCTTAAATGTAAAACTTATATTTGACAAGAAATTAGGTATTTATCGGTTAAAATAAATTAATTTTTTTATATTAATATTAATAATAAAATGAATATTAAATTTAACTGGTTTATGATATTTTATTAAATAGAATTTTCCCAATATATTAAAAATGAAGCATATTCATCATCTTTAAAAACAATTATAAAAAAAACTAATTTTTTTAATCTAAATATTATTATTAAAAAAAAATCAAACATAAAAAATAAAAAATGAAAAAAACATATAAAATAATCTTCTCAAGATATAAACAATAATAAATATTAGATAAACTAAAAGATATATATTCCTATGTATGTCACGCCCCAGGGCGGCTGTCCCCGGAACGCGGCAAAGGGTATATATGATATCAGCAGTCTATACAAGAGGTCAATAACATACCCTAAACAACATCAAAATGACAACACAGACAACAATGAGGCTGACATGATATATACACAAATAGCGGAAGCTTAAAGACTGAATCTGTAATTCAAAGACATATTACAGACTCGATACATAATCAACTGTCCTGTGAGAGACAATATATATACGACGACATCCACATATAATACAAACATGTGCCCAAGCACGGAATACAATACATACAATCAAAGGGAGGGGGGGGGGATGCTGATGGCCTCTCGCAAACAGAATGTGGCGCTGCTCCGCTACTGCTGACGTGTCTCGGGGAGCTCCTCCTGCCGATCCGACTCGGATATCACTGAAGAAAATATATGCGAGGGGTGAGCCACACGCTCAGTGAATAGCACAACCCATGCATCACAATTCATATTAACCTCAAATCATTCATAGCCTCTAAGTGGCAACAACTACACAAACCAGTGGGTCGCTCATCGCCAACCCATTACACCCTCACCCTCAAACTGGTGACATGGTCTTTTGGGACTGACTAGGCTGTTGATCACCCTTGGTCCACCGATAGCCTCTCCTCCACACCGTAGCTCGCCTGGTCTACTCCCACATTCAGCACAGTCCGAAACCAAATCAGGAGGTGCCTACTGATGGGAGCCCTCTGTCAGGACGGCCTGTCTAACGCTGAGGAGTCCCTACACGGATCCAACGAAGGGAAGAGAAACAGCCTACCCACACGGATACGATCCACTTGGATCCGCCGACACCGATCTCAACTCTATAAATGTCATGAATTCTTCAGAATTCCTCCAGGGCGCATAACTAAGATGCGGGGAAGCATATATTATAACCACAAGGTTATAATATTTGCTAAGGCATGCAAATTACAAAAGCTCACATTTGATTTAAATAAATTAAACTAAATGGGACGCATGCGTAGGTCGAGGCTTCCCTAGCATGAAAACATAGTATCAGGATGCATGGGCCTTTATACATATCATAAGGGGCAAGTATCCCTAACATACAGGTCTAGGGTGGCATGGATACTATATAACAATCATGCATGCATAGCTATACTTAATACAAGTTAATATGCAACTATGGTGCCCCAGGGGAGGGCAATACACTCCTAAGTGTATAGAACGCCTCCCTACTGGGTTGGGTTGTCCCACTCACCAATACCCGGGTCGTCGCGTGACCGTCCGTCAAGATCTGCAAGACAGGGCATTCAACATGGTGAGTAAAATACACAAATACATACTAAATACATACAAAATACGCTAGAAATACCCAACACTCGGACAAGCATGCATACGGGCCCGTACGCACGCGAGTCCGAGTGCCCCGACACACTCCCGCACCGCCGGGCAGCCATGCGCACGGCCACCCGCACGCACACGCACGGGTGCGCACGCACGCACGCCCACCCGCGCCCCGGGCGCACTGCCGCGCCCCCAGCCCGCGCGCCCAGGTGCGCTGTCGCGCCTTTGCCCGCAAGCCCAGACACGCCGCACGCTCGCGCGCACACTCGCGCGTGCCCGTGCGCACCGCGCGTCCAGCCCCGAGTGCACCCGCGTGCACTGCGCCCCAGCGCAGCACCTCGCGCGCACACCCGCACGCACTGCGCCCCAGCGCAATACGCCCGCGCGCACCCCGCGTGCACACTCGCTCACCCGGCGCGCACTGCGCCCCCTGCGCAGCACCTGCAAGCACGCCCGCGTGCACTGCCTGAGCGTACGCGCGCACACGCCAGCGCCCCTGACTGCGCGCCTGTCCTGCCTGCACGCCTACCCTGCCTGCATGCCTGTCCTGCTTGCCCGCACAGGCCCGCGCGCGCACCCGAGCCACTCCACAACCCCACAGCCCCAACAGCCCCCCTCCAACCCCCCCTAACCACCATGCATGCCATGCATACCCAAAAACACATCCTAAACAAGCATCTACACAAGAAAAGGAAGGAAAGAAAGCTCACCCAAGGAGAGGAAGGGAATGGGAGGAAATCAGGTGCTCTTCGCGCACCGATTCGCCACCTCCAAGACCACCACCACCAAGCCTTCTTCTCAGCCAAAGAAGGGCTGAAAACAGGGGAGAAAAGGAGGTAAGAGAGGAGGAAAACCAAGGGGAAATGGAGATCCAAGACCATAGAAAGATAGATTGGGTCCTCACCTATCTTTTCTCCTTCTAGGGTTTTTGATTTTAACCACCACTACTAGGTCAAATGGGGGAAAAAAAGAGAAGGTGAGAGAGCTTGAGAGGGCTTCAAATGGAGAAGATGATGAATAGGGAGGGATCTATTTGTTGTCGTGGACTTTAAGTCCCCACACACACACCACACATACTCACACACTCACCACTTAGAATTAAATTAGTTTAAGCTAGGTATAGTTAGGTTTAGGTGAGATTTGACCCTAGTCAACCCAACCACACTAAAAACCAAAACCATTTGACCAAGTCAAGGGTCATCTTTGACCAAGTCAAGTCTCCCAATGACTTTTCGCTCGGTCAAAAACCCGGATACGATTCAGAACTGTGAAATTCTGAAACGTTACCGGAATTCGATGAAATTTTCGTGAGTGGCTTCAAATGGTACCAGAACACATAATATGCAGTTAGATTTTCAATCGGAGCTCTCAAACTCAGGGTGATAGCTAAAAGTCTAAAATTTTAGCGGTTCCGATCGAAAAAAGAAAAAGTTGAAAAACTGTCAGAATGCTCCAATAGTGACGAGAAGGTAAAAAGTGACACATATATAACAATGTAAGTCTAACAAGTATGTAAAATAAACTAATATATGTATATTAGTTATGTATATTTTAAAATGCAACATTACTGTCACGCCCCAGGGCGGCCGTCCCGGGACGCGGCAAGTGTATATAAAATATCAGAATCTACACAGGAGGTCAATAATATATCATACACAAGCAACTAGAATGACACACAGACAACAAAGGGGCTGACATGATATATACACCAAATGCGGAAGCAAAAGACTGAATCTGTAAATAAACATACTACAGACTCGATACTCAATCATCTGTCCTGTGAGAGCCAATATACACAAATACAACTGGATATATACAAACGCGTGCCAAGCACGGAAATAAAATACATACAGCCAAGAAGGGATGCTGATAGCCTCTGGCACTCGTGGGACGCAGCGCTACTCCGCTACTGAAGGAATCCCTCGGACGGCTCCACCTGCTGCTCCGGCTCCGGCTCAGTGACAACTGGGGAAAACATATGCGAGGGGTGAGCCACACGCTCAGTGAACAGCACAACCCACGCATCACAGACAATATTAACCACAGTTAATTAACAACCAGCCTCAAAGTGGCATTACATCATAAATCCAGTGGTTCGTACATCGCCGAACCACCACACCCTTCAATGGGTGACATAGGATATTGGGACTAATAATCATCCATAGACAAATCCAGCGGGTCGCTCCTCGCCAACCCACTACACCCTCACCCTCACCCTTCAATGGGTGACATAGGATTTTGGGACTGACTAGGCTGTTGGTCACCCTTGGTCCACCGATAGTCTCTCCTCCACTCCGTAGGCCGCTTGGCCTTCACCCACAACTTCAGCACAGTCCGTCACAAATATCGGGAGGCGCCTACTGATGGGAGCCCTCGGAAGGGACGGCCTTATCACGCTGGGACAGTCTCTACACGGATCCAACGAAGGGAAACAGAACAGCCTATCCATACGCATATGATCCACTCGGATCCGCCGACAACACATCTCTACAACTCTAATGTCATGAATTCTTCAGAATTCCTCCAGGGCGCATATCCAAGATGCGGGGAACATGTATAATAATAACTAGGTTGGAATATCATTGGGGGAAAGAAACTTGGGAGGTCAGCGTGAGTTCCTGATATAGGACATCCCGACAACCAAACAAGGAACACGGAATACCCTAGCCCGGGTCTCACCGCTGTCCTCGCGAGGCCCCTCCCCTATAATATTCACTAAGATGCTAATAATCACACCAGGGATAAATCATTAATTATCAACTAGAGATATAATATTATTGGGACAAGAACCTTGGGAGGGCAGCATGAGGTCCCGATACAGGACATCCCGACAACCAAACAAGGAACACGGAGTACCCTAACCCGGGTCTCAATGTTGACCTCGCAAGGCCCCTCCCTATAATATTATCTAAGGCATGCAATTAACATACACTAGCATTTAATTTAATAAATAAACTAGTAGGACACATGCATAGGCCAAGGCTTCCTAGCATGAAAACAGGGGAACATGATGCATGGCTCTTACACATATCCTAAGGGTGCAAGTCCCTAACATGCAAAGTCTAGGGTAGCATGCATTCTACATTTTAAATCATGCTCGCATGGAATACACTTTACAACAGGTTAATATAAATCCATGTGCCCCAGGAGAGGTCGGTATACGCCCAAGTGCGTATAACGCCTCACTACTGGGTTGGATTGTCCCACTCACCGAAATCCGGGTCGTCGCGCGACCGTCCGTCAAGATCTGCAAGACAGGCATTTATACGGTGAGTAAAATACATAAATACATCAAAAATACTCAAAATACACCAAAAGAACCCAACACTCGGGCAAACGTACATACGGCCCGTACGCACGTTAGCCCGAGCACCCCGACTCACTCCCGCACCCCCGGCAACCACCCGCACGGCCACCCGCCCCCGGATGCGCCGCCGCGCCTCAGCCTGCGCACCCAGGCGCACCGCCGGGCCCTGCCCGCACGCCTGGACCTGCAGCCCAGCCACTCGGGTGCACCGCGCGCCCACTGCGCCCTGCCGCAGCAGCCCGCGCGCACCCCGCACGCTCTGCGCTGACCCGCGAGCACACCGCACGCCCCGCGCGCCCAGTGCCTCGCCCCGCGCGCACCCCGCGCACACCTCCAGCCCCGCTCCGCGCGCGCCACCAGTCTTGCCCCGCGCGCACCCCGGGCGCACCACCCGCTCGCACCCACTGCTCTCCTCGCGCGCACGCCTGCGCCTCTGCCCAGCGCCCCGCGCGCGCTCCTGCACCCAGCGCCCAGCATCCGCGACCCAGCGCTCAGCGCCCAGCACCCGGGACCCTCACCCAGCGCCCACGCGCACACCCGCGCAACACGCGCCCAGCGCGCCTGGCAGCACGCGCCCAGCGCGCCTGCCACCCTGCCTGCGCTGCTTGCCTGCGCGCATCGCCGAGTGGCCCGAGCACCGCTCGCCTGCACGCCCGGGCACTGCCCGCCTGATGCCTGAGCACCTCCTACCCAGCACGCCTGCGCGCCCGGCCTGCCAGCGCGCACAGCCCAGCCAGCCTACCCCCGCATCCCCGAACTCACGCCCGCGCGCGCGCGCTCGCGCGCCCGGCAAACTGGTGCGCCTGCTCCCTGCCTACCCGGAACAGCTAGCCTCCCTGCCCGGACTGCCTAACATCCTGCCCGACCACCCAAACTCCCTTCCACAGCCACCAACGGCCTCCGACCACCACCCACAGCCCTCCGACGGCCACCCACCGCCGCCGACCACCACCCAACCTCATATCCACCCTCCTAACATACATCTAAGCATGAAAAGAGAGGAAAAAGGGCTTACCAAGGGAAGGAGAGGATGTTCGGTAGCTCTCCGCGCACCGAAACCTTTCCCCAAAGGCCTCCAACACCGAGATCTTCCTTGGCCCTCGAATTGGCCCAAATCAGAGGAGAAAAGAGGGGGGATGAAGGGGCCAAACTCCTCGGAATTCGAATCCGAGAACACCGGGGCGTAGATCGAGACCCGATCTACACTTTCTATGCTTTGGGTTTTAAGCTTCAAGCCCTCCAAGGGGCTCAAAACCAAGAAAAATGGAGAAGGGGAGAGAGAGAGCTCATTTGGGAAGAAGATGAATAGTGGGCAACCTTTTTAGATTTCATTTAAATAAAGTCAACTCACTTAGATTAGGCTTAAGCTAGGTTAATTAGGGTTTAAGCTAGCTTAGGGGGGGCTTAAGTGTGGTTTGACCCTAGTCAACCCAACCACACAAAAGTCCAAAACCAAATGACCAAGTCAAGGTCCAACTTTGACTCAGTCAAAGTCTCCCAATGCCTTCTCGCTCGGTCAAAACCCGGATACGCCACGAAACTGCGAAATTCAGAACGTTACCGGAATTCGACGAAATTTTTGTGAGAGGCCTAAAATGACACCAGGACACCTAATATGCAGTTATATTTTCAATCGGAGTCCTCTAACTCAGGACGATAGCTAACAGTCCAAAAATTTAGCGGTTCCGATCGAAAACCGAAAAAAACGAAAAACTGCCAGAACGCTCCAACGGTTACCAGCAGGTTAAAAGTGACACATATATAACAATTACAAAGATGGAATACATCAGAAAATCATTAATTAAATATTAAAAATAATATAAAATATTAAAAAATAGCATCTTACTCTTTTGATGAGGTGTGTAGAAGAGAACTCTTGTATGTATAATTCAATTCTTCTGAAATAACAAAACATTCAATAAAGCAAATGATTAGAATATCCAAATAAAATTTTCACAAATATTTAATATTTTCAAAAAACACATTTGTCATCCTTGAACACAATTATTAAAAAATAAACAGGAATTTAAAATATTTGAATTTCAATATGATTGAAACATAATAAAGCTTAAACAAAAATATAAAAAAAAATGAAATCATCTTGAAATAAAGGCCTAGAAACTATATAAAAAAATATATCACTAGGAGAGGTAGGGCATTTATATATATTTTTTGGAATCTTCTTTTCATCCTAAATAAATGGTAAATTTTTATAGATATAACCTGTTTTTTTTATTTTGATACATTTTTATCTACATTTTGAATTGAATTTTAAAAAATCATAATAATGTCAATAAAATTATTTTTAATTATAAAAAATAATTTAAAATTAGAAAATAATTAAAAACGACTTTTTTATTTTTAAAAATAAAAAATTGATTATTATATCTATTATATATTTTTCATAAATTAAATGATTATTATTATATTTTATATAAATAACCTTTTTTTTCTTATAATACATTTCTTTCAAATTTAAATTTAAATATAAAAACAATTATTAATATATTTGTGTATTTTGAATATTGGAAATCAAATATTTCAAATTTGACTATCATTAAAACATTTTTTTAGTTTCATAATTCAGATCCATTTTTATCTATATTTATTTTGATCAATTATTATTATTAAAAAATTGTAACTTTTTTAGTATAACTGTGATTGGAGTTATAAAGATCTCGTTGAAAAGATATTTTTGATTTATACTTATGCATATGAAATGGATTTTTTCAAAAAAATGATTATTTCATGGTGAAAAATAAGATCAAAAGTTCAAATTATTTTTAACCCAAAATTAATTATAAAATTTGTTATGAAAATTAATAATCAAATGAATATTAAATTTAAATTGATTTTATGATATTTTATTAATTAAAATCTATTAAAATCTGATAAGATCTAAAATAATATTTTTGTGACATAAAATCTAGTTTGTGAGATAAAATCTATCATATTACAAATACAGAAAATATCTATTGATGGATATATGTGTATTTTAAATTAATTTCATGGGAAAAATCAGCTAAAATATTGGGTGAAACAAACTTTTTTTTATTTCATCCAAATCACTATTTAAATCTTTAATAAACATCCACAAAACACTAAATCTTAAAATCAATATGATAGTAAGATTAAATGTAAATCTAAACAAACTAATTAATTTCAAGATTTATTGATGGATAATAAGATTGAATAAAAAGCTAAACATGCTATATAATTTTTAGATTTGTTGATGGATATAAGTGTCTTTTTAATTAATTTTTTAGGGATAAAATCGGCTAAAATGTTTCCCCTCCAATTCGTATTTTTTTTATAGTAGTATAGATTTTTATAGTAGTATAGATATAGATATAGATATAGATTATACAAAAAATCCTTATGCAAGACATTTATAAAATACTAGTTAATACACACGTGTGATGCACGTGAATGATTTTGTAAATTATTTTAGGTTATTATTTATGTTATTATTATTAAATGAGAAATTAAAAGTGCAATTGCTAGATTATTTATATATCATCAATGGATAGAGAGGGGCGTGGGGGGTGGGGGGAGGGGAATGTAATTTTCTTAAAACTATTAGAGCAATTTTTTGTATATTTATGCTCTTAATCAAAGAATACATACAACTATCTATATTACAAATACAAATATATTTTTCTTTTTAAAATGTAATGGATAGTATTTAGTACATGAATTTTTAAAAAGCATGTTTAACGTGGATGGCATTCCCTCTCTCACAATCTCTTCTGAGATCCTCTCTCTAAAAACAAAAGTGCACACCTATCTTGAAAAATTAGGTTGCTTATTAACAGATCATTTGAGTCAATCTGGTTTAGCCTGCCTCTCTAAATTTCTTTTTGTTTTATTTCTTTATCTTCAATGATTGCTCTAATAATATATTTACTTGAATAGATTAGTGTTATATTGTGATAGATGTTGAAATAGGTTCACAGGGAAACAATTTCAGTTCACAAGGAAAAAAATATATGCATTTTTTATGTGTTTATAATTATTATTCCAATGATTTTATTTATTTATTTATTTATTATTAAATCTTTTGCATGCAATTATAGATAAAGGGGCCGTTTGGTTCAATCAGCTTTCAGTGCTTATTCAGCTGAAAGCTGAAAATAAGTACTTTTTAACATGAAGTGTGTTTGGTTGGGGACAAAAAAAACACTAAATATAAGCCCTTAATCACAAATAAATCCTCTGAATATTCAGTCACTCGTCCCATACTTTTTTTTTCCTCCTTACGCGTTTCAAGTTGCCAAAAGACCAAAATGCCCCCCCTGAAAACCACATATTACCACAGATATATAAACCAAAATTTGGGTCTCTCTCTCCTCAAACACACCAAAATGTAAACCTAGCCCCCAAAGAACCTCCTTCACCTCCGTCTGAGGATCTGCTCCACCCCGTCCTTTCGTGCTCATCAGTGCCTTCGACCATCATCCACCTTGTCTCTTCAGCAGATCGACCACCACAGCAAATCGAACATCTCTCCTCTTCGCATCAGGCCATCCTCGTCCCTTCAGAAACCACTCGTCGCCGCATCAGGCCATACCCATTGAATCAGAAACCAATCCGAGGTATAATTTTTTCTACTCTAAACCCTAGATTCGCAAAAAAAAATTTCTCCGTAATTTTTAGGGGTTCTAGTCCTGATTCAGTGAATTTTTTTATTTTATTTTTTTGGTGGTGTCCATGCTGTGATGTTTGTCTTTCAAATATGCAGTTTTGGCCTAAAAACATCGTTTCAATGTTGTACAGATATGTTGTTTCGTGTTTGTCAAATTTTGCACACTGATGACCCCTTTTAGATAAGGATGGACTGTAAGAAATGTTGGAGTGGTTTGTTAATTTAAACAGTTTTCTTAATGTTTTCTAGTTTTTCACACTAATGCAGAATGCAAATGATGAATCATTGAACTTGCTAGTGAGAATGAGATCCAAGAATTTTACAAGTTTTTGAAAGTTTACCATGTTTGTTTGATTAGTGGATTTTTGGTTGAGGAGAGGACCAGAATGTCTTGTCATTACTTGTAATTGTCAACAAAAGGGGCCTCTTTTTGTAAAGAAAATTCTCTTTTAGAAGGTGTGGTTGCATTATGATGCACTTCCAGAATAACAAAAAAAAAGATCAGCAAAGCTTTCCTTTTCTTCCTTTTTTGGAAAACATTACTAGATTTTTATATGAGACTCGGATTCCCTAGTGTAATTGCTAGTGTCATATTGGACTTGGTGTCTTTTGGCAGAAACCCATGGAGTGATCTAGTTTTGCCCAGGATATGGATTATCTAACATGTTTGGTTGTTAAAACTTTGTTGATATTTATGATTCTCGTTCAGAAATTGTTATATATGTGTCACTTTTAGCCTTCTGGTTACCATTGGGACATTTCTGGCAGTTTTTAAACTTTTTCTTTTTTCGATCAGAACCGCTAAAATTTTAGACTTTTAGCCATCATCCTGAGCTTGAGAACTTTGATTGAAAACTTAACTGCACATTATGTGTCCTGGTGCCATTTCAAGCCACTCTGAAATTTCATCGATTTCCGGTAACGTTTCAGAATTTGGCAGTTCCGAATCGTATCCGGGTTTTGACCAAGCGAAAAGTCATTGGGAGACTTGACCAAGTCAAGTTTGACCCTTGACTTGGTCAATTGGTTTTGTTTGTTTATGTGGATAGGTTGACCCTAAATCACACTCACAAAAAAACCTAAAAAGCCCTAAGTGAGTGTGTGTGTGTGTGTGGTGTGTGTATGGCCACTAGTGTGGACGTGCATTTCTTCTTCTTCCTTCTCTTCTCTTCCTCTCTCTCTCACACACAAAAAGATCCCTCTCTCTCTCCTGTTATTTCTTTCCATTGGAGCTTGAAGAAGGAGATGAAATAGGAAGCCCTAGAAGGGAAAAAGGTTGGTGAGGGTGAGATCTATCTTCCTATGGTCTTGGTTTTGTTTTCCCCCTTGTTGACCTCCTCTCTTAGCTTCCTTTTCTCCTCTGTTTTCATCCATTCTTGGGCTGAGAAGAGACTTGGCAGTGGTGGTCACGGTGGCGGCGATTCGGTGCGCGAAGAGCACCCGGGTTCCCTCCCTTTCCTTTCCTCTCTTTGGGTAAGCTTTTCTCCTCCCTATGCCTGTTTAAATGCTTGAGAAGGGTGTGTGTTTGGGTATGCATGCTTGCATGGGTGTTGGGGGGAAGGGGGTGAGGGTGGGCTGAGGAGGGGGTGGGAAGGGCTCGGGCACGCGTGCGCGCGAGTTTGCGTGCGCAGGCAGGCGCTGGGGCGCGTAGACGGGCGCGCTGGCGGGCGCGCGCGCGGAGTGCTGCACTGGGGCGCAGTGCGCGCGGGCGTGAGCGCGGGGTGCTGCGCAGGGGCAGCGTGTCTGGGCGCGCGGGCGGGGGCACGGCAGTGCGCCCAGGGCGCAGGGGCGCGTGCGTGCGTGCGCCTTCATGCGTGCGCGTGCGGGTGGCCGTGCGTGCGGCTGCCAGTGGGTCCGGGAGGGTGTCGGGGCACTCGGACTCGCGTGCGTACGCGCGTGGTCGCGTGCGTGGGCCCGTATGCATGCTTGTCCGAGTATTGGGTATTTCTAGTGTATTTCATTTGTATTTGTGTAGTATACTCACCATGTTGAATGCCCATGTCTTGCAGATCTTGATGGACGGTCACGTAGCGACCCGGGTTTCGGTGAGTGGGACAATCCAACCCAGTAGGGAGGCGTTCGATGCACGTAGGCGTGCATTGCCCTCCCCTGGGGCACCATAATTGCATATTAACTTGTGATAATGTAAAAACTGTGCATGCATGAATATTATGTTATACCCATGCCACCTTAGACTTGTATGCTAGGGATACGCACCCTTATATCATGTATAGCGGCCTATGCATGTCTAGACACCAAGCCCGAACTATGCATGTTCCCATCTAGTTTAATTTAATTAAATCAAATGTGAGCATATAGTTACAAGCATGCCTTAGAGAATATTATAACCTTGTTGTTATAATATATGTCTCCCCGCATCTGAGTTATGCGCCCTGGAGGAATTCTTGAGAATTCATGACATTAGTAGAGTTACAATCGGTGTCGACGGATCCATGAGGATCGTATCCATGTGAGTAGGCTGTCTTCTCCTTTTGGTTGGATCCGAGGTAGGGACTCCCCGGCGATGGCTGACCTGACAGAGGGCTCCCGTCGTAGGTACCTGATGTGTCGGACAGTACTGGTAGTTGGAGTGGACTAGGTCGAGGCTACGAGGGTGGGAGAGGCTACCGGGTGGACCAGGGGTGGAGAGCGGTCTAGTATGCCCCAAGAGGCCCATGTCACCCCCCGGAAAGGGTGAGGGTGAGGGGGGAGGTGGGTTGGCGATGAAACGACCCACTAGAATGTGTTGTTGCTCCCGTGTTAGGGGCTATAATTATTTGAGGTTAATATGAATTGTGATGCATGGGTTGTGCTATTCACTGAGCGTGTGGCTCACCCCTCGCATATATTTTTCTCCAGTGATATCTGAGTCGGATCTGAAGGAGGAGCTCCCCGAGGCACATCAGCAGTAGCGGAGCAGCGTCACGTTCTGCGAGTGAGAGGCCATCAGCATCCCTTCTTGATTGTATGTACTGTTATTGTGCTTGGGCACACGTTTGTATATTTGGATGTCATTGTATATATTGGCTCTCACAGGACAGTTGATTATGTATCGGGTCTGTAATATGTCTTTGAATTACAGACTCAGTTTTAGCTTCCGCTATTTGTATATATTATGTCAGCTACACTTTTGTCTGTGTTGTCATTTTCGTGTTGTGTAGAGTATTATTGATCTCCTGTTAGACTGCTGATATTATATATACTTGCCACGTCTCGGGGACGGCCGCCCTGGGGCGTGACAAAAGTTGGTATCAGAGCCTGGTCCTGTCAGAGCCAATTGTTTTTCTTAGAGATGAGTCCTAGGATTTCTATATGAGTATTCTGATCCTAGTGTCTGGTTTTCTTAGGTTGCTGATATGCCTCCTCGCAGAGGAATGCGTGGACGTGGTCCCTCTCGGCCTTTGGAGGTTCGCGGACCTACCAGAGGCGAGGATGCTACTGGAGAGTCCTCGGCTATGGGGCCAGGACTGGCGCAGGAGCCTCCTGCATGGGAGCGTGCTTACGCTCGGATAGCAGATCTGGTGGAGACTCAGACCAGAGCACTGGAGGCCCAGACTAGGGCGTTAGCTGAGCAGGCACGAGAGATCAGGAGCTGAGGGCGGCCCGCGAGGCAGTTCCACAGGTCCCCTTGGTGGCAGATCCACCAGTGGTGCCCGACGTACCCCCTGTCCCCGTGGTGATTCCAGTGGTGGGAGTTCAGGATCCCCTGGAGAGGGAGGTGGAGCTAGAGGCTGCAGCACGAGTGCATCAGAGTGGCCTCACTGCCTTTCTGAAGCTCCACCCTCCCGAGTTCCATGGACAGACGGCGGACCCCCTTGCCCCTGAGCGTTGGTTGATGGAGGTGGACAAGATCTTCTCGACCATGCACTGCACCGACCGCCAGCGTGTCTCCCTGGCCACCTTCATGCTGAAGGGTAGCGCCGCCGACTGGTGGGCCACCCGATCGGTGGACATCCCTGAGGGAGTGGAGCGACTTCTATGGGCGGGGTTCCGGAGATACTTCTTGGAGGAGTACTTCCCGTTTTTGACACGCCAGATCGTGATGCGAGAGTTCGAGCAGCTGACGCAGGGCTCCATGTCAGTCGCTGACTACTCCACACGCTTCACGAGGCTTTCCAGGTTCGCCCCCGCCTTGGTGATGGATGAGGAGACGCGGTGCCGTCGTATGGAGATGGGTCTCATTAGCACCATTCGGGTGCATGTCACCTCTCAGGCATTCACGAGGTACTCGGACTTGGTGTCTCGGGCGAAGACAGTCGAGCGAGACCTTGGGGTCCCTTTGGGGGTTCAACCCCTTCTGCAGACCAGAGACCCCCCAAAAGCCAGGACCAGGTACATCGCAAGAAGAAGCGGTCCTACTTTGATCAGTCAGCGGCTGCCGCTACTCCAGTCGATGTGGTGCCAGCGCGAGGTCCAGCACCCATTGCGGCAGTACCAGTCCAGGCCAGGCAACCGGAGAAGCGGCGCTGTTTCCATTGTCGGCACGTCGGGCATATTTCATATGATTGCCTTGATGCTGGCCGACCCCATGTGCTGCCCCAGCAGCAGCAGCTGTACCAGCAGCAGCAGCCACGCCAGCAGCAGCAGCCACAGGGTGGCCGAGTTGACCAGAGGAGGCAGCCAGTGCAGCCTGCGAGGCGTGCCCCTGCTCCTCAGCCGCAGTTTGTTCAGGGCCGAGTTGCAGCACTTTCAGCCGAGGAGGCGCAGGCTTCGGGTAGCGTGGTCCGAGGTATTGTTTTGATCTCCCAGCTCCCTGCATATGTGTTATTTGATTCCGGAGCCACGCACTCGTTCGTGTCTCCCGTTTTTGCGAGACGGATGGGCGTGGCGTCCGCCCCTCTTGATGTTATGCTGGAGATATCATTGCCCGTCGGAGACCGTATTCTCCTCCGTTCTGTTTACCGAGGGTGTACCGTGGTGATTGCGGAGCATGAGTTTCCAGTGGAGTTGGTAGAGCTCGCCATGACGGACTTCGATGCCATCCTGGGAATGGATTGGCTCTCAGCTAGTCACGCCAGCATCGACTGTTTTGCGAAGTCGGTGTCTTTCCACCTTCCGGGTCGGAGGTCTTTCCAGTTCGTGGGCGATCGTGACATAGCCCCTTTGGGGTTCGTGTCATCTATCCAGGCGTGGAGACTCCTTCAGGGAGGATGCGAGGGCTTTCTGGCGTATATTGCTGAGGAGGACGCACCACTGCGGGCAGATATCAGTCAGACTCCGATCGTGGCAGAATATCCAGAGGTTTTCCCCGGTGATCTTCTGGGATTACCGCCGGATCGCGCGATCGAGTTTGAGATTAATTTAATTCCGGGGACCAAGCCAATTTTGAGAGCTCTGTACCGGATGGCCCCAGCAGAGCTGAAGGTGCTCAAAGAGCAGCTGGAAGAGTTGCTTGAGAAGGGCTTCGCACGTCCGAGTGTTTCTCCGTGGGGAGCCCCTGTTTTGTTCGTCCGGAAGAAGGACGGTTCGCTGCGTCTTTGTATTGATTACAAGCAGCTGAACAAGCGGACCGTGAAGAACAAGTACCCCTTGCCACGGATTGACGATCTGTTTGACCAGCTCCAGGGAGCGCGTGTCTTTTCTAAGATCGATCTCCGTTCGGGCTACTATCAGCTGAAGATCCGGGAGTCAGATATTCCGAAGACGGCCTTTCGTACCCGTTATGGGCACTACGAGTTTCGAGTACTGCCATTTGGGTTGACGAATGCGCCGGCAGCCTTCATGGATCTGATGAACCGGGTGTTTCGGCCCTTCCTCGACTCCTTCGTAGTAGTCTTCATCGATGATATTCTGGTGTACTCGAGGAGTCTTGAGGAGCACGCTCACCATCTCCGCACTGTCTTGGAGACTTTGGCCCGACATCAGTTGTTCGCCAAGTTCAGTAAGTGCGAGTTTTGGTTGGAGTGTATGGCCTTTCTGGGCCACGTGATTTCTGGCGAGGGCATATCTGTGGACCCGGACAAGACGCTCGCCGTGTCGAATTGGCGTCGACCATCGAACCCCACAGAGATTCGGAGCTTCCTGGGCTTGGTGGGTTATTATCGGAGGTTTGTCGAGGGTTTCTCGAAGATAGCTGTTCCTCTGACCCGCCTCACTCGGAAGGATGTCCGGTTCGAGTGGTCCCCAGCTTGCGAGGAGAGCTTCCTAGAGTTGAAGCGAAGGCTCACCTCAGCGCCAGTTCTTACCATTCCGTCTGGAGTGGTGGATTCACAGTCTACTCCGATGCATCGCGGTTGGGTGTGGGTTGCGTCCTGATGCAGTACGGTAAGGTTGTGGCTTACGTGTCGCGTCAGTTGAAGCCCCATGAGCAGAATTACCCCACCCACGACTTAGAGTTAGCAGCGATCATCTTTGCGCTGAAGATGTGGAGGCACTACCTCTATGGCGAGGAGTTCGAGCTCTTCACTGATCACAAGAGCTTGACTTATTTGCAGTCCCAGCCGGAGCTCAACATGCGTCAGAGACGTTGGGTCGAGTTCCTGAAGGACTATGATTGTGACATCGCTTACCATCTGGGTAAGGCGAATGTCGTGGCCGATGCTCTCAGCAGGCAGCCCTTGGGCATGGCCGCCCACTTGGCTGTACGTCGTTGGAGGCTTCTGGAGGAGGCCGCTTGCTGGATCAGCGTTCGAGAGACACCTGCGGGTGGCTTTTTGGCCAGGCTAGTGGTGCAGCCAGTTCTTCTCGACGAGATCCGCACGGCTCAGGGGCAGGATCCTCACTTTCTAGTCCTCTCTGAAGGCGTCGCCCGGGGCGAGCGTCCGGACTACCAGATTCGCGAGGACGGGATCCTGCGGTTCAGAGGTCGAGTATGCATTCCTGACGACGCAGAGCTGAAGCAGAAGATCTTGGACGAGGCCCATCGTTCGAGGTACACAGTGCATCCTGGTGGCACGAAGATGTACAGGGGCCTTCGTCGTGGCTACTGGTGGCGCGGGATGAAGACGGATATTGGCCGTTTTGTTGCCCGTTGCTTGGTATGCCAGCAGGTGAAGTCGGAGCATCAGCGTCCTGCGGGGAAGCTGCAGTCCATTGAGATTCCTCAGTGGAAGTGGGAGCAGATCACCATGGACTTCGTTTCAGGCTTGCCGAGGTCACGTTCGGGTCGCGATGCCATCTGGGTAATCGTCGACCGACTGACTAAGTCCGCTCATTTCCTCCCCATCCGACTCACCGATTCTCTGGACACCCTGGCACAGTTGTTTGTCTCCGAGATTGTTCGTCTCCATGGCACTCCCGTCAGCATCATTTCTGATAGAGACGTGAGATTTACTTTGAGGTTCTGGCGTAGCCTTCAGCACGCCCTTGGTACGAACCTCCACTTCAGTACAGCGTTTCATCCGCAGACGGACGGCCAGTCAGAGAGGACGATTCAGACCCTGGAGGACATGCTGCGAGCTTGCGTTCTCGACTTTGGCGGCAGTTGGGAGAGGCATCTTCCGTTGGTGGAGTTTGCCTACAACAACAGCTACCACTCGAGTATCCGGATGGCACCATACGAGGCGCTCTATGGCCGCAGCTGCAGGTCCCCCTTGTGTTGGGACGAGGTCGGAGAGCGCCAGTTGGAGGGACCAGAGATCATCCACCAGACCTCAGAGATGGTCAAGACGATTCGCGAGCGTATCCGAGTCGCTCAGAGCCGTCAGAAGAGCTACGCCGACCGTCATCGCCGTGAGCTCGTCTTCGAGGTTGGTGACCATGTCTTCCTGAAGGTGTCCCCGATGAAGGGCATCTTCCGTTTCGGCGTGCGGGGCAAGCTGAGTCCGCGTTTCATTGGGCCGTTCCTCATCCTCGAGCGAGTTGGAGAGGTGGCCTATCACATAGCTTTGCCCCCACAGTTGGCTCAGGCCCATGATGTCTTCCATGTCTCGTAGCTAAGGCGTTACGTCCACGATCCTGGTCACGTCATCCCGTTCGAGCCGCTCGTCTTCGAGCCGGACTTGTCATTCGTGGAGCAGCCGATCGAGATCCTGGACCGACGCGAGAAGAGGCTCCGCACCAAGACCGTCCAGTTGGTCAAGGTGCGATGGCAGCACCGTTTCGGTGCCGAGGCCACTTGGGAGCGCGAGGACGCCATGCGTGGCGCATATCCGCATCTTTTCCCTTCCTAGATGTTTTTGTATTTATTTTGAGGACAAAATTTCCTAAGGGGGGAAGAATGTTATATATGTGTCACTTTTAGCCTTCTGGACACCATTGGGACATTTCTGGCAGTTTTTCAACTTTTTCTTTTTTCGATCGGAACCGCTAAAATTTTGGACTTTTAGCTATCATCCTGAGCTTGAGAACTCCGATTGGAAATCTAACTGCACATTATGTGTCCTGGTGCCATTTCAAGCCACTCCTGAAAATTTCATCGAATTCCGGTAACGTTTCAAAATTTGGCAGTTGCGAATCGTATCCGGGTTTTGACCAAGCGAAAAGTCATTTGGAGACTTGACCAAGTCAAAGATGACTTTGACCAAGTCAAGTTTGACCGTTGACTTGGTCAATTGGTTTTGTTTGTTTATGTGGATAGGTTGACCCAAAGTCAAACTCACAAAAAACCTAAAAAGCCCTAAGTGAGTGTGTGTGTGTGGCCACTAGTGTGGGCGTGCACTTCTTCTTCTTCCTTCTCTTCTCTTCCTCTCTCTCTCACACACAAAAAGATCCCTCTCTTCCTCTTGTTATTTCTTTCCATTGGAGCTTGAAGAAGGAGATGAAATAGGAAGCCGTAGAAGGGAAAAAGGTTGGTGAGGGTGAGATCTATCTTCCTATGGTCTTGGTTTTGTTTTCCCCCTTGTTGACCTCCTCTCTTAGCTTCCTTTTCTCCTCTGTTTTCATCCATTCTTGGGCTGAGAAGAGACTTGTTAACTGGGGGTCTCGGTGGTGGCGATTCGGTGCGCGAAGGGCACCCGGGTTCCCTCCTTTTCCTTCCTTCTTTTGGGTAAACTTTTCTCCTCCCTATGCTTGTTTAAATGCTTGAGAAGGGTGTGTGTTTGGGTATGCATGCTTGCATGGGTGTTAGGGGGGTGAGGGTGGGCTGAGGAGGGAGTGGGAAGGGCTCGGGCGCGCGTGCGCGCGAGTCTGCGCACGAAGGCAGGCGCTGGCGAGCGCAGAAGGGTGCGCTGGATGGCGCACGCGTGTACGCACAGACGTGCGGGCGTGCGCGCGGAGTGCTGCGCGGGGGCACAGTGCGCGCGATGCGCGCGGGGTGCGTGCGCGGTGCTGCGTAGGGGCGCAGTACGCGTGGGTACGAGCAGGGATGGACGCACGGTGCGCGCGAGTGTGCGCGAGCGTGAGTGCGCGCGCGGCAGCATGTCTGGGCTCTCGGGCAGGGGCGCAGCAGCGCGTCTGAGCGCGCGGACTGGGGCACGGCAGTGCCCCTAGGGCGCAGGGGCGCGTGCGTGCGTGCGCCTTCATTCGTGCACGTGCGGGTGGCCGTGCGTGCGGCTGCCGTGGGTTCGGGAGAGTGTCGGGGCACTCGGACTCGCGTGCGTACGCGCGTGCTCGCGTGCGTGCGGCCCCGTATGCATGCTTGTCCGAGTATTGGGTATTTCTAGTGTATTTTATTTGCATTTGTGTAGTATACTCACCATATTGAATGCCCTTGTCTTGGAGATCTTGACGGACAGTCACGTAGCGACCCGGGTTTCGGTGAGTGGGACAATCCAACCCAATAGGGAGGTGTTCAATGCACGTAGGCGTGCATTGCCCTCCCCTGGGGCACCATAATTGCTTATTAACATGTAATAATGTAAAACCTGTGCATGCCTGATTATTATGATGTATCCATGCCACCTTAGACTTTGTATGCTAGGGATATGCACCCTTATATCATGTATAGCGGCCTATGCATGCTTAGACACCAAGTCCCGGACTATGCATGTTCGCATCTAGTTTAATTTAATTAAATCATAATGTGAGCATATAGTTACAAGCATGCCTTAGAGAATATTATAACCTTGTTGTTATAATATATGTCTCCCCGCATCTTAGTTATGCGCCCTGGAGGAATTCTTGAGAATTCATGACATTAGTAGAGTTACAATCGGTGTCGACGGATCCATGAGGATCGTATCCGTGTGAGTAGGCTGTCTTCTCCTTTCGGTTGGATCCGATGTAGGTACTCCCCAGCGATAGCTGACCTGACAGAGGGCTCCCGTCCGTATGTACCTCCGATGTGTCGGACAGTACTGGTAGTTGGAGTGGACTAGGTCGAGGCTACGAGGGTGGGAGAGGCTACCGGGTGGACCAGGGGTGGAGAGCGGTCTAGTATGCCCCAAGAGGCCCATGTCACCCCCCGGAAAGGGTGAGGGTGAGGGGGGGAGGTGGGTTGGCGATGAAATGACCCGCTGGAATGTGTAGTTGCACCCATGTTAGGGGCTATAATTATTTGAGGTTAATATGAATTGTGATGCATGGGTTGTGCTATTCACTGAGCGTGTGGCTCACCCCTCGCATATATTTTTCTCCAGTGATATCTGAGTCGGATATGAAGGAGGAGCTCCCCGAGGCACATCAGCAGTAGCGGAGCAGCGTCACGTTCTGCGAGTGAGAGGCCATCACATCCCTTCTTGATTGTATGTACTGTTATCTGTGCTTGGGCACTCGTTTGTATATTTGGATGTCATTGTATATATATTTGCTCTCACAGGACAGTTGATTATGTATCGGGTCTGTAATATGTCTTTGAATTACAAACTCAGTTGTTTTAGCTTCCGCTATTTGTATATATTATGTCAGCTACACTTTTGTCTGTGTTGTCATTTTCGGTGTTGTGTAGAGTATTTATTGATCTCCTGTTAGACTGCTGATATTATATATACTTGCCACGTCTCGGGGACGGCCGCCCTGGGGCGTGACAGAAATCATGTGAATTGTTTTGGTTGATCTGAAGTGCATATACCAATTTTAATCATTATTAGCATTTCTTGTTAATACTCTTGCTTAGATTATCTATATTTGATATTCATCCTCACTGTTATAGATGCTCTATTCTTTACTACTGCTGTGTGATGGTCAGTGAAAGAAGTTGTTCAGGATCAATGACATTGCTCATTAGTTGAGTTTAAATTAGTATTCTTAAAATGATTGTTTTTTATTGTGTTGATAAATAGAATGATGTGGGATCCAAAATGTTGGCATTGATATGGTTTCTTGGTTCAATATTCTATTAATCTAGATTTCAGTGTTACACAGACCATATGTTATTCAAATGGATCAAAGTAGTCCAAAATGTTAATGAGAGTTTTTCATGTCATTGGTCTCATCCAACTATTTACAATTTACACAATCCCTTGTCTGCAATGTTATATAAATAGTTATGTTCTTGGTTAATGAGCCTCATTATCCAGTTACGAATCAGCATTGGTCAATTGATCAAATGCTAATCTCTATATACAAAATAATTTCATATTTGTTTGAATAGTCTATACAGTGTGATGTATTAGATGCTTTGGAAGTATGGGATATGTTAAGAATTATTCATTTGCAGTCTTTGCAGTTGTTTTATTCGAAAGGCACATACATATGTTTCCATGGTTTTGGGGATGGACATGTAAATGCAGTGGTTTATTATGTGATTTGTTTAGGCTCAGTGTCCTATGGTTTGATGAGATTTGTTCTTTTTATAAATCTGGTTGATGATATTGTATCTCATGGGATAGTTATTATATGTGTTGCAAACTATAAAATGTATGAAATCTAACAAAGATGGGAATTAAAATGTGCCTAACCCTTGCAGGTTAATTAATTTAGTTGGGAATTAAATAAACATTATGCATATTTAGAATATTTTATCATTATTACATTATGAAATCTAACAAAGATAAATTAACAAAAAATACTTTAGTCACAAAATTTAGCTCAGGACTTCTTGGATAAGGTTCCAAGAAATTGCAATTGTTTCAAATATATAATACTATCCTCTTATCATTGAAAAGTTCTTGTTTATATGAACAATCCCATGACAAAAGGTATATCCATTTTGAGACCTAGCTTTTGTACTGTATAATTATATATATCCAGGGTTTCCTAGCCCACTTTGGTTGAATTGAATGAACTTTGGGGAACTAATGTTATACTCACACTTGTCTAATTAGGTGCATGGATGTTTTATTATTATTGTCAAGTGTTATACTCACACTAATGTTATTACATGTGCATCAACGAGAACCAATGAAGCATTAAAAAAAAAAAACCACACACACAAACTAAACCATCAAGAACTGATTCAACAAACCCATATGATATTCACACCACTCCACAATCCAAAACCCATCTGATCATATTAACATGATCTAGTTATTTAAATCCCATTGTATGACAAGTTTCTTCCCTCATTGTTGTTGGTAGATAATGGAAGGCACCCGTGGGAGGGCTACATGGAGTCCGGAGATGAAAAAAATGTTTATTGATCTATGCTTAGAACAAGTAAAATTAGGGGGTCGGCCAGGAGCAAACCTGAAAACATCGGCATGGAAGAAGGTGAGAGAAGAATTTAGTCAAAGGAACTTGGTCAATTATGAATAGAAACAATTCAAGAACTATTGGGACATGTTGAGGAAACAATGGAATACATGGAAGAGATTGATTTCCCTGACTGGCATAGGAGAGGTTGCCCCTGGCCAAACTGTCCAGATGGATCAGGAGAGATGGGATGAGCATATTACGGTAATCTATTTCATTGTTTATAATTTCTAAAGCCTGAGATATATTTGATTAACCCCTCAATTATTTTAAATACAGGCTTATCCTGATGCTAAACAGTTTTGATACAAACCCCTTCCTCATGCCGATGAGATGGAACAATTGTTTGGGGGGGTCACGGCCACGGGGGACCACAGATTTAATTCTACTGATGATGACCACCTTCTTGATGATTTACACACCTGGCCATCCACGTCCCAGAACCCAACACCGAATCCCGAAGACCCAACTCCACCACCGGGTCCTGAAGGGCAGGAAGATCCCAACCTTGATCATGTCCAGGCTGAGGCAAACTACGAGGATCGTATGTCTAACATACGACGCAAACGGCCGTGTCCCAGTAGACGTAGGAGGAACAGTTCAGATACCTTTGTGGAGAAGATTGATGGGGTGCTAGATAAGATTGTCAATTCCGCTACTAGTCAAGCACCCTTTCCTTTAAGTTCAGTACCCACCGTTGCAGATTGTTATGAATCCCTCCGACAGACCCCGGGGTTTGTGCCCGGTACCTCACTCTACATAAATGCACTAAGGTACATCAACATTCCTGAGAATCGAGAGCTTTGGATGCTTGAGAAGGATCCAGAGTCTAGGGCTATGTTGGTGCAGGCTTCTGTCAAAGATTAGAGTATCCGGATTGAGAAGACCACGAATGTTGTTGTGATCTGAACAATGTCCTCAATATTTATGTTTTTTATGTTTTATGAACACAATCTATCTTTGTTTAATTATTCAGTATGTAGGATAGCTTTATGAAGTGTTATGTTTATGTACTGAATTCTCTGGATGCTTTCTGTTTGTTAGGTGGGTTTATGTATTATGAATATGTGGAACCTTGTGTTTGTTTGGTTGTATTATGTATTATGAATGTGGATGCTTGTGTTTGTTTGGGTTTATGTATTATGAATGTGTGAGTGCTTTTGTTTATTAGGTGAGTGAAGCATTTTATTTGTCTGGATGCTTGTGTTTGTTGTGTTTATGTGAAATTGAAATTGAATAGACAAGTGAAATTGAATGTCTATTTCATTGTTTCTGTTCATGTCTCTTGGTGTGGAAGTAAGAACTCAAGAGGACCTTACCCCTATCATTATTTATAGCTTTCTCATGTGTTTGTTAGCAACACTATATGTGCTATGCTTATATTGTTTGTGGATGCATTCTTTAAGGTATTAGGAATGTGGACTCCACAGAATATCATCATCTTCCTCCTTATTGTGTATTACATACATCACAAGTTTGGTCAACGTAGGGTGCCAAGAGCAATGCGTGATGGGGTTCTGTGTTGTGTTTGTGTCATTTGGAGCGCTCTGTTTGAAAATTTGGGTACATATTTTTTTTCCTAGAAGTTATGTATTCCTGATTTGGTATTTGGATTTGATTTTGTTAAATCTAAGATGAAGAGGTTTAAATATGATTTTATTATGAGATGTCTAGTTTTGAGTTAGCTTTCGTACAGAAGTAGAATTAGATCAACTGGATTCTTGTAGTAAAAGTCATGGGTATTTTCCAAGTATACCCCGGGGAGGGAAATTCTGGCAGCAGCCCTGCTCTATGTTTAGCTCTAATTTCGGAATATCTGGAGAGATTATTTGATCTTGGCATAATCATGAAAGTTGTAGATAATCTTCTTGGCTTTCCAACGGACTTGGAATTGTACAATTCGGAGCTATATCGAAGAAGTTATGGCTGTTCCAGTGAAGTATGCGCAGAATTTCTAGTCAAAGGGCGACTAAGTCTTTTCCCCTTAAGATATTTGTGCATAAATATCTTCCTCTCTCTCTCTCCCCTCCCAAATGTCCACGCCTAGCTTTCTTGCCCTCTCTTTTCTTTTTCTAAAGCCCCCCCAAGTGTTTGATATAATGCTTCAAAGAGAAGTGAAGGAGATGGTGCTAGTGCAAGTGAACTTTGGCTAGGTTTTGTGTTGTTGTGGTTGTTCCCCTCTCTCTCAAGCTTCCTTTGCATGGATCTCCCCCCCCCCTGATTTTCAGCTGAAGAGGAGGCTGAGGAGGAGGCTGAGGGGTGGTGGTAGTGGTGGTGGCGGTTGAGGTGGTCGCGGGTGCGTCGAGGGCTCCCGAACCTCCCCTTTTGTTCCCCCTCAAAGGTGAGCTCCTCCCCTTCTTTTCTTGATTTTCTTGGCTAAAGGGGATGTTGGGGATGTCATGCATGCTAGGTAGAAATGTTAGGGTGTGTGTGAGGGGTTGCGAAGGGTTAAAATGGGGTTAGGGCAAAGAGGACGCGCGTTGGGGGCTGTCTACGCGCGGGGTGCGCGCGGGCGCGAATGATGCTGCGCGTGCGTGCGACAGCGCATCTGGGCGCGCGGGCAGGCGCGCGGCAGTGCACCGATGGTGCTGGGGTGCGTGCGTGCGTGCACATTCGTGCGTGCGCATGCGGGGGGCCATGCGTGTGGCTGCCCGAGGGTTCGGGTAGGTGTCGGAGCACTCGGACTCGCGTGCGTACGTGCGTGCTCGCATGCGTGCGAGCCCGTATGCATGCTTGTCCGAGTATGGGTATTTCTAATGATTTCTTTGTGTAAATTGTGTTGTTTCTCACCAATTCGATGCCCCTACCTTGTAGATCTCGTCGGATGGGATGCGCGAGGTCCCGTGTCGTAAGGTGAGTGGTTTGATTCCAATCCCCCCCCCCCTCTCTAGGGATGCGCTCGACCCGCGTAGACGCGCGTCGCACATCGATGGGGCCCCCTAGCTATTAGGTAGATGTTTTACATGCTAGAGATATACATCCATGTATCGTGTATAGAGGCCCGTACATGCCTGGACACTATGTCCTGTAATTAAAAGACTTGAATCTGTGCTATGCATGATCATTATGTTGTATCCATGCCACCTTAGGCTTTGTATGCTGGGAGTATGCACCCTAATGTTGAGGATAGAGGCCTATGCATCCTGATACCATGTTTTCATGCTAGGAAAGCCCCGAGCTATGCATGTTCCCATCTAGTTTAATCTAATTAAATCAAAATTGTGAGCATGCCTTAGAGAATATTGTAACCTTGTGGTTATGATATATGTCTCCCCGCATCTTAGGGGATTATGTGAACATATAGTTGCAAGCATGCCTTAGAGAATATTATAACCTTGTTGTTATAATATATGTCTCCCTGCATCTTAGTTATGCGCCCTAGAGGAATTCGGAAGAATTCATGACATTAGTAATGTTAGGAAGCGTTGTCGACGGATCCGAGGGGATCATATCCGTGTGGGTAGGCTGTTTCTCTTCCCTTCGTTGGATCCGTGTAGGGACTCCTCAGCGTTAGACAGGCCACCCTGACAGAGGGCTCCCATCAGTAGGTACCTCCTGATTTTGTTTCGGACTGTGCTGAATCGTGGGAGTAGACCAGGCGAGCTACGGAGTGGAGGAGAGGCTATCGGTGGACCAAGGGTGATTAACAGCCTAGTCAGTCCCAAAAGACCATGTCACCAGCTTGAGGGTGAGGGTGAGGGTGTGGTGGGTCGGCGATGTAGCGACCCACTGGCCTGTGTAGTAACTCCCGTTTAGGGACTATGACTACTTTGAGGTTAATGTGAGTGTGTTGGTTGTTGTTATGCATGTGTGTGCCATCTCGATGAGCGAGTATCGAGAGTGGTGAGTTGAGGAGATCGGGTTGTAGATACTACCCGGGAGTGGGTTATTGAATGATGTCGCGAGCGTGGAATCGTTCTCCCCTTCGTTGGATCCGAGTAGTGACATCCCCGGCGTTAGATAGGCTATCCTGACAGAGGGCTCCCATCAGTAGGCACCTCTTGATTTGGTTTCAGACTATGCTGAATCGTGGGAGTAGACCAGGTAAGCTACGGAGTGGGGAGAGGCTACCGGTGGACCAGGGGTGTAGAGCAGTCTAAGTCTCTCCCAAAGTCCCAAGATGTCTCCTTCCAGGAGTGAGGGTGTGGATGAGGCGAAGACGCGTCGCCTCGTGGCCATTCGTTGTTCGGCCGTTCCCATAGATGTTGGGTCCGGTCTCGTGATGGATGTTGAAGGACATCGATGGGCGATTATCTAGAAGTAGATGATCCAGTAGTGTTGAGTAGACCAGTAAATCCGGGTCTCTTCGACCGACGGCATGATCTCTAGACCAGTAAATCCGGGTCTCTTCGACCAACGGTATGGTATCTCCCCGTAAGTCCCAAAAGACTCCCCCCGGGAGTGAGGGTGGGGGTGAGGTTGGTCGCGCCGCCGCGTGACCCTGTGATCCTTGGGTTTCTACCCATGTTTTTCCTTGAAGAAGGGAACTGATTATGCATTGATCTGTAGAATGGTGATTGGTTTTCAGCCACTCGCTTAGCTTGTAGCTCACCCCTCGCATACTCTTTCTTTTCAGGGGCAGTGTTGGGCGTGGAGCTAGAGCTTTCTTGTGGCGTGGTTTTATGGGCGTGGAGTGTTCTGTCGGCGGGTGGCGAGTGCGAGGCTGTCAGCGTTCCTAGACTCATTTTATGCTTTGTAAATCGTGCATGTGGCACAGGTTGTATTTTCTTTGGTCTAGACTTGGCTTCCACAAGACATTGATTGTGTATTCGAGTCTGTAATAATGTTTTTGATTTACAAACATTGTTATATATTATGCTTCCGCTTTTCAGTCAGTTATCATTATCTTGCTTTGCAGATGAGGAGGAGGCTGAGGAGAGGCCGAGGAGGTGGTGGTGGTGGTGGTGGCGGTTGAGGTGGTCGCGGGTGCGTCGAGGGCCCCCGAACCTCCCCCTTTTGTTCTCCCTCCAAGGTGAGCTCCTCTCCTTCTTTTCTTGGTTTTCTTGGCTTAAAGGGATGTTGGGGAGGTCATGCATGCTAGGTAGATGTGTTAGGGTGTGTGGGAGGGGTTGGGAAGGGTTAAAAAGGGTTAAGGATGGCTTGGGCGAGCGCAGGCAGGCGCAGGCAGGCGCGCAGACGCGCGCGGGCGCGTGCGCGGGCGTGCGCGCAGGTGTGCGCTGGTGCAGGCGCGAGCGGGGGTGCGAGCAAGGGTGCGCGCGGGCGTGCGCGCGAGAGTGCGCGCGGGGGGGCAGGGCGCCTGGGCATGCGCCTGGGCGCGGGGCTGGGGACCAGTGCGCATGCGTGCGTGCGCGTGTTGGGGCGTGCGCGGGGTGCTGCGCGGGGGAGGGGGGGGGGAATGCGCGGGGGGGGGCTGGGCTGGACGCGCTGTGCGCGCGGGCGGGAGCAAGCGTGCGCGCGCGTGCGGCAGCGCGTCTGGGCGCGGCAGTGCGCCGATTGTGCTGTGGTGCGTGCGTGCGTGCGCATTCGTGAGTGCGCGTGCGGGGGGGCATGCGTGTGGCTGCCCAAGGGTTCGAGTAGGTGTCGGGGCACTCGGACTCGCGTGCGTACGTACGTGCGTGCTCGCATGCGTGCGAACCCGTATTCATGCTTGTCCGTGTGTTGGGTATGTCTAATGTTTTCTTGGTGCAAATTGTGTTGTTTCTCACCAATTCGATGCCCCTACCTTGCAGATCTCGTCGGATGGGATGCGCGAGGTCCCGGGTCGTAAGGTGAGTGGTTCGATTCCAATCCCCCCCCCCTCTCTAGGGGTGCGCTCGACCCGTGTAGATGCGCATCGATGGGGCCCCTAGCTAATATGTAGATATTTGCATGCTAGGGATATACATCCATGTATCATGTAGAGAGGTCGTACATGCCTGGACACCATGTCCTGTACTTAAAAGGCTCGAATCTGTGCTATGCATGATCATTATGTTGTATCCATGCCACCTTAGGCTTTGTATGCTAGGAATATGCACCCTAATGTTGAGGATAGAGGCCTATGCATCCTGATACCATATTTCATGCTAGGAAAGCCTCGACCTATGCATGTTCCCATTTAGTTTAATTTATTTAAATCAAATGTGAGCATATTGTGACAAGCATGCCTTAGAGAATATTATAACCTTGTTGTTATAATATATGTCTCCCCGCATCTTAGTTATGCGCCCTGGAGGAATTCTTGAGAATTCATGACATTAGAAATGTTAGGAAGCGTTGTCGACGGATCCAAGAGGATCGCATGCGTGTGAGTAGGCTGCCTTCTCCTTATTGGTTGGATTCGATGTAGGAACTCCCCGGCGTTGGCTGACCTGACAGAGGGCTTCCGTCCGGTACCTCCGATGTGTTCGGACAGTACTGGTAGTTGGAGTGGACTAGGTCGAGGCTACGAGGGTGGGAAAGGGCTACCGGGTGGACCAAGGGTGGAGAGCGGCCTAGTCTGAAAAGACCCATGACACCCCTAAAGGGTGAGCGTGGGGTGGGTCGGCGATGTTACGACCCTCTAGCTTGTGCAGTTCTCCCGTTTAGGGACTATGACTACTTTGAGGTTGATGTGAGTGTCTTGGTTGTTGTTATGCATGTGTGTGATATCTCGATGAGCGAGTATCGAGAGTGGTTGTTTTCCATTGGGTTTCGCTTTGCGAACATGGGATCGTTCTCCCCTTCGTTGGATCCGATGTAGGAACTCCCCGGCGTTGGCTATACCTGTCAGAGGACTAGGCGGAGGCCACGAGGGTGGGAGAGGCTACCGGTGGACCAAGGGTGTAGAGCGGTGAGTTGAGGAGATCGGGTTGTAGATACTACCCGGGAGAGGGTTATTGAATGATGTCGCGAGTGTGGAATCGTTCTCCCCTTCGTTGGATCCGAGTAGTGACATCCCCGGTGTTAGACAGGCTGTCCTGACAGAGGGCTCCCATCTGTAGGTACCTCCGATGTGTTCAGACAGTGCTGATCGTGGGAGTATACCAGGTAAGCTACAGAGCGGGGAGAGGCTACCGGTGGACCAGGGGTGTAGAGCAGTCTAAGTCTCTCCCAAAGTCCCAAAATGTCTCCTTTCAGGAGTGAGGGTGTGGATGAGGTGAAGACGCGTCGCCTCGTGACCAAGATGTTGGGTCCGGTCTCGTGATCGATGTTGAAGGACATCAATGGGAGATTATCTAGATGTAGATGATCCAGTAGTGTTGAGTGGACCAGTAAATCCGGGTATCTTCGACCGACGGCATGGTCCCTAGACCAGTAAATCCGGGTCTCTTCGACCGACGGCATGGTCTCTGGACAAGTAAATCCGGGTCTCTTCGATCGACGGTATGGTCTCTCCCCATAAGTCCCAGAAGTCTCCCGCCGGGAGTGAGGGTGGGGGTGAGGTTGGTCGCGCCGCCGCGTGACCCAGTGATCCTTGGGTTTCTACCCATGTTTTTCCTTGAAAAAAGGAACTGATTTATGTATTGATTTGTAGAATGGTGATTGGTTTCCAGCCACTCACTGAGCTTGTAGCTCACCCCTCGCATACTGTTTCTTTTCAGGGGGAGTGTTGGGTGTGGAGCTGGAGCTTTCCTGTGGCGTGCTCTTATGGGCGTGGAGCGTTCTACCGGCGGGTGGCGAGTGCGAGGCTGTCAGCATTCCTAGAGTCATTTTATGCTTTGTAAATCGTGCATGTGGCACAGGTTGTATTTTCTTTGGTCTAGGCTTGGCTTTCACAAGACATTGATTGTGTATTCAGGTCTGTAATAATGTTTTTGATTTACAGACATTGTTATATATTATGCTTCCGCTTTTCAGTCAGTTATCTTTATCTTGCTTTGCCGCCTTGTTTATTGTTGTTGGTGTCCTTATTGACCTCAGGTATTGATAGCTGATATTATATTTTATTTTGCCACGTCTCGGGGACGCCTGGGGCGGGACACCCTTGATTTGCAGCCATTGGAGGAGGCTGAGGAGGGTTGAGGGTGGTGGTGTTGGTGGTGGCGGTTGAAGTGGTCGCTGGTGCATCGAGGGCCCCCGAACCTCCCCCTTTCTTTTCCCCTCCCAAGGTGAGCTCTTCCTCTTCTTTTCTTGGTTTTCATGGCTTAAGGGGCTGTTGGGGAAGTCTTGCATGCTATGCATAGGGGTTAGAGTGTGTGTGAGGGGTTGAGGAGGGTTAAAATGGGGAAGTCTTGGTTTCGGGTCGTCTGCGCGCGTGCGCGCGCAGGCGCACGTGTAGGCGGGCGCTGGCAGGCGCAGTCGGGCGCGCAGGCGCAGTCGGGCGGGTGCGCGCGAGTGCGTGGGTGCTCGCGGAGTGGTCGCGCGGGTGCGCGCAGGCGCTGGCACGAGCGGGGGTGCGCGCGGGAGTGCGTGCGCGAGCGTGCACGCGCGCGGAGCAGTGCGCCTGGGCGCGGGGCTGGGGACCAGTGCGCGCGCGCGCGTGCTGGGGCGTGCGTGCCCGTGCTGGGGCGTGCGCGGGGTGCTATGTGGGGGGCACAGTGAGCGCGGGTATGCGCTGGGCTGGACGCGCTGCACGCGGGCGCGCGCAAGCGTGCGTGCGCGTGCTGCACCGCGTCTGGGAGTGGGGGCAGGCACGCGGCAGTGCGCTGATGGTGCTGGGGTGCGTGCGTGCGTGCGCATTCGTGCGTGCGCGTGCGGGGGGCCATGCGTGTGGCTGCCCGAGGGTTCGGGTAGGTGTCGGGGCACTCGGACTCGCGTGCGTACGTGCGTGCGAGTCCGTATGCATGCTTGTCCGAGTATTGGGTATTTCTAATGTTTTCTATGTGTAAATTGTGTTGTTTCTCACCAGTTGGATGCCCCTACCTTGCAGATCTCGTCGGATGGGATGCGCGAGGTCCCGGGTTGTTAAGGTGAGTGGTTTGATTCCAATCCCCCCCCCCTCTCTCTAGGGATGCGCTCGACCCGCATAGACGCGCGTCGCGCATCGATGGGGCCCCCTAGCTATAATATGTAAATACTATGCATGCCACCCTAGACTCGTATGCTAGGGATATGCACCCTTATATCGAATGCTATGATATAACCATGCCACATTAGACCTTGTATGCTAGGGAAATGCATCCTGACACCATGTTTCATGCTAGGAAAGCCTCGACCTATGCATGTTCCCATTTAGTTTAATTTATTTAAATCAAGATGGGATTATGTGTTTATATTGTTGTAAGCTTGCATTAGAGAATATTATAACCTTGTGGTTATAATATATGTTTCCCCGCATCTTAGTTATGTGCCCTGGAGGAATTCTTGAGAATTCACGATATTAGTAGTGTTAGGAAGCGTTGTCGACGGATCCAAGAGGATCATATCCACGTGAGTAGGCTGTCTTCTCCTTATTGGTTGGGATCCGAGGTAGGAACTGTTATATATGTGTCACTTTTTAGCCTGCTGGTAACCGTTGGAGCGTCCTGGCAGTTTTTAAAATTTTTAGGGTTTTCGATCGGAACCGCTAATTTTTGGACTGTTAGCTATCGTCCTGAGTTAGAGGACTCCGATTGGAAATCTAACTGCATATTTGGTGTCCTGGTGCCATTTTAGACCTCTCACAAAAATTTCATCGAATTCCGGTAACGTTCCCGAAATTTCACAGTTCCGGGGCGTATCTGGGTTTTTAAGTCGCCCGCTATATAAGTGAAAGCATAAAATATCCTGGCACTATTCATCATCCCCTACCTTGAGCCCTCTCTCTCCTCTCCTCCGTTTTTCTTCCGTTTGAGGCCCTTAGACCCCTCAAAACTTAAAAGTTAAAACCTAGGAAGTGTAGATCGGTTGATCTACACCCCGGTGGTTTCAAATCCCAATTCCGGCAAGTTTTGGCCGTCCGTCCGCCCTCTCTTCGCCTCTGTTTTGAGCCATCTCGGTGGTGGAGGTAGATCCGGGCGTTGGAAACCCGTTGGGAAAGGTTTCGGCGCGCGGAGAGCAACCGGACTTCGCTCCCTCCCCTTGGTAAGCCTCTTTTTCCTCTCTTTCTTGCTTAGATGTATGCTAGGAGGGTGGAAATGGGGTTGGGTGGAGGTTGGCGGCGGTGGGTGGCCGTCGGAGGGCTGTGGGAGGCGGTCGGAGGCTGTGGGGTGGTCGGAGGTGGGTGGTAGGGGAGCTCGGGCTGGCTGGCTGCTGTCTCGGGCAGGGCAGCAGCGCAGGGCAGCAGGCGTAGTGGTTGGCGCGGGCGTGCGCACGTGCGTGCGCTCGGGCGGTGCTGGGGGCCAGCAGGGCTGGGCGTGCGGGCGCTCGGCTGGCGCTGGAGGCCAGCGGGGCTGGGCGTGCGCGCTGGGCAGGCTGCAGGGCTGGCCGGGTAGGCAGGGAGCAGGGGCACCAGTTTGCTGGGCGCGCGAGCGCGTGCGCGCGGGTGCGCGCGCAGGCGTGCGCTCGGGGGCTGCAGAGGGAAGCGTGTGGTGCAGGCTGGCTGCGGGTAGTGGCTGTGCGCGCTGGCAGGCCGGGCTGGCAGGCTGGGCGCGCAGGCGTGCAGGGCAGGGGCGCTCGGGCATCAGGCGGGCAGTGCCCCGGGCGTGCAGGCGAGCGGTGCTCGGGCCACTCGGCGACGCGTGCAGGCAGGCAACGCGGGCAGCAGCGCGGGCAGGCTGGCAGGCGCGCTGGGCGCGTGTTGCGCGTGCGTGCGCGTGGACGCTGGGTGAGGGTCCCGGGTGCTGGGCGCAGAACGCTGGGCGCTGGGTCGCGGGTACCGGGTGCTGGCCGAGGGTGCTGGGCGCTGGGCGCTGGGCACCGCTGTGGGGCGTGCGCGCGGGGCGCTGGGCAGAGGCAGGCGTGCGCGTGGTGTGGGAGCTGGTGTTGCGCGCGGAGTGCGCGCGGGGCGGAGCTGGCGGTGCGCGCGTGGTGCGTGCGGATAGAGGCAGGTGGTGCGCGCGGGGTGCGCGCGGAGCGAGGTGGTGCGCGCGGGGGTGCACGCGGGGCGTGCGGGGTGCTAGCGGACCAGCGCGAGGCGTGCGGGGTGCGCGCGGGCGGCTGCGCTGGGGCGCAGGGGGCGCGCGGTGCACCCGGGATGTTCGGCGGTGCGCGGGGTGCGTTGGCTGAGGCGCGGCGGTGCACCCGGGCGATCGAGCGGCCGTGCGGGTGGTTGCCGGCCGTGCGGGTGGTAGCCAGAGTGCTCGGGTTAGCGTGCGTGCGGATCGTATGCACGTTTGCCCGAGTGTTAGGTGTTTAGTTGTGGGTTCTGTGTGTTTGGGGTATTTTAGAGTATTTATGTATTGTTCTCACCATATTGAATGTCTGTCTTGCAGATCTGGACGGACGGTCGCGCGACGACCCCGATCTCTGGTGAGTGGGACAATCCAACCCAGTAGAGAGGTGTTATACGCACTTGGACGTATACCGACCTCTCCTGGGGCACCATGGATAGATATTGACATGTGTAATATGTATATCATGCGAGCATGATTTAATTGTAGAATGCATGTTACCCTAGACTTTGCATGTTAGGGACTTGCACCCTTAGGATATGTGTATGAGCCATGCAGCATGTCCCCTGGTTCCATGTTAGGAAGCCCGGCCGATGCATGTGCCCTACTAGTTTATTTATTTAATTAAATGCTCGTATTTGTTAAATTGCATGTTATAGTGAATATTATAGGGGAGGGGCCTTGCGAGGACAGCGGTGAGACCCGGGTTAGGGTACACCGTGTTCCTTGTTTGGTTGTCGGGGTGTCCTATAACGGGAACTCACGTTGCCCTCCCGAGTTTCTTTCCCCCAACGATATTCCACCTTGTTATAACCTTATGCATGTTCCCCGCATCGTAGTTATGCGCCCTGGTGGGTTCTAAGGAATTCAGAACATTAGTGTTGTTATGATGTGTTGTCTGCGGATCCGAGTGGATCATATGCGATGGATAGGCTGTTCTGTTCCCTTCGTTGGATCCTTTAGAGACTACCTCAGCGTTAGACAGGTTGTCCCGTGCAGGGGCTCCCAGTAGTAGGCGCCTCCTGATTTGGTGAAGGACTGTGCTGAACATGGGAGTGGCCAAACGACCTATGGAGTGAGGAGAGACTATCGGTGGACCAAGGGTGACCAACAGCCTAGTCAGTCCCAAGAGCCTATGTCACCCGTTGTAGGGTGAGGGTGAGGGTGTAGTGGGTTGGCGATGAGCGACCCGCTGGATTTGTCTATGGATGATTGTCAGTCCCAATATCCTATGTCACTCCTGTTGAGGGGTGAGGGTGAGGGTGTAGTAGGTTGGCGATAGCGACCTGCTGGATTGGTGTAGTAAGTCCCAATATCCTTGGTCACCCATTGAGGATGAGGGTGAGGGTGTAGCGGGTTGGCGGAAGCGACCCGTTGGTTTGGTGTTGATTAGTCCCAATATCCTTGGTCACCCATTGAGGGTGAGGGTGAGGGTGTAGTGGGTTGGCGGTAGCGACCCACTAGTTGAGGAATTGTTGATTATTTGTGGCTATGGTAAATGTGGTTGTGGATGTTAAGAATTATCTGGTTGTGGTCAATATTGTCTGTGATGCATGGGTTGTGCCGTTCACTGAGCGTGTGGCTCACCCCTCGCACAATATTTTCTCTACAGTGTCATCTGAGTCGGATCCAGAGGAGGAGCTCCCCGAGGGACTTCATCAGTAGCGGAGTAGCGCCACGTCCCGCGAGTTTCTGAGACTATCAGCATCCCTTGTGCCAGTATGTATTATTTTCCGTGCTTGGGCACGCGTTTGGTTGTATTTGGATGTCTTTATATGTATATTGGCTCTCACAGGACATGTGATTATGTATGGAGTCTGTAGTGTGTTTTGATTACAGATTCAGTCTTAGTTATCCGCATTTGGTGTATATATCCTGTCAGCCTTGCTTTTGTTGTCTGTGTGTCATTTTGGCTGCTTGTGTATGATATTATTGACCTCCTGTGTAGATTCTGATATTATATATACACTTGCCGCGTCTCGGGGACGCCCGGGGCGTGACAGGAACTCCCCAACGTTAGCTGGCCTGACAGAGGGCTCCCATCTGTAGGTGCCTCCGATGCGTCGGACTGTGCTGATCGTGGGAGTATACCAGGTGGAGGCTACGAGGGTGGGAGAGGCTACCCGGTGGGACTAAGGGTGAATAGCAGTCTAATCAGTCCCAAAAGGCCCATGTCACCCCTAAAGGGTGAGGGTGAGGGTGGGGTGGGTCGGCGATGTTACGACCCACTAGCTTGTGTAGTTACTCCCGTTTAGGGACTATAACTACTTTAAGGTTTATATGAGTGTGTTGGTTGTTGTTATGCATGTGTGTGATATCTCGATAAGCGAGTATCAAGAGTGGTTGTTTTCCTTTGGGTTTCGCTTTGCGAACATGGGATCGTTCTCCCCTTCGTTGGATCCGATGTAGGAACTCATCGGCGTTGGCTGTACCTGACAGAGGGCTCCCGTCCATAGGTACCTCCGATGTGTCGGACAGTACGGATGGTGGGAGTGGACTAGGTGGAGGCCACGAGGGTGGGAAAGGGCTACTGGCGGACCAAGGGTGTAGAGCGGTGAGTTGAGGAGATCGGGTTGTAGATACTACCCGGGAGAGGGTTAATGAATGATGTCGTGAGCGTGGAAATCGTTCTCCCCTTCGTTGGATCCGATGTAGGAACTCCCCGGCGTTGGCTATACTTGTCAGAGGACTAGGCGGAGGCCACGAGGGTGGGAGACACTACCGGTGGACCAGGGGTGTAGAGCAGTCTAAGTCTCTTCCCAAAGTCCCAAGATGTCTCCTTTCAGGAGTGAGGGTGTGGATGAGGCGAAGACACGTCGCCTCGTGACCCATTCATTGTTCAACCGTTCCCATAGTTGTTGGGTCCGGTCTCGTGATCGATGTTGAAGGACATCGTTGGGCGATTGTCTAGATGTAGATGATCCAGTAGTGTTGAGTAGACCAGTAAATCCGGGTCTCTTCGACCGACGGTATGGTCTCTAGACTAGTAAATCCGGGTCTCTTCGACCGACGGTATGGTCTCTCCCCATAAGTCCCAAAAGACTCCCTCCGGGAGTGAGGGTGGGGGGTGAGGTTGGTCGCGCCGCCGCGTGACCCAGTTATCCATGGGTTTCTACCCATGTTTTCCTTGAAAGGAAATTGATTATGTATTGAACTGTAGAATGGTGATTGGTTTCCAGCCACTCACTGAGCTTGTAGCTCACCCCTCGCATATTGTTTCTTTTCAGGGGCAGTGTTGGGCGTGGAGCTGGAGCTTCCTGTGGCGTGGTCTTATGGGCGTGGAGCGTTCTACCGGTGGGTGGCGTGTGCGAGGTTGTCAGCATTCCTAGAGTCATTTTATGCTTTGTAAATCGTGCATGTGGCACAGGTTGTATTTTCGTTGGTCTAGACTTGGCTTTCACAGGACATTGATTGTGTATTCGGGTCTGTAATAATGTTTTTGATTTACAGACATTGTTATATATTATGCTTCTGCTTTTCAGTCAGTTATCATTATCTTGCTTTGCCGCCTTGTGTATTGTTGTTTGTATCCTTATTGACCTCATATATTGATAGCTGATATTATATTTATTTTGCCACGTCTCGGGACGCCTGGGGCGTGACAGCTATATTCCTCACTATCGTTGGACATAAATCGACAAACAGATATTGCCAGGACTGATTCCAACACTCTGGGGAGACCATATCCCGTCAGTTTAGGGAGGTCCTATCGGCATGCTTGAAATTGAGCAAGTTGGTTATTCATCCACCCGATTTGTCAAAGACACCCATCCAAATCTTAAACAATCATTGATTTTACCCAGCGTTCAAGGTAATAAACATTATTTCATGAATGTATTTGAATTGTGCCCTCATATTACAGTTCAAAAGTTTAATCATATGGGTAATTAAACATTGATATGTAGGATTGTGTTGGGGCTATAGATGGAACTCTTGTCCACGCGATCATAGAGACAGAGAGTCAAGTGCCATTCCGGGGGCGCAAGGGGGATTGCATGCAGAATGTTCTTGCTATCTGCTCCTTCGACATGCAGTTCACCTATGCTGAGGCCGGTTGGGAAGGAACGGCACACGATTCACGTATCCTTTCCGAAAGCATCCGAGACCCTTCAAGGAATTTTCCAATGCCACCTCCAGGAAAATATTATGTAGCTGACGTAGGGTATAACAAGAATAGGGGATACCTCACACCATATCGAAACGTGAGGTATTGGTTGGGTGATTATAGGGGCAGATCAGGACCACAAAATAAGGAGGAGCTATTTAATTTTTATCACTCATCATTGCATAATGTAATAGAACACACTTTTGGTGTGTGGAAAGCGCGATTCCCCATATTGAAGAAGATGACCTCCTATCCTTTTGACATCTAGGTACGTATCATCATTGCAACAATGGCTATCCATAATTATATTCGAAGGGAAAATCTGTTGTGCCTGTGTCATTTGGAGCGCTCTGATTGAAAATTTGGGTACATAATTTTTTCCTAGAAGTTATGTATTTTCAATTTGGTATTTGGATTTGATTTTGTTAAAATCCAAGATGAAGAGGTTTAAATATGAGTTTACTATGAGATGTCCAGTTTTGAGTTAGCTTTCGTACAGAAGTGGAATTAGATCAACTGGATTCTTGTAGTAAAAGTTATGGGTATTTTTCCAAGTATACCCCGGGGAGGGAAATTCTGGCAGCAGCCCTGCTCTATGTTTAGCTCTAATTTCGGAATAGCTGGAGAGATTATTTGATCTTGGCATAAACATGAAAGTTGTAGATAATCTTCTTAGCTTTCCAACGGACTTGGAATTGTGCAATTCGGAGCTATATTGAGGAAGTTATGGCTGTTCCAGTGAAGCATGCGCAGAATTTCTAGTCAAAGGGCGACTAGGTCTTTTCATTCCCTCTTTAGATATTTGTGTGATAAATATCTCTCTCTCTCTCTCTTCCCTTCTCACTCCCACGACTACAACTTCTTGGTTCTCCTTCTCTCTTTCAAGCTATTATATATGTGTCACTTTTTGGCCTACTGGTAACCATTGGAGCATTTTGGCAGTTTTTGAAATTTTTTCGTTTGTCGATCGGAACCGCAAAATTTTGGATTGTTAGCTATCGTCCTGTGTTTGAGGACTCCGATTGGAAATCTAACTGCATATTATGTGTCCTGGTGCCATTCTAAGCCACTCATGAAAATTTCATCGAATTTTGGTAACGTTTTTGAAATTTCGCAGTTCCGGGGCGTATCCGGGTTTTGACCGAGCGAGAAGTCATTGGGAGAGTTGACTCGGTCAAAGTGGGCCCATGACTTGGTCAACCTCTTTTGTCCTTTTGTGTGGTTGAGTTGACTTAGGTCAAACCCACTTAAAACACCCCCTTAAGCCCCCCTAAAACCTAATTAGGGCTAAACTAATTAGGGGTGTGAGAATAGGTGGGATGGGGTGGTTATAAACAAATCCCACGACTTAAACCCCCTATTCATCATCTTCCTCCTTTTGTTTTCTCTCTCTCCCTCTCTCAAAAACCTCCATTTGAGCCCCTTGGAGTGCCCAAAGCTTAAAACCTAAAACATAGAAAGTGTAGATCCGGTCCCGATCTACACCCCGGTGCTTTCAAATCCGGATTCCGGCCTACCTAGCCCTTCCTTCCGCCCTCTCTTCTCCTCAGATCCGAGCCATTTCGGAGGTGGGAATAGGTCTTGGTGGTAGAGACCTTTGGGGAAGCGTTTCGGTGCGCGGAGAGCAACCGGACATCCCTTCCTCCCCTTGGTAAGCTCTCTTTCCTCTTCTTTTTGGCTTAGATGCTTGTTAGGAGGGGGGTTTTGAGGTTGGGTGGTGGTCGGCGGCTGTGGGAGGCTGTCGGAGGTGGTTGGGGGCGGTCGGAGGCCGTTGGTGGCCGATGGGTGGTGGTAGAGGTGCTCGGGCAAGGTGGATGGTGGTCTCGGGCAGCAGGCAGCACAGGCAGCAGCACAGGCGCAGCAGGCGGAGCAGCTGGCAGGGCGTGCGCTTGCGTGCGCGCGGGCGTGCGCTCGGGTGGAGCTGGAGGCCAGCAGGGCGCGCGTGTTGGGCGCTGGGCGTGCTGGGCATGCGGGTGCTGGGCGTGCTGGGAATGCGGGTGCTGGGCGTGCGGGTGCTGGGCATGCGGGCGCTGGGCCTGCTGGGCGTGCGGGCGCTGGGTGTGCTGGGCGCTGGGCGATGCTGGGTGCTGGTCGAGTAGGCGCTGCATGCAGGGCGTCGTACGGGGTGCGCGCGGAGCGCTGCGCATGGGTGCAGGCACGTTGTGCGCGCGCGGCAAGTCGGTGGTGTGCTGGGCGCACCGGCGGTGCGCGCTAGGTGCGCGCGGAGCGAGGCGAGGGCAGCGGAGGTGCGAGCGGGGTGCGCGCGGGGCGAGGCGCTGGGCGCGCGGGGCGTGCGATGTCACGCCCCAGGGCCGGCCGACCCCAAAACACGGCAAGTGTATATATGATATCAGTAAACAGGAGTTCAATAACCTACTCACACAACAGCTAAAATGACTCCACAGATAAAAGCAGGGCTGACATAACATATACACCAAATGCGGAAGCTAAAAGGCTGAATCTGTAATCCAAAAACATCATACAGACTCGATACATAATCAACTGTCCTGTGAGAGCCAATATATGCAAAGACATCCAAATAATATACAAACACGTGCCCAAGCACGGAATATAATACATACAAGTGAAAGGGATGCTGATAGCCTCTGATACTCGCGGGACGTGGCGCTGCTCAGCTACTGATGAAGTCCCTCGGGGAGCTCCTCCTCCAGATCCGACTCAGATGACACTGGAGAAAAATATTATGCGAGGGGTGGGCCACACGCTCAGTGAACAGCACAACCCATGCATCACAGCTTATATTAACCACAACCAGATATTATTAATCCACAATCACATTACTCAAGCCACAAAATGGCAGCAACTCCGCAATCCAGTGGGTCGCTACCGCCAACCCACTACACCCTCACCCTCACCTCTCAATGGGTGACCAAGGATATTGGGACTAATTACACAAAACCAGCGGGTCGCTACCGCCACCCGCTACACCCTCACCCTCACCCCTCAATGGGTGACCTAGGCTCTTGGGACTGACTAGGCTGTTGGTCACCCTTGGTCCACCGATAGTCTCTCCCCACTCCGTAGGTCGTTTGGCCACTCCCACATTCAGCACAGTCCTTCTACCAAATCAGGAGGCGCCTACTGATGGGAGCCCCTGCACGGGACGACCTTTCCAACGCCGGGGTAGTCTCTACACGGATCCAACGAAGGGAACAGAACAGCCTATCCATCGCATATGATCCACTCGGATCCGCTGACAGCACATCTCTACAACTCTAATTCCTTTTATTCTTTCAGAATTCCACCAGCGCGCATAACCAAGATGCGGGGAATACATAATGACAACTACTAACAAGAATGTCATATTAATTACCAACAAGAGTTATAATATTAATGGGACAAGAAACCTTGGGAGGGCAGCATGAGGTCCCGATACAGGACATCCCGACAACCAAACAAGGAACACGGAGCACCCTAGCCCGGGTCTCAATGTTGACCTCGCAAGGCCCCTCCCTATAATATTATACAAGGCATGCTAGCATTTAATTTAATAATCAAACTAATAGGACGCATGCATAGGCCGAGGCTTCCTAGCATGGGAACATGGTGCATGGCTCTTACACATAATCCTAAGGGTGCAAGTCCCTAACATACAAGTCTAGGGTAGCATGCATTCTACACATAGATCATGCTTGCATGGATTATAACAAAAACAGTTAATACTAACTATGTGCCCCAGGGGAGGACGGTACACGCCCAAGTGCATGTAACGCCTCCCAAACTGGGTTGGGTTGTCCCACTCACCAGAAACCGGGTCGTCGCACAACCGTCCGTCAAGATCTGCAAGACAGGGTAGTAACTTGGTGAGTAAACCCAAAAACACTACAAAATATACCAAGCTACACAAATAAATACCCAACACTCGGGCAAACGTACATACGACCCGTATGCACGCTAGCCCGAGCACCCCGACTCACTCCCGCACCCCGGCAACCACCCGCACGGCCACCCGCCCTCGGATGCGTCGCCGCGCCTCAGCCCGCGCACCCAGGCGCACCGCCGGGCCCCTGCCCGCACGCCTGGACCCGCAGCCGAGCCACCCGGGTGCACCACGCGCCCACTGCGCCCCGCCGCAGCACCCCGCACGCCCCGCGCTGACCCGCGAGCACCCCGCGCGCACCTCCAACCCCGCTCCGCGCGCACTCCGCGCGCACCACCAGCCTCGCCCCGCGCGCACCACTCGCGCACCTCCAGCTCGCACCCACTGCCCTCCTCACCGCGCACACGCCTGCGCCTCTGCCCAGCGCCCCGCGCGCATGCTCCTCTGCGGCGCCCAGCGCCCAGCGCTCAGCACCCGCGACCAGCTCCCAGTGCTCAGCGCCCAGCACCCGGGACCCTCACTCAGCCCACGCGCACGCCCGCGCAACACGCGCCCAGCGCGCCTACCAGCCTGTCCGCGCTGCTGCCCACGCTGCCTGCCTGCGCGCATCGCCGAGTGGCCCGAGCACCGCTCGCTTGCACGCCCGAGCACCGCCTGCCCTGCACGCCTGCGCGCCCAGCCTGCCAGCGCGCACAGCCCAGCCAATCCTACCCGCATGCCTCCCCCTGCACCCCCCGAGCGCACGCCCACGCGCTCGCCCGGCAAACTGGTGCGCCTGCTCCCAGCCTACCCGGGGCAGCTAGCCCTGCCAGCCTACCCAGCGCGCCCAGCACGCCCAGCACCCAGCACGCCCAGCGCCAACCCGAGCGCACGCCCGCGCGCACCCTGCCGCTGCTCGCCTGCTGCGCCTGCCTGAGCGCTGCCTGTGCCGCCTGCTGCCCGGGACTGCAACCCCCATGCCCGAGCACCTCCACCACCCATCCATCGGCCTCCGACGACCTCCGACCGCCCCCAACCACCTCCGACAGCCACCCACAGCCGCCGACCACCACCCAACCCCAAAACCACCTTCCTATCATACATCTAAGCATGAAAAGAGAGGAAAAAGGGCTTACCGAGGGGAGGAAGAGATGTTCGGTTGCTCTCCGCGCACCGAAACCTTTCCCCAAAGGCCTCCAACGCCGGGATCTTCCTTGGCCCTCGAATTGGCCCAAATCAGAGGAGAAAAGGGGGGGGGGATGGAAAGGCTAGACTCGCCGGAATCCGGATTTGAAAGCACCGGGGTGTAGATCGGGACCCGATCTACACTTCCTATGCTTTAGGTTTTAAGCTTTGAGGGCTCTAAGGGGCTCAAATGGAAGAAAAGGAGAGAGGGGAGAGAGATTTCATTTGGTAGGGATGATGAATAGTGGCAAACAAAAATTAGATCTCACTTATATAGCAAGTCACTTAAAAACCCGGATACGCCCCGGAACTGTGAAATTTAGAAACGTTACCGGAATTCGATGAAATTTTCGTGAGAGGCCTAAAATGGCACCAGGACACCAAATATGCAGTTAGATTTCCAATCGGAGTCCTCTAACTCAGGACGATAGCTAACAGTCCAAAAATTAGCGGTTCCGATCGAAAACCGAAAAAAATGAAAAACTGCCAGAACGCTCCAACGGTTACTAGCAGGCTAAAAGTGACACATATATAACATTCTCCCCCCTTAGGAAATTTTGTCCTCAAAATATGCAAAAACATCTAAGAGGGGAAAAGATGCGGATACGCGTCACACCTGGCATCCTTGAGCTCCCAAGTGTCCTCGACACCGGAACGGTGCTGCCATCGCACCTCGACCAACTGGACGGTCTTGGTGCAGAGCCTCTTCACGCGGCGGTCCATGATCACAATCGACTGCTCCACGAATGACTGTCCGGCTCAGAGACGAGCGGCTCGAACGGGATGACGTGAGCAGGATCGTGGACACACCTTTACCCAACTGCGAACCCACCCCTCCAAGACGGAAGGGTAAGAATTGGCGCTGAGGTGAGCCTCCGATTAAACTCCAGGAAGCTCTCCTCGCAAGACGGGGACCACTCGAACCGGACATCCTTCCGAGTAAGGCGGTTAAGAGGAACAGCTATCTTCGAGAGTCCCTCGTCAAACCTCCTGCAATAACCCGCCAAACTCGGGAAGCTCCGAATCCTTGCGGGGTTCGACGGCCTACGCCAATTCGACATAGCAAGCGTCTTACCCGGGTCCACAGATATACCTTCACCACAATCACATAGCCCAGAAAGGCCATAAGCTCCATCCAAACTCGCACTTGATCCACCACCAGCTGATGCTTCCAGAGTATCCCTTGACTGGGAAAAGAAGTCTTGGGAGAGCAGCATGAGGTCCCGATATAGGATACCCCGACAACCAAACAAGGAACACGAAGTACCCTAGCCCGGGTCTCAACGCTGACCTCACACGGCCCCTTAAACCAGAAAAGGAACACTAGAAGAAGACATCACTCTTAAAGAACATTACTAACCCTCCGGATCATCTACACCTAGATAATCACCCACCGATATCCTTCAACATCCATCTCAAGACCGGACCCAACATCATCGGGAATGGTCGAACAACAATTTGGTCACGAGGCGACGCGTCTTTGTCTCATCCACACCCTCACTCCCATCAGGAGACATATTGGGACTTTGGGAGAGTCTTAGACTGCTCTTCACCCCTGGTCCACCGGTAGCCTCTCCTCCACACCGTAGGCCGCCTGGTTCGCTCCCACAATTCAGCACAGTCCGAAACCAAATCAGGAGGTGCCTACTGATGGGAGCCCTCTGTCAGGAAGGCCTCTCTAACGCTGAGGAGTCCCTACTCGGGTCCAACGAAGGGGAGAACGATTCCACGCTCGCGACATCATCCATTAATCCATTTCCGGGTTAGCCCCTACCTGGCATACTCCCACGATCAGTACCCCTCCGACTGCATCGGCGGTACCTACGGATGAGAGCCTCCTGCCAGGACGGCTACAACCCGGCCTCTTTAACTCGAACAACCACACTCCTTATCCACTCAACGAAACATCACACACATGCTTAACCGCAATCAACACATATATACTCATAGGGAGCTGGGAAAACAAAACATTACCTCGAATCATGACGCCCGGAACCTGCGCCTCCTCGGCCGAAAGAGCTGCAACTCTGCCCTGAACGAACTGCGGCTGAGGAGTAGGAGCACGTCTCGCCGGCTGCACTGGCTGCCTCCACTGGTCAACTCGACCACCCTGTGGCTGCTGAGGTAGCACTCGAGGTCGGCCAGCATCAGGGCAATTGTATCTGATATGCCCGATGCGCTGACAATGGAAACAGCGCCGCCTCTCCGGCTGCATGGACTGGATGGGAACTGCCGCAATGGGTGCCGGATCCCACACTGGCACCGCATCTGCTGGAGGAGAGGCAGCCGCTGACTGATCGAAGAGGGGCCTCTTCCTCTTGCGCTGCCCCTGGTCCCGACTCCCGGAAGGACCCTGATCTGCAGAAGGGGTCGGAACCCTCACGATGATCCCGAGGTCTCGCTCGACTGTCTTCGCCCGAGACACCAAGTCCGAGAACCTCGAGAAAGCCTGGGAGGAGACATGCACCCGAATGGCGCTGCAGAGACCAAGCTCGAAACGGCGGCACCTCGCCTCTTCGTCCATCACCAAGGCTGGAGCGAATCTGGATAGCCTCGTGAAGCGCGTGGAGTAGTCGGCGACAGACATAGAGCCCTGCGTCAACCGCTCAAACTCCTGCATCACGATCTGCCGCGTCGAGAACGGGAAGTACTCCTCCAGGAAATACCTCCAGAATCCTGTCCATAGAAGCTGCTCCACTCCCTCGGGGATGTCCACCACTCGGGTAGCCCACCAGTCGGCAGCATTACCCTTCAGCATGAAGGTGGCCAGGGAGACTCGCTGGCGATCGGTGCAAAGCATGGTCGAGAAGATCACCTCCACCTCCATCAACCATCGCTCTGGGGCAAGGGGATCCGCCGACTGGCCGTAGAACTCGGGAGGATGGAGCTTTAAGAAGGCTGCGAGGCCACTCTGCTACCCGCGCTGCAGCCTCTAGCCCCACCTCCCTCGCCAGGGGATCCTGAACTCTCACCTCTGGAATCGCCACGGGAATTGGGGGTACTTCGGGTACCGCAGGCGGATCTGCCACCAAGGGGACCTGTGGAACTGCATCACGGGCCGCCCTCAGCTCGTGGATCTCCCGCGCCTGCTCTGCCAACACTCTGGTCTGGGCCTCCAGTGCCCTGGTCTGAGTCTCCACTAAATCCGCTAACCGAGCGAACGCACGTTCCCATGCGGGAGGCTCCTGCGCCGATCCTGGCCTCACAGCCGTGGACTCTCCAGTAGCATCCTCGCCTCTAGTAGGTCCGGAAACCTCCAAAGGTCGAGAGGGACCATGTCCGCGCCGTCCTCTGCGAGGAGGCATATCAGCAACCTAAGAAAACCAGACACTAGGATCAGAATACACATATACAAATCCTAGGACTCATCTCTACGAAAAGAAGACCATTGGCTCTGACAGGACCAGGCTCTGATACCAACTTTTGTCACGCCCCAGGGCCGGCCGACCCCGGGACGCGGCAAGTGTATATATGATATCAGTAAACAGGAGTTCAATAACATACTCACACAACAGCTAAAAATGACTACACAGATAAAAGCAGGGCTGACATAATATATACACAAACTGCGGAAGCTAAAAGACTGAATCTGTAATCCAAAAACATATACAGACTCGATACATAATCAACTGTCCTGTGAGAGCCAATATATATACAAAGACATCCAAATAATACACAAACACGTGCCCAAGCATGGAATATAATACATATAAGCAAAAGGAATGCTGATAGCCTCTGATACTCGCGGGACGTGGCGCTGCTCCGCTACTGATGAAGTCCCTTGGGGAGCTCCTCCTCCAAATCCTACTCAGATAGCACTGGAGAAAAATATTATGCGAGGGGTGAGCCACACGCTCAGTGAACAGCACAACCCATGCATCACAGCTTATATTAACCACAACCAGATATTATTAATCCACAATCACATTACTCAAGCCACAAAATGGCAGCAACTCCGCAATCCAGTGGGTCGCTACCGCCAACCCACTACACCCTCACCCTCACCTCTCAATGGGTGACCAAGGATATTGGGACTAAATACACAAAACCAGCGGGCCGCTACCGCCACCCGCTACACCCTCACCCTTACCCCTCAATGGGTGACCTAGGCTCTTGGGAGTGACTAGGCTGTTGGTCACCCTTGGTCCACCGATAGTCTCTCCCCACTCCGTAGGTCGTTTGGCCACTCCCACATTCAGCACAGTCCTTCTACCAAATCAGGAGGCGCCTACTGATGGGAGCCCCTGCACGGGACGACCTTTCCAACGCTGGGGGAGTCTCTACACAGGGAACGGAACAGCCTATCCATCGTATATGATCCACTCGGATCCACTGACAGCACATCTCTACAACTCTAATGCCTTGAATTCTTTCAGAATTCCACCAGCGCGCATAACCAAGATGCGGGGAATACATAATGACAACTACTAACAAGAATGTCATATTAATTACCAACAAGAGTTATAATATTAATGGGACAAGAAACCTTGGGAGGGCAGCATGAGGTCCCGATACAGGACATCCCGACAACCAAACAAGGAACACGGAGCACCCTAGCCCGGGTCTCAATGTTGACCTCGCAAGGCCCCTCCCTATAATATTATACAAGGCATGCTAGCATTTAATTTAATAATCAAACTAATAGGACGCATGCATAGGCCGAGGCTTCCTAGCATGGGAACATGGTGCATGGCTCTTACACATAATCCTAAGGGTGCAAGTCCCTAACATACAAGTCTAGGGTGGCATGCATTCTACACATAGATCATGCTTGCATGGATTATAACAAAAACAGTTAATACTAACTATGTGCCCCAGGGGAGGACGGTACACGCCCAAGTGCATGTAACGCCTCCCAAACTGGGTTGGGTTGTCCCACTCACCAGAAACCGGGTCGTCGCGCGACCGTCCGTCAAGATCTGCAAGACAGGGTAGTAACTTGGTGAGTAAACCCAAAAACACTACAAAATATACCAAGCTACACAAATAAATACCCAACACTCGGGCAAACGTACATACGACCCATACGCACGCTAGCCCGAGCACCCCGACTCACTCCCGCACCCCCGGCAACCACCCGCACGGCCACCCGCCCTCAGCCCGCGCACCCAGGCGGACCGCCGGGCCCCTGCCCGCACGCCTGGACCGCAGCCGAGCCACCCGGGTGCACCGCGCGCCCACTGCGCCCCGCCGCAGCAGCCCGCGCGCACCCCGCACGCCCCGCGCTGACCCCGAGCACACCGCACGCCCCGCGCGCCGAGCGCCTCGCACCGCGCGCACCCGCGCACACCTCCAGCCCCGCTCTGCGCGCACTCCGCGCGCACCACCAGTTTCGCCCCGCGCGCACCACTCGCGCACCTCCAGCTCGCACCCACTGCCCTCCTCACCGCGCGCACGCCTGCGCCTCTGCCCAGCGCCCGCGCGCATGCTCCTCTGCGGCGCCCAGCGCTCAGCACCCGCGACCAGCTCCCAGCGCTCAGCGCCCAGCACCCGGGACCCTCACTCAGCGCCCATGCGCACGCCCGCGCAACACGCGCCCAGCGCGCCTGGCAGCACGCGCCCATCGCGCCTACCAGCCTGTCCGCGCTGCTGCCCGCGCTGCCTGCCTGCGCGCATCGTCGAGTGGCCCGAGCACCGCTCGCCTGCACACCCGGCCACTGCCCGCCTGATGCCCGAAGACCGCCTACCCTGCACGCCTGCGCGCCCAGCCTGCCAGCCCGGCCTGCCAGCTCGCACAGCCCAGCCAATCCTACCCGCATGCCTCCCCCTGCACCCCCCGAGCGCACGCCCGCGCGCTCGCCCGGCATACTGGTGCTCCTGCTCCCAGCCTACCCGGGGCAGCTAGCCCTGCCAGCCTACCCAGCGTGCCCAGCACGCCCAGCACGCCCAGCACCCAGCACGCCCAGCGCAAACCCGAGTGCACGCCCGCGCGCGCGCGCCCTGCCGCTGCTCGCCTGCCGCGCCTGCTTGAGTGCTGCCTGTGCCGCCTGCTGCCCGGGACTGCAACCCCCATGCCCGAGCACCTCCACCACCCATCCTTTGGCCTCCGACCGCCCCCAACCACCTCCGACAGCCACCCACAGCCGCCGACCACCACCCAACCTCAAATCCACCTTCCTATCATACATATAAGCATGAAAAGAGAGGAAAAAGGGCTTACCGAGGGAGGAAGAGATGTTCGGTTGCTCTCCGCGCACCGAAACCTTTCCCCAAAGGCCTCCAACGCCGGGATCTTCCTTGGCCCTCAAATTGGCCCAAATCAGAGGAGAAAAGAGGGGGGATGGAAGGGCTAGGTTGGCCGGAATCCGGATTTGAAAGCACCAGGGTGTAGATCGGGACCCGATCTACACTTCCTATGCTTTAGGTTTTAAGCTTTGAGGACTCTAAGGGGCTCAAATCAAAGAAAAGGAGAGAGGGGAGAGAGAAAATTCATTTGGAGGGGATGATGAATAGTGGCAACCATTTTTAGATCTCACTTAAATAAGGTCACTTAAAATACCCGGATACGCCTCGGAACTATGAAATTTTGGAAACGTTACCGGAATTCGATGAAATTTTCGTGAGAGGCCTAAAATGGCACCAGGACACCAAATATGCAGTTAGATTTCCAATCGGAGTCCTCTAACTCAGAACGATAGCTAACAGTCCAAAAATTAGCTGTTCTGATCGAAAACCGAAAAAAATGAAAAACTGCCAGAACGCTCCAACGGTTACTAGCAGGCTAAAAGTGACACATATATAACATGCGGTGCGCTCGCGGGCCAGTGCGGGGCGTGCGGGTGCGCGCGGGCTGCTACGATGGGGCGCAATGGGAGCGCGATGAACCCGGGAGGCTCGACGGCGTGTCCAGGCGGCGGGCAGGAGGCCGACGGTGCGCCTGGGTGCGCGGGCGGAGGCGTGGCGGTGCATCCAGGGGCGGGTGGCCGTGCGGGTGGTTGCCGGGGGTGCGGGAGTGAGTCGGGGTGCTCGGGTTAGCGTGCGTACGTATGCACGTTTGCCCGAGTGTGGGGTATTTGTTTGTATGTTTTTATGTATTTTGAGGTATTTGAGGATTTTACTCACCAAGTTGATACCCTGTCTTGCAGATCTCGACGGACGGTCGCGCGACGACCCGACTTCCGGTGAGTGGGACAACCCAACCCAGTTTGGGAGGCGCTACATGCATTTGGGCGTGTACCGTCCTCCCCTGGGGCACATAGTTAATATTAACTGTTGTATTGTAATCCATGCTAGCATGATTTATGTGTAGATTGCATGCCACCCTAGACTTGTATGTTAGGGACTTGCACCCTTAGGATATGTGCATGAGCCGTGCATCCTGTCACCCCGTTATCATGCTAGGAAAGCCCCGACCTATGCATGCGTCCTACTAGTTTGATTTATTTAATTAAATGCAAGCTCGTGATCTATTTAGCATGCTTTGGGGAATATAAGGGTGCCTTGCGAGGTAAACATTGAGACCCGGGCTAGGGTGCTCCGTGTTCCTTGTTTGGTTGTCGGGATTTCCTACATCGGGACCTCAGGTTGCCCTCCCAAGGTCTCTTTTCCTCGTTTTTATCTTATGTACTCCCCGCATCTTGGTTATGCGCGCTGGTGGAATTCTGAAGAATTCAAGATATTAGAGTAGTAGAGATGTGCTGTCAGCGGATCCGAGTGGATCATATGCGATGGATAGGCTGTTCTGTTCCCTTCGTTGGATCCGTGTAGAGACTACCTCAGCATTAGAAAGGTTGTCCCGTGCAGGGGCTCCCATTAGTAGGCACCTCCTGATTTGGTAGAAGGACTGTGCTGAATGTGGGAGTGGCCAAACGACCTACGGAGTGGGGAGAGACTATCGGTGGACCAAGGGTGACCAACAGCCTAGTCAGTCCCAAGAGCCTATGTCACCTATTGAGGGGTGAGGGTGAGGGTATGGTGGGCCGGCGTTGTGGCGACCCACTGGGTTGTGTAAGGATGATTATCAGCCTATTAAGTCCCAACATCCTTTGTCACCTATTGAGAGGTGAGGGTGAGGGTATGGTGGTTCGGCGATGTAACGAACCCCCGGATTTGTGTTGATTATGCCACTTTGAGGCTAGTGACTTGATTAAAAGTGGTTAATATAAACTGTATGCATGGGTTGTTATTCACTGAGCGTGTGGCTCACCCCTCGCATAATTGTTTTCTTCAGTGATTACCGAGGCGGACTTGAAGGAGGAGCTTCCCGAGCGACTACACCAGTAGCGGAGTAGCGCCACGTCCCTCGAGTTTTGAGGCCATCAGCATCCTTCTCTTTCATTGTATGTATATATTTCTGTGCTTGGGCACCTAATATGGATTGTATGTGGATGTATTGTGGATATATTGGCTCTCACAGGACGTATGATTATGTATCGAGTCTGTAAAGTGTTGTTGATTTACAGATTCAGTCTTTTTAGCTTCCGCTATTCTGTGTATACATCATGTCAGCCTTTTGTTGTCTGTGTTGTCTTTTTAGCTGTTGTTTATGGTATATTATTGATCTCCTTTTGACTGCTGATATCATGTATACCCTTGCCGCGTCTCGGGGACGGCCGCCTTGGGGCGTGACACAAGCCCCCTTGTGTTTGATTTTATTACTCAATGAGAATGAGATGGTGGTGGAGGAAGTGTTGGTGAGGGTTGTCCATGTGTGGTTGATCCTTCTCTCTCAAGCTCTCATATCATGATCTTTCCCCCCTTGATTTTCAGCCAAGGAGGAGGCTGAGGAGGGGCTGAGGTGGTGGTGGTGGTTGAGGTGGTCGCGGGTGCGTCGAGGGCCCCCGAACCTCCCCCTTTCGTTCCCCCTCCAAGGTGAGCTCCTCCCCTTCTTTTCTTGGTTTTCATGGCTTAAGGGGATGTTAGGGAGGTCATGCATGCTAGGTAAATGGGTTAGGGTGTGTGTGAGGGGTTGGGGAGGGTTAAAATGAGGTTGGATGGGTTGGGCGCGCGCACAGGCGGGTGCTGGCAGGTGCAGTCGGCCGCGCAGACGCGCGCGGGTGCGCGCGGAGTGGGCGCGCGGGTGAGCGAGGGTGCTGGGCGCGCGGGGTAGTGCGCCTGGGCATGCGCCTGGGCGCGAGGCTGGTGACCAGTGCGCGCGCGCGCGTGCGTGCTGCGTGCGCGTGCTGGGGCGTGCGCGGGGTGCTGCGCGATGGCGCGTGGGCTGGACGCGAAGTGCGCGCGGGCGCGCGCAAGCGTGCGTGCGCGTGCGGCAGCGCGTCTGGGCGCGCAGGCAGGCGCGCGGCAGTGCGCCGAGGGTGCTGGGGTGCGTGCGTGCATGCACATTCGTGCGTGCGCATGCGGGGGGCCATGCGTGTGGCTGCCCGAGGGTTCGGGTAGGTGTCGGGGCACTCGGACTCGCGTGCGTACGTGCGTGCTCGCATGCGTGCGAGCCCGTATGCATGCTTGTCCGAGTATTGGGTATTTCTAATGTATTTCTATGTGTAAATTGTGTTGTTTCTCACCAGTTGGATGCCCTACCTTGCAGATCTCGTCGGATGGGATGCGCGAGGTCCCGGGTCGTAAGGTGAGTGGTTTGATTCCAATCCCCCCCCCCCTCTCTAGGGATGCGCTCGACCCGCATAGACGCGCGTCGCGCATCGATGGGGCCGTAGCTAAAATATGTAGATACCATGCATGCATGATAAATATGATATATCCATGCCACCTTAGACTTTGTATGCTAGGGATATGCACCCTTATATCATGTATAGCGGCCTATGCATGTTTAGTCACCTTGTCCTTTAATTGGAAAGCCCCGACCTATGCATGTTCCCATTTAGTTTAATTTATTTAAATCAAGATGGGATTATGTGATTATATTGTTGTAAGCATGCCTTAGAGAATATTATAACCTTGTTGTTATAATATATGTTTCCCCGCATCTTAGTTATGCGCCCTGGAGGAATTCTTGAGAATTCATGACATTAGAAATGTTAGGAAGCGTTGTCGATGGATCCAAGAGGATCGCATGCGTGTGGGTAGGCTGTTTTCTCCCCTTCGTTGGATCCGTGTAGTGACATCCCCGGCGTTAGACAGGCTGTCCTGACAGAGGGCTCCCATCTGTAGGTACCTCCGATGCATCGGACTGTGCTGATCGTGGGAGTATACCAGGTAAGCTACGGAGCGGGGAGAGGCTACCGGTGGACCAAGGGTGAATAGCAGTCTAGTCAGTCCCAAAAGGCCCATGTCACCCCTTAAAGGGTGAGGGTGAGGGTGGGGTGGGTCAGCGATGTTATGACTCACTAGCTTGTACAGCTACTCCCGTTTAGTGACTGTAATTATTTTAAGGTTAATAGGTGTTGCGTTGCATAGTTTGTGCCATTCACTGAGTGTGTGGCACACCCCTCGCATATTCTTCTCCTCCAGAGTGGTAGTTGTTTCCATGGGGTTCGCTTTGCGAACATAGAATGTGTTATATATGTGTCACTTTTTTTTAGCCTCCTGGTAACCATTGTAGCATTCTGGCAGTTTTTCAGCTTTTTCGTTTTTCGATCAGAACCGCTAAAATTTTAGACTTTTAGCTATCATCCTGAGCCTGAGGACTCCGATTGAAAATCTAACTGCGCATTATGTGTCCTGGTGCATTTGAAGCCACTCACAAAAATTTCATCGAATTTCGGTAACGTTTCAAAATTTCACAGTTCTGAATCGTATCCGGGTTTTGACCAGGCGAAAAGTCATGGGGAGACTTGACCAAGTCAAAGATGACTTTGACCAAGTCAAGTTTGACCCTTGACTTGGTCAATGGGTTTTGTTTGTTAGTGTGGCTAAGTTGAAAGCTCTCAAAAAGACCAAAAACCCTAAGTGTGAGTGTGTGTGTGTGTGTGTGTGTGTGTGCAACCAAGTGATGTCCACGCCCACCAATAGTTCTTCTTCTTCTCTCTCTCACACTCACACACAAATCTCACATTCCCTCTCTTTGAATCCCCCTTTTGATCTAGTAGAAGTGGTTGAAAAGAAGAGCCCTAGAAGAAGGAAGCCTTTGCTAGGGTTGAGGGAGATCTTGGTGGTGGTGGTCTTGGTGGTGGCGATTCGGTGCGCGAAGGGCACCCGATGTTATATATGTGTCACTTTCTAGCCTTCTGGTAACGATTGGACATTCTGGCAGTTTTTCAGTTTTTTTTTATCTTTCGATCGGAACAGCTAAAATTTTGGACTTTTAGCTATCACCCTGAGTTTGAGGGCTCCGATTAAAAATCTAACTGCATATTATGTGTCCTGGTGCCATTCCAAGCCACTCACGAAAATTTCATCGAATTCCGGTAACGTTTCAGAATTTCACAGTTCCGAATCATATCCGGGTTTTGACCAAGCGAAAAGTTATTGGAAGACTTGACTTGGTCAAATGGTTTTGTTTTCTAGTGTGGTTGGGTTGACCCAAGTCAAAGTGCACTTAAACCTCCCTAATCCTAGTTTAACCTAATCTTTTTTTCACTAATTGAGGGTGTGAGTGTGTGTGGTGTGGGTGTGAGTATAAAGAAATCCCACGACAACAAATATCCCCCACTATTCATCATCTTCTCCAAAATTTCTCTCTCTCCCTCTCTTTAATCCCCCCTTTTTGACCTAGTTCTAGTGGTGGAAATCAAAAACCCTAAGAAGAGAAAGGATAGGTAAGAACCCGATCTACCTTCTGGTGGTCTCGGATTCGAATTCCCACATGTGTGACCCCCTCTAATACCCTCTTTTCTCCTCTGATTTCAGCCCTCTTAGGCTGAGTTGGAGATCTAGGTGGTGGGGGCCTTGGAGGTGGTGTTTCGGTGCGCGAAGAGCACCCGTTCTTCCTCCCCTTCTCTTCCTCTCCTAGGGTAAGCTTTCTTTCCTTCCTTTTTCTTGCTTAGATGCATGTTAGGAGGGTGGTTTTGAGTATGGGTGGCCGTTGGTGGCTGTTGGCGGCGGTTGGTGGCGGATGGTGGCCATTGGTGGCCGTCGGGGAGGTGGTAGGGTTGTCTCGGGTAAGCTGGCAGCGCATGCAGCACAGGCAGGCGGGCTGGAAGGCAGGGCGGGCAAGGCAGGCTGGCAGGGCACGCGTGCGCGCGGGTGGAGCAGGAGTGTGCGAATGCTGCGCGCTGGGCGCCGTGCGAGGGCTTGCGCGAGGGACGCTGCGCAGAGGCGCAGTGCGTGCTGTGCGCGCGGGGCCGTGTGCGGGTGCTGCGTGCAAGGGGCCGTGCGAGGGCGTGCGCGCGGAGCGCTGCGCAGAGGCGCAGTGCGTGCTGTGCGCGCGCGGTGAGGCGAGCTGGTGGTGCGCGCGGGGTGCGCGCGGGGTGAGGCGCTGGGGCACAGGGCTTGCGGGTGTGCGCGCGGTTGCTGCGCTAGGGCGCAGTGAGTGCGCGGTGCACCCGGGGGGCTCGGCGGCGTGTCCGGGCATGCGGGCAGGGGCTCGACAGTGCGTCTGGGCGCGCGGGCTGGGGCGCGGCTGTGCGCCTGGGTCGGGTGGCCGTGCGTACGGCTGCTCGGGGGTTCGGATTGAGTCGGGGTGCTCGGACTCGCGTGCGTACAGGCCGTATGTACGCTTGTCCGAGTGTTGGGTATTTTAGTGTATTTTTGTATATATTTGTGTATTTTACTCACCAAGTTGATTACCCTGTCTTGCAGATCTTGACGGACGGTCGCGCGACGACCCGGTTATTGGTGAGTGGGACAACCCAACCCAGTAGGGAGGCGCTATATGCACTTGGGCGTGTACCGTCCTCCCCTGGGGCACCGTAGTTTAATATTAACCTGTTTAATATGTAATCTATGCAAGCATGATTAATATGTAGTATGCACGCTACCCTAGACCGTGTATGTTAGGGACTTGCACCCTTAGGATATGTGTAAGAGCCATGCATCCTGTCACCATGTTCTCATGCTAGGAAGCCTCGACCTATGCATGTGTCCTACTAGTTTAATTTATTAAATTAAATGCGAACTTATGGTATTTTAGCATGCCTTAGGGAATATTAAGGGGCCTTGCAAGGTCAACATTGAGACCCGGGCTAGGGTACTCCGTGTTCCTTGTTTGGTTGTCGGGATATCCTATGTCAGGACCTCATGGTGCCCTCCCAAGGTTCTTTTCCCGATAATATTATAATATATGTTTCCCCGCATCTTGGTTATGCGCCCTGGAGGAATTCTGAAGAATTCATGACATTAGTAGAGTCTCCCTTTTCTGGATTAAGGGGCCTTGCGAAGTCAGCGTTGAGACCCGGGCTAGGGTACTCCGTGTTCCTTGTTTGGTTGTCGGGATATCCTATATCGGGACCTCATGGTGCCCTCCCAGGGTTTCTTTTCCAGTTAAGGGAATTCGGCGGATCCGAGTGGATCGTATGCGTATGGATAGGCTGTTTTTGTTCCCTTCGTTGGATCCGTATAGAGACTGCCCCAGCGTTAGAAAGGCCGTCCCGTAAAAGGGCTCCCATCAGTAGGTACCTCCTGATTTGGATTCGGACTGTGCTGAAGTGTGGGAGTAGGCCAAGCGGCTACGGAGTGGAGGAGAGACTATCGGTGGACCAAGGGTGATTAACAGCCTAGTCAGTCCCAATATCCTATGTCACCTATTGAGGGGTGAGGGTGAGGATTGTGTAGTTCCTGCCACTTTGAGGCTTGAATAATTAATTGTGGTTAATATGAATTGTGATGCATGGGTTGTGCTATTCACTGAGCGTGTGGCTCACCCCTCGCATAATTTTTCTCCAATGTCATCTGAGTCGGAGCAGGAGGAGGAGCTCCCCGAGGGACCTCAGCAGTAGCGGTGTAGCGCCACATTTCCGCGAGTGTTAGAGGCCATCAGCATCCCTTTTTTATTTGTATGTATTATATTCTGTGCTTGGGCACACGTTTGTATTATATTTGGATGTCATTGTATATATTGGCTCTCACAGGACAGTTGATTATGTATCGAGTCTGTAATATGTTTTTGATTTACAGATTCAGTCTTTTAGCTTCCGCTATTTGTGTATATATCATGTCAGCCCCTTTGTTGTCTATGTTGCCATTTTGGATGTTGTTAGAGTATGTTATTGACTTCCTGTATTGACTGCTGATATCATATATACACTTGCCGCGTCCCGGGGACGGCCGCCCTGGGGCATGACAAAGTTGGTATCAGAGCCTGGTCCTGTCAGAGCCAATAGTCTTCTTTTTCATAGAGATGAGTCCTAGGATTTCTATATGAGTATTCTGATCCTAGTGTCTGGTTTTCTTAGGTTGCTGATATGCCTCCTCACAGAGGAATGCGTGGACGTGGTCCCTCTCGACCTTTGGAGGTTTCCGGACCTACAGGTGGCGAGGATGCTACTGGAGAGTCCTCGGCTGTGGGGCCAGGATTGGCACAGGAGCCTCTTGCATGGGAGCGTGCTTACGCTCGGATAGCAGATCTGGTGGAGACTCAGACGAGAACATTAGAGGCCCAGGCGAGGGCGTTAGCTGAGCAGGCTAGAGAGATTCAGGAGCTGAGGGCGGCCCGTGATGCGGTTCCACAGGCGCCCTTTGTGACGGATCCGCATGTGGTACCCGACGTACCCCCAGTCCCCGTGGTGGTTCCGGCGGTGAGAGTTCAGGATCCCCAGGAGAGGGAGGTGGGGCTGGAGGCTGCAGCGCGAGTGCATCAGAGTGGCCTCAATGCCTTTCTGAAGCTCCACCCTCCCGAGTTCCATGGCCAGACGGCGGATCCCCTTGCCCCAGAGCGTTGGTTGATGGAGGTGGACACGATCTTCTCGACCATGCATTGCACCGACCGCCAGCGAGTCTCCCTGGCCACCTTCATGCTGAAGGGTAGCGCCGCCGACTGGTGGGCTACCCGATCGGTGAACATTCCCGAGGGAGTGGAGCAGCTTCTATGGGCGGGGTTCCGGAGGTATTTCCTGGAGGAGTACTTCCCGTTTTCGACGCGCCAGATCGTGATGCGGGAGTTTGAGCAGCTGACGCAGGGCTCCATGTCAGTCGCGGACTACTCGACGCGCTTCACGAGGCTTTCCAGATTCGCCCCAGCCTTGGTGATGGATGAGGAGACGCGGTGTCGTCGATTTGAGATGGGTCTCATCAGCACCATTCGGGTGCATGTCACCTCCCAGGCTTTCACGAGGTACTCGGACTTGGTGTCTCGGGCGAAGACAGTCGAGCGAGACCTCGGGATCCTCGTGAGGGTTCCAACCCCTTCTGTAGAGTAGAGACCTCCCAGGAGCCCGGACCAGGGACAGCGCAAGAAGAAGCGGCCCCGCTTTGATCAGCCAGCGGCTGCCGCTATTCCAGCCGATGTGGTGCCAGTGTGGGATCCAGCACCCATTGCGGCAGTGCCAGTCCAGGCCAGGCGACCGGAGACGCGGCGTTGTTACCACTGTCAGCGCATCGGGCATATTATGTATAATTGCCCTGATGCTGGCCGACCCCGCGTGCTGCCTCCGCAGTAGCAGCAGCAGCTGTACCAGCAGCAGCAGCCTCAACGTCTGCAGCAGCAGCCACAGGGTGGCCGTGTTGACCAGTGGAGGTAGCCAGTGCAGCCTGCGAGGCGTGCCCCTGCTCCTCAGCCGCAGTTTGTCCAGGGCAGAGTTGCAGCACTTTCGGCCGAGGAGGCGCAGGATTCGGGTATCATGGTCTGAGGTATTGTTTTGTTTTCCCAGCTCCCTATAAATATGAGTGTGTTGGTTGTTGTTATGCATGTGGGTGATATCTCGCTGAGCGAGTATCGAGAGTGGTTGTTCGAGTTAAGGAGGCCGGGGTGTAGCTGTCCTGGCAGAGGGCTCCCATCCGTAGGTACCACCGATGCAGTCGGAGGGGTACTGATCGTGGGAGTATGCCCGGTAGAGGCTACCCGGAAGAGGATTAATGAATGATGTCGCGAGCGTGGAATCGTTCTCCCCTTCGTTGGATCCGTGTTGTACAGCCCCGGCGTTAGACAGGCTCCCGGTCAGAGGACCAGGTAAGCTACGGAGCGGGGAGAGGCTACCGGTGGACCAGGGGTGTAGAGCAGTCTAAGTCTCTCCCACAGCCCCAAAATGTCTCCTTTCGAGAGTGAGGGTGTGGATAAGGCGGAGACGCGTCGCCTCGTGACCCAGTGATCCTTGGGTTTCCAGTAGAATTAGTGGTGTTCTTTAAGGGTGATGTCTTGTTCTAGTGTTCCTTCTGGATTAAGGGGCTTTGCGAGGACAGCGTTGAGACCCGGGTAGGGTACTCCGTGTTCCTTGTTTGGTTGTCGGGATATCCTATATCGGGACCTCATGGTGCCCTCCCAGGGTTTCTTTTCCCAGTCAAGGAATACCTTATGTTGTGTCTGTGTCATTTGGAGCGCTCTGTTTGAAGATTTGAGTACATAATTTTTTTTTTCATAAGTTATGTATTCCTGATTTGGTATTTGGATTTGATTTTGTTAAAATCCAAGATAAAGAGGTTTAATTATGATTTAATATGAGATGTCCAGTTTTGAGTTAGCTTTCGCATTGAAGTGGAATTATATCAACTGGATTCTTGTAGTAAAAGTTATGGGTATTTTTCCAAGTATACCCCGGGGATGGAAATTCTGGCAGCAGCCCTGTTCCATGTTTAGATCTAATTTCGGAATAGCTGGAGAGATTATCTGATCTTGGCATGAACATGAAAGTTGTAGATAATCTTCTTAGCTTTCCATCGGTCTTGGAATTGAGCAATTCGGAGCTGTATCGAGGAAGTTATGGTTGTTCCAGTGAAGCTTGCGCAGAATTTCTAGTCGAAGGGCGACTAGGTCTTTTCCCCTTTAGATATTTGTGTGCTAAAAAGGCTCTCTCTCTCTCTCCCTCTCACTTCCACGACCAGCCTCTTCTGGTCTCTCCTCTCTTTTCAAACCCCTCCCCCTAGGTGTTTGATAAAATGATTCAATGAGAAGAGAAGGTGGAGGTGCTAGTGCAAGTGGATCTTTGTGTTTGTGTGTTGTTTGTTGTTCTCCCCTCTATATCAAGCTCTCTTTGCATGATCTCCCCCCCCCCTGTTTTGCTGCTGAAGAGGAGGCTGAGGAGAGGCTAGAGGCGGTGGTGGTGGTTGAGGTGGTCGTGGGTGCGTCGAGGGCCCCCGAACCTCCCCCTTTTGTTCCCCCTCCAAGGTGAGCTCCTCCCCTCCTTTTCTTGATTTTTTTTTGGCTTAAGGGGATGTTGGGAAGGTCATGCATGTTGGGTAGAGGTGTTAGGGTGTGTGTGAGGGGTTGGGATGGGTGAAAAAGGGGTTAGAATGGCTTGGGCGCGCGCTGGGCGCAGTGCGCGGGTGCGCGCGGGAGTGCGCGCGGGCGCGCGCGGGCGTGAGCGCGAGGGGGCAGGGCGCCTGGGCACTACGCCTAGGTGCGGGGCAGGGCGCTGGGCATGCGCCTGGGCGCGGAGCTGGGGACCAGTGCGTGCGCGTGCTAGGGCATGCGCGGGGTGCTGCGCGTGGGGCGCGGGCGCGCGCGAGCGTGCGCGTGCGTGCGGCAGTGCGTCGAGGCGCGTGAGCAGGCACGCGACAGTGCACCGATGGTGCCGGGGTGTGTGCGTGCGTGCGCATTCGTGCGTGCGCGTGCGGGGCGGCCATGCGTATCGCTGCCCGAGGGTTCGGGTAGGTGTCGGGGCACTCGGACTCGCGTGCGTACGCGCGTGCTCGCATGCATGCGAGCCCGTATGCATGCTTATCCGAGTTTTGGGTATTTCTAAGCATTTCTATGTATAAATTGTGTTGTTTCTCAGCCAGTTGGGTGCCCCTACCTTGCAGATCTCGTCGGATGGGATGCGCGAGGTCCCGGGTCGTAAGGTGAGTGGTTTGATTCCAATCCCCCCCCCCTCCTCTCTAGGGATGCGCTCGATCCGCATAGGCGCGCGTCGCGCATCGATGGGGTCCCCTAGCTATTAGAAGCTATGCATGCACCCTTACTTGATTGTTATGTAGTATGCATGCACCCTAGATCTTGTATGTTAGGGACTTGCACCCTTAGGATATGTGTAAGAGCCATGCATCCTGATAATATGTCTCCATGCTAGGAAGCCTCGACCTATGCATGCGTCCTATTAGTTTAATTTATTAAATTAAATGCGAGCATATGTCTATTAGTATGCCTTGGAGAATATTAAGGGGGCCTTGCGAGGTCAACATTGAGACCCGGGCTAGGGTACTCCGTGTTCCTTGTTTGGTTGTCGGGATGTCCTATATCGGGACCTCAGGTTGCCCTCCCAAGGTTTCTTTTCCTCATTATTATCTTATATTTTCCCCGCATCTTGGTTATGCGCCCTGGAGGAATTCTGAAGAATTCAAGACATTAGAGTTGTTGAGATGTGTTGTCGGCGGATCCGAGTGGATCATATGCGTATGGATAGGCTGTTCTGTTCCCTTCGTTGGATCCGTGTAGAGACTGCCCCAGCGTTAGAAAGGCCGTCCCGTGAGAGGGCTCCCATCAGTAGGCACCTCCTGATTTGGGACGGACTGTGCTGAATGTGGGAGTGGCCAAGCGGCCTACGGAGTGGAGGAGAGACTATCGGTGGACCAAGGGTGACCAACAGCCTAGTCAGTCCCAATATCCTATGTCACCTATTGAGGGGTGAGGGTGAGGGTGTGGTGGGTCGGCGATGTAGCGACCCACTGGTTTGTGTAGTTGTTGCCACTTTGAGGCTATGATTATTTTGAGGTTCATATGATTGTGATACATAGTTTGGTGCCATTCACTGAGTGTGTGGCCAGGTAGAGGCTACCCGGAAGAGGGTTAGCGAATGATGTCGCGAGCGTGGAATCGCTCTTCCCTTCGTTGGAGCCGATGTAGGAACTCCCCGATTTGGAGGCCAGGGAGAGGCTACCGGTGGACCAGGGGTGTAGAGCAGTCTAAGTCTCCCAAAGTCCCGAGATGTCTCCTTTCAGGAGTGAGGGTGTGGATGAGGCGAAGACGCGTCCATCGTGACCCATTCGTTGTTCGACCGTTCCCATAGATGTTGGGTCGGGTCCTGTGATCGATGTTGAGGGACATCGTTGGGCGTTTATCTAGAGGTAGATGATCCAGTAGTGTTGAGTAGACCAGTAAGTCCGGGTCTCTTCGACCGATGGCATGGTCTCTGGACCAGTAAATCCGGGTCTCTTCGACCGACGGTATGGTCTCTCCCCATAAGTCCCAAGAGACTCCTTTCGGGAGTGAGGGTGGGGGTGAGGTTGGTCGCGCCGCCGCGTGACCCAGTGATCATTGGGTTTCTACCCATGTTTTTCCTTGAAAAAGGGAACTGATTTATGTATTGACCTGTAGATGTTGATTGGTTTCCAGCCACTCATTGAGCTTGTAGCTCACCCCTCGCATACTGTTTCTTTTCAGGGGCAGTGTTGGGCGTGGAGCTGGAGCTTTCCTGTGGCGTGGTCTTATGGGCGTTGGAGTGTTCTGCCGGCGGGTGGCGAGTGCGAGGCTGTCAGCATTCCTAGAGTCATTTTATGCTTTGTAATCGTGCATGTGGCACAGGTTGTATTTTCTTTGGTCTAGACTTGGCTTCCACAGGACATTGATTGTGTATTCGGGTCTGTAATAATGTTTTTGATTTACAGACATTGTTATATATTATGCTTCCGCTTTTCAGTCAGTTATCATTATCTTGCTTTGCCACCTTGTGTATTGTTGTTGGTGTCCTTATTGACCTCAGGTATTGATAACTGATATTATATTTTATTTTGCCACGTCTCGGGGACGCCTGGGGCGTGACAAAAAGATGGTATCAGAGCCTGGTCCTGTCAGAGCCTAAGTCTAGTCGTATAGATGATGAGTCGTAGGATTGTCATCCGAGTACTCTTGTGTTAGAAGTTATCTTAGGTTGCTGACGTGCCTCCTCGCATCCGTTGACGTGGACGTGACCCCCCTGGACCCACCCTTAAGTTGTCGACTGGGTCGACTGGTTAGGGTCAGTTGTTAGATCTCTTGTGCGGGATTAAGGTTTGGGTAGGAGATTCCAGCCTAGTAGTGTGATAGTGATGAATTGGTTGCAATTTCTAAGGTATGGATTGCGTCTCGATAATGGAGCTTCTTCCCCGTGTATCGGTATCGCTGGTAACCATGGGTTCGCGTGTGGCGCCAGTGTAAAGTGTTGAGGATGTGGCGTATTGCTCATTAAGGGATGATGTCTTCTTCTAGACTTCCTACTACGGATTAAGGGGCCTTGCAGGGTCAGCGTTGAGACCCGGGCTAGGGTACTCCGTGTTCCTTGTTTGGTTGTCGGGGTATCCTATATCGGGACCTCATGGTGCCCTGCTAAGGTTTCTTTTCCCAGTCAAAGAATACCTTAGAAGCATCAAATTGATGGTGTATTTTTCCCTCTCACTTAGAAGGTGCTGTAGCGAGTGGTGATGCCTACGATCGGGATTGGGTGCGTCCTATTGCAGCTCAGTGGGCGATCGCTAGTGGACAGGGTTTCGTAGTGGCATCTGGAGTTGCTTCGATATATCATGGTGCGTTGTAGCTCCCCGGTTGAGACCAGAGCCCTGTGAGGTGCTCCCTGTCACGCCCCGGGACGCGGCAAGTGTATATATGATATCAGTAAACAGGAGTTCAATAACATACTCACACAACAGTTAAAAATGACTACACAGATAAAAGCAGGGCTGACATAATATATACACCAAATAGCGGAAGCTAAAAGACTGAGTCTGTAATTCAAAAACATATTACAGACTCGATACATAATCAACTGTCCTGTGAGAGCCAATAAACACAAGCACATCCAAATACAATACAACAGGTGCCCCAGCACGGAAATATAATACATACAAGCGAAAGGGATGCTGATAGCCTCTGATACTCGCGGGACGTGGCGCTACTCCGCTACTGATGAAGACCCTTGGGGAGCTCCTCCTCCAGATCCGACTCAGATGACACTGGAGAAAAATATTATGCGAGGGGTGAGCCACACGCTCAGTGAACGGCACAACCCATGCATCACAGCTTATATTAACCACAACCAGATATTATTAATCCACAATCACATTACTCAAGCCACAAAATGGCAGCAACTCCGCAATCCAGTGGGTCGCTACCGCCAACCCACTACACCCTCACCCTCACCTCCCAATGGGTGACCAAGGATATTGGGACTAATTACACAAAACTAGCGGGTCGCTACCGCCACCCGCTACACCCTCACCCTCACCTCTCAATGGGTGACCTAGGCTCTTGGGACTGACTAGGCTGTTGGTCACCCTTGGTCCACCGATAGTCTCTCCCCACTCCGTAGGTCGTTTGGCCACTCCCACATTCAGCATAGTCCTTCTACCAAATCAGGAGGCGCCTACTGATGGGAGCCCCTGCACGGGATGACCTTTCCAACGCCGGGGTAGTCTCTACACGGATCCAACGAAGGGAACAGAACAGCCTATCCATCGCATATGATCCACTCGGATCCGCTGATAGCACATCTCTACAACTCTAATGTCTTGAATTCTTTCAGAATTCCACCAGCGCGCATAACCAAGATGCGGGGAATACATAATGACAACTACTAACAAGAATGTCATATTAATTATCAACAAGAGTTATAATATTAATGGGACAAGAAACCTTGGGAGGGCAGCATGAGGTCCTGATACAGGACATCCCGACAACCAAACAAGGAACACGGAGCACCCTAGCCCGGGTCTCAATGTTGACCTCGCAAGGCCCCTCCCTATAATATTATACAAGGCATGCTAGCATTTAATTTAATAATCAAACTAATAGGACGCATGCATAGGCCGAGGCTTCCTAGCATGGGAACATGGTGCATGGCTCTTACACATAATCCTAAGGGTGCAAGTCAAATCTAGGGTGGCATGCATTCTACACATAGATCATGCTTGTTTGGATTATAACAAAACAGTTAATACTAACTATGTGCCCCAGGGGAGGACGGTACACGCCCAAGTGCATGTAACGCCTCCCAAACTGGGTTGGGTTGTCCCACTCACCAGAAACTGGGTCGTGGCACGACCGTCCGTCAAGATCTGCAAGACAGGGTAGTAACTTGGTGAGTAAACCCAAAAACACTACAAAATATACCAAGCTACACAAATAAATACCCAACACTCGGGCAAACGTACATACGACCCGTACGCACGCTAGCCCGAGCACCCCGACTCTCTCCCGCACCCCCGGCAACCACCCGCACAGCCACCCGCGATCGGATGCACCGCCGCGCCTCAGCCCGCGCACCTAGGCGCACCGCCGGCCCCTGCCCGCACGCCTGGACCCGCAGCCGAGCCGCCCGGGTGCACCGCGCGCCCACTGCGCCTCGCCGCATCAGCCCGCGCGCACCCCGCACGCCCCGCGCTGACCCGCGAGCACACCGCACGCCCCGCGCGCCCAGCGCCTCACCCCGTGCGCACCTCCAGCCCCGCTCCGCGCGCACTCCGCGCGCACCATCAGCCTCGCCCCGCGCGCACCACTCGCGCACCCCCAGCTCGCACCCACTGCCCTCCTCACCGCGCGCACGCCTGCGCCTCTGCCCAGCGCCCCGCGCGCATGCTCCTCTGCGGCGCCCAGCGCCCAGCGCTCAGCACCCGCGACCAGCTCCCAGCGCTCAGCGCCCAGCACCCGGGACCCTCACTCAGCGCCCACGCGCACGCCCGCTCAACACGCGCCCAGCGCGCCTGGCAGCACGCGCCCAGCGCGCCTACCAGCTTGTCCGCGCTGCTGCCCGTGCTGCCTGCCTGCGCGCATCATCGAGTGGCCCGAGCACCGCTCGCCTGCTCGCCCGGGTACTACCTGCCTGATGCCCGAGCACCGCCTGCCCTGCTCGCCTGCGCGCCCAGCCTGCCAGCCCGGCCTGCCAGTGCGCACAGCCCAGCCAATCCTACCCGCATGCCTCCCCTGCACCCCCCGAGCCCACGCCCGCGCACGCGCCCGGCAAACTGGTGCACCTGCTCCCAGCCTACCCGGGGCAGCTAGCCCTGCCAGCCTACCCAGCGCGCCCAGCACGCCCAGCGCCAATCCGAGCGCACGCCCGCGCGCACGTCCCGCGCACGCGCGCGCGCGCCCTGCCGCTGCTCGCCTGCCTGAGCGCTGCCTCTGTCGCCTGCTGCCCGGGACTGCAACCCCCATGCCCGAGCACCTCCACCACCCATCCATCGGCCTCCGACGGCCTCCGACCGCCCCCAACCACCTCCGACAGCCACCCACAGCCGCCGACCACCACCCAACCTCAAAACCACCCTCCTAACATACATCTAAGCATGAAAAGAGAGGAAAAAGGGCTTACCAAGGGGAGGAAGAGATGTTCGGTTGCTCTCCGCGCACCGAAACCTTTCCCCAAAGGCCTCCAACGCCGGGATCTTCCTTGGCCCTCGAATTGGCCCAAATCAGAGGAGAAAAGAGGGGGGATGGAAAGGCTAGGTTGGCCGGAATCCGGATTTGAAAGCACCGGGGTGTAGATCGGGACCCGATCTACACTTTCTATGCTTTAAGTTTTAAGCTTTGAGGGCTCTAAGGGGCTCAAATGGAAGAAAAGGAGAGAGGGGAGAGAGAGATTTCATTTTGGTAGGGATGATGAATAGTGTCAAACAAAAATTAGATCTCACTTATATAGCAAGTCACTTAAAAACCCGGATACGCCCCGGAACTGTGAAATTTCAGAAACGTTGCCGGAATTCGATGAAATTTTCGTGAGAGGCCTAAAATGGCACCAGGACACCAAATATGCAGTTAGATTTCCAATCGGAGTCCTCTAACTCAGGACGATAGCAACAGTCCAAAAATTAGCGGTTCCGATCGAAAACCGAAAAAAATGAAAAACTGCCAGAACGCTCCAACGGTTACCAGCAGGCTAAAAGTGACACATATATAACATTCTTCCCCCTTAGGAAATTTTGTCCTCAAAATATGCAAAAACATCTAGGAGGGGAAAAGATGCGGATACGCGTCACACCTGGCATCCTTGAGCTCCCAAGTGTCCTCGACACCGGAACGGTGCTGCCATCGCACCTCGACCAACTGGACGGTCTTGGTGCAGAGCCTTCACGCGGCGGTCCATGATCACAATCGACTGCTCCACGAATGACTGTCCGGCTCAGAGACGAGCGGCTCGAACGGGATGACGTGAGCAGGATCGTGGACACACCTTTACCCAACTGCGAACCCACCCCTCCAAGACGGAAGGGTAAGAATTGGCGCTGAAGTGAGCCTCCGATTAAACTCCAGGAAGCTCTCCTCGCAAGACGGGGACCACTCGAACCGGACATCCTTCCGAGTAAGGCGGTTAAGAGGAACAGCTATCTTCGAGAGTCCCTCGTCAAACCTCCTGCAATAACCCGCCAAACTCGGGAAGCTCCGAATCCTTGCGGGGTTCGACGGCCTACGCCAATTCGACATAGCAAGCGTCTTACCCGGGTCCACAGATATACCTTCACCACAATCACATAGCCCAGAAAGGCCATAAGCTCCATCCAAACTCGCACTTGATCCATCACCAGCTGATGCTTCCAGGGTATCCCTTGACTGGGAAAAGAACCTTGGGAGGGCAGCATGAGGTCCCAATATAGGATACCCCGACAACCAAACAAGGAACACGAAGTACCCTAGCCCGGGTCTCAACGCTGACCTCACACGGCCCCTTAAACCAGAAAAGGAACACTAGAAGAAGACATCACTCTTAAAGAACATTACCAATCTCACCGGATCATCTACATCTAGATAATCACCCACCGATAACCTTCAACCTCCATCACAAGGCCGGACCCAACATCCGTGGGTCGAACAACAATTGGGTCACGAGGCGACACGTCTTCGTCTCATCCACACCCTCACTCCCATCAGGAGACATATTGGGACTTTGGGAGAGACTTAGACTGTTCTTCACCCCTGGTCCACCGGTAGCCTCTCCTCCACACCGTAGGCCGCCTGGTCCGCTCCCACAATTCAGCACAGTCCGAAACCAAATCAGGAGGTGCCTACTGATGGGAGCCCTCTGTCAGGAAGGCCTCTCTAACGCTGAGGAGTCCCTACTCGGGTCCAACGAAGGGGAGAACGATTCCACGCTCGCGACATCATCCATTAATCCATTTCCGGGTTAGCCTCTACCCGGCATACTCCCACGATCAGTACCCCTCCGACTGCATCGGCGGTACCTACGGATGAGAGCCTCCTGCCAGGACGGCTACAACCCGGCCTCTTTAACTCGAACAACCACACTCCTTACCCGCTCAACGAGACATCACACACATGCTTAACCGCAATCAACACACATATATTCATAGGGAGCTGGGAAAACAAAACATTACCTCGAACCATGACGCCCGAAACCTGCGCCTCCTCGACCGAAAGCGCTGCAACTCTGCCCTGAACGAACTGCGGCTGAGGAGCAGGGGCACGCCTCGCCGGCTGCACTGGCTACCTCCACTGGTCAACTCGACCCTCCTGCGGCTGCTGCTGACGCGGAAGCTGCTGCTGTAAGAACTGCGGCTGCTGAGGTAGCACTCGGGGTCGGCCAGCATCAGGGCAATTGTATCTGATATGCCCGATGCGCTGACAATGGAAACAGCGCCGCCTCTCCGGCTGCATGGACTGGATGGGAACTGCCGCAATGGGTGTCGGATCCCACACTGGCACCGCATCTGCTGGAGGAGAGGCAGCCGCTAACTGATCAAAACGGGGCCTCCTCCTCTTGCGCTGCCCCTGGTCCCGACTCCGGAAGGACCCTGATCTGCAGATGGGGTCGGAACCCTCACGAGGATCCCGAGGTCCCGCTCGACTGTCTTCGCTCGAGACACCAAGTCCGAGAACCTCGAGAAAGCCTGGGAGGAGACATGCACCCGAATGGCGCTGCAGAGACCAAGCTCGAAACGGCGGCACCTCGCCTCTTCGTCCATCACCAAGGCTGGAGCGAATCTGGATAGCCTCGTGAAGCGCGTGGAGTAGTCAGCGACAGACATAGAGCCCTGCGTCAACCGCTCAAACTCTTGCATCACGATCTGTCGTGTCGAGAACGGGAAGTACTCCTCCAGGAAATACCTCCGGAAACCTGCCCATGAAAGCTGCTCCAATCCCTCGGGGATGTCCACCACTCGGGTAGCCCACCAGTCGGCAGCGCTACCCTTCAGCATGAAGGTGGCAAGGGAGACTCGCTGGTGATCCGTGCAAAGCATGGTCGAGAAGATCACCTCCATGTCCATCAACCATCGCTCTGGGGCAAGGGGATCCGCCGACTGGCCATAGAACTCGGGAGGATGGAGCTTTAGAAAAGCTGCGAGGCCACTCTGCTGCACCCGCGCTGCAGCCTCTAGCCCCACCTCCCTCGCCAGGGGATCCTGAACTCTCACCTCTGGAATCGCCACGGGAATTGGGGGTACTTCGGGTACCGCAGGCGGATCTGCCACCAAGGGGACCTGTGGAACTGCATCACGGGCCGCCCTCAGCTCCTGGATCTCCCGTGCCTGCTCTGCCAATAATCTGGTCTGGGCCTCCAGTGCCCTGGTCTGAGTCTCCACTAAATCCGCTAACCGAGCGAACGCACGTTCCCATGCGGGAGGCTCCTGCACCGATCCTGGCCTCACAGCCGTGGACTCTCCAGTAGCATCCTCGCCTCTAGTAGGTCCAGAAACCTCCAAAGGTCGAGAGGGACCATGTCCGCGCCGTCCTCCACGAGGAGGCATATCAGCAACCTAAGAAAACCAGACACTAGGATCAGAATACACATATAGAAATCCTAGGACTCATCTCTACGAAAAGAAGACCATTGGCTCTGACAGGACCAGGCTCTGATACCAACTTTTGTCACGCCCCAGGGCCGGCCGACCCCGGGACGCGGCAAGTGTATATATGATATCAGTAAACAGGAGTTCAATAACATACTCACACAATAGCTAAAATGACAACACAGATAAAAGCAGGGCTGACATAATATATACACCAAAAGCGGAAGCTAAAAGACTGAATCTGTAATCCAAAAACATATTACAGACTCGATACATAATCAACTGTCCTGTGAGAGCCAATATATACAAAGACATCCAAATAATACACAAACACGTGCCCAAGCACGGAATATAATACATACAAGCAAAAGGAATGCTGATAGCCTCTGATACTCGCGGGACGTGGCGCTACTCCGCTACTGATGAAGTCCCTCGGGGAGCTCCTCCTCCAGATCCGACTCAGATGACACTGGAGAAAAATATTATGCGAGGGGTGAGCCACACGCTCAGTGAACAGCACAACCCATGCATCACAGCTTATATTAACCACAACCAGATATTATTAATCCACAATCACATTACTCAAGCCACAAAATGGCAGCAACTCCGCAATCCAGTGGGTCGCTACCGCCAACCCACTACACCCTCACCCTCACCTCCCAATGGGTGACCAAGGATATTGGGACTAATTACACAAAACCAGCGGGTCGCTACCGCCACCCGCTACACCCTCACCCTCACCTCTCAATGGGTGACCTAGGCTCTTGGGACTGACTAGGCTGTTGGTCACCCTTGGTCCACCGATAGTCTCTCCCCACTCCGTAGGTCGTTTGGCCACTCCCACATTCAGCACAGTCCTTCTACCAAATCAGGAGGCGCCTACTGATGGGAGCCCTTACACGGGACGACCTTTCCAACGCCGGGGTAGTCTCTACACGGATCCAACGAAGGGAACAGAACAGCCTATCCATCGCATATGATCCACTCGGATCCGCTGACAGCACATCTCTACAACTCTAATGTCTTGAATTCTTTCAGAATTCCACCAGCGCGCATAACCAAGATGCGGGGAATACATAATGACAACTACTAACAAGAAAGTCATATTAATTATCAACAAGAGTTATAATATTAATGGGACAAGAAACCTTGGGAGGGCAGCATGAGGTCCCGATACAGGACATCCCGACAACCAAACAAGGAACACGGAGCACCCTAGCCCGGGTCTCAATGTTGACCTCGCAAGGCCCCTCCCTATAATATTATACAAGGCATGCTAGCATTTAATTTAATAATCAAACTAATAGGACGCATGCATAGGCCGAGGCTTCCTAGCATGGGAACATGGTGCATGGCTCTTACACATAATCCTAAGGGTGCAAGTCCCTAACATACAAGTCTAGGGTGGCATGCATTCTACACATAGATCATGCTTGCATGGATTATAACAAAAACAGTTAATACTAACTATGTGCCCCAGGGGAGGACGGTACACGCCCAAGTGCATGTAACGCCTCCCAAACTGGGTTGGGTTGTCCCACTCACCAGAAACTGGGTCGTGGCGCGACCGTCCGTCAAGATCTGCAAGACAGGGTAGTAACTTGGTGAGTAAACCCAAAAACACTACAAAATATACCAAGCTACACAAATAAATACCCAACACTCGGGCAAACGTACATACGACCCGTACGCACGCTAGCCCGAGCACCCCGACTCACTCCCGCACCCGGCAACCACCCGCACGGCCACCCGCCCTCGGATGTGCCGCCGCGCCTCAGCCCGCACACCCAGGCGCACCGTCGGGCCCCTGCCTGCACGCCTGGACCCGCAGTCGAGCCACCCGGGTGCACTGAGCGCCCACTGCGCCCCGCCGTAGCAGCCCGCGCGCACCCCGCACGCCCCGCGCTGACCCGCGAGCACACCGCACGCCCCGCGCGCCCAGCGCCTCGCCCCGCGCGCACCCCGCGCCCACCTCCAGCCCCGCTCCGCGCGCACTCCGCGCGCACCACTCGCGCACCTCCAGCTCGCACCCACTGCCCTCCTCACCGCGCGCAGGCCTGCGCCTCTGCCCAGCGCCCCGCGCGCATGCTCCTCTGCGGCGCCCAGCGCTCAGCACCCGCGACCAGCTCCCAGCGCTCAGCGCCCAGCACCCGGGACCCTCACTCAGCGCCCACGAGCACGCCCGCGCAACACGCACCCATCGCGCCTGGCAGCACGCGCCCAGCGCGCCTACCAGCCTGTCCGCGCTGCTGCCCGCGCTGCCTGCCTGCGCGCATCGCCGAGTGGCCCGAGCACCGCTCGCCTGCACGCCCGGCCACTGCCCGCCTGATGCCCGAGCACCGCCTGCCCTGCACGCCTGCGCGCCCAGCCTGCCAGCCCGGCCTGCCAGCGTGCACAGCCCAGCCATCCTACCCCGCATGCCTCCCCTGCACCCCCGAGCGCTCGCCGCGCGCGCGCCCGGCAAACTGGTGCGCCTGCTCCCAGCCTACCCGGGGCAGCTAGCCCTGCCAGCCTACCTAGCGCGCCCAGCACGCCCAGCGCCAATCGAGCGCACGCCCGCGCGCACGTCCGCCCGCACGTGCGCGCGCGCCCTGCCGCTGCTCGCCTGCCTGAGCGCTGCCTGTGCCGCCTGCTGCCCGGGACTGCAACCCCCATGCCCGAGCACCTCCACCACCCATCCATCGGCCTCCGACGGCCTCCGACCGCCCCCAACCACCTCCGACAGCCACCCACAGCCGCCGACCACCACCCAACCCCAAAACCACCTTACTATCATACATCTAAGCATGAAAAGAGAGGAAAAAGGGCTTACCAAGGGGAGGAAGAGATGTTCGGTTGCTCTCTGCGCACCGAAACCTTTCCCCAAAGGCCTCCAACGCCGGGATCTTCCTTGGCCCTCGAATTGGCCCAAATCAGAGGAGAAAAGAGGGGGGATGGAAAGGCTAGACTCGCCGGAATTCGGATTTGAAAGCACCGGGGTGTAGATCGGGACCCGATCTACACTTCCTATGCTTTAGGTTTTAAGCTTTGAGGGCTCTAGGGGGCTCAAATCAAAGAAAAGGAGAGAGGGGAGAGAGAGATTTCATTTGGTAGGGATGATGAATAGTGGCAAACAAAAATTAGATCTCACTTATATAGCAAGTCACTTAAAAACCCGGATACGCCACGGAACTGTGAAATTTCAGAAACATTACCGGAATTCGATGAAATTTTCATGAGAGGCCTAAAATGGCACCAGGACACCAAATATGCAGTTAGATTTCCAATCGGAGTCCTCTAACTCAGGACGATAGCTAACAGTCCAAAAATTAGCGGTTCCGATCGAAAATCAAAAAATGAAAAACTGCCAGAACGCTCCAACGGTTACTAGCAGGCTAAAAGTGACACATATATAACACTCCCAGACGCTATGCTTGTTGGTGCGCCCATATGGCAGAGATACGCTTGGGAGGCTACCAGGTGGAGGCCACACCGGGAGAGTGCTGCTAAATGATGTCGAGAGCGTGGACTCCCTGTGATGAATCTGCCCATGGAGTGCAGGATGCCGGAGTTCCAATGGTTGTAGATGAGCGGCCTATCTCTGGCGGCATGTAAGCACAGTTGTGGATACTATCGCGTTTTGCCCCACATTGGTCGCGAATAAGGAGACGAAATGCTAGCGTTCGTGATGGGACTCAACCGCCTATCAGATAGATGACGTCGCATAGGCATTGTCGAGGTTCGACGACCCCTTAATGCGTGTCTTGTGGATTAAGTGCGGTTGAGCGGCTTACCTAGTGTGTAAGTGTTATCATGAGCGCCAGCCATGCTCGAGGAGCAGAATCTGAACTTAATTGTTCGTGGTGTTGTTTTGATCTCCCCGTGGAGGTTGAAGATCAATTACCTTTGCCGCGAATCGATGATCTATTTGACCAGCTCTGGGAGCGAGTGTCTGCTGTTAGATCGATCTTCGCACAAGGGTACCGCAAGTTGGAGATCCGAGAGTTGGACATCCCGCAGATGGCCTTTCGTGACCGTTCAGGCACTACGAGTTTTAAGTACTGCCGTCGGGGTTGACGAATGCGCCGGATGCCTTCGTGGATCTAGAAGTTTTATTGGGTTGCGTGGACTACTTTGGGGTAGTCTTCATTGAGTTTGCTGTGGTGTGATGAAAAGGTGATGTGGGTGACCTTGTTTTCCCCAGGTTGGCATACCCTCAGGCAAGTTCGATAATCATCATCGCGTTGGAACGCGTCAGTCCATTGAGATTCCTCAGTGGACGTGGGAGTGGGTTATCAGGGATTGTCGCAGACTCGTTAATGTCACGTTCGGGTCACGACGCCGTCTAGGTGATCATTGACCGACTGACTAAGTCTGCGCTTCCCTCCCTAATCCAACTGATTGAGTCTCTGGACGCCTTGACGTGGGTTTTCACCTTCGCGATTGTTCGTCTTCATGGCACTCCAGTCGGCGCTATTTTCGCTTGAGACGCGAGGGTTACTTTGAGGTTGTGGCGCAGCTTTTGGCGCGAGCCTTCATTTAAGTATAGCGTTTCATCGCCGATGGACAGCCAGTCAAAGAGGACGATTCGGACCTTGGAGGACATGCTATGTGCCTGCATGCTCGATGATGAGGGCAGTTGGGTGAGGCACCACCCATTTGTTGGGGTATGCCTGCAAGCGACTGCCATTCGAGCACCCAGATCGATCTATGAAATGCACTCTACAGGCGCAGTTTCATACCTCCCTTGTGTTGGGACGGTTGTGGAGCGCCAGTTGGAGGGGCCATAAGTTAGTTGTTTGACCTTGCGGTGGCCCGGTTGGTTCGTGTGTACATCTGCACCTCCCAGAACCGACAGAAGGCTACGCAGGTCATCGTCGCCAGGGGCTTCCCTTTGGGTTTGGCGATGATATTTTCAAGAAGGTGTCCTGGTTTAGGGGCACCCTCTGTTTCGACGTTCGGGGCAAGCTGAGTTTGCTCTTTAATGGGACCATTTCTCATCATTGAGTGGATTGGGGAGGTGGCTTATCATGTAGCCTTTCCCCCACAGCTGGTTCATGCCCACGACATCGTCCTTGTCCAATGGCCAAGGCGTTATGTCCACGATCTTGCTCAGTCTTTCTGTTCGACCGCCTCATCCTCGAGGTGGATTTGTCGTTCGTGGAGCAGTGGATCGAGGTCAGGGACAAGCATGAGAAGAGGCTCCACGCTAAGACCGTTCCTTTGATTATAGTGTGTTAGTAGCGCCAGTCCGGTACAAAGACCACTTGGGAGCAAAGGTCTAAGCATGATACTTTCGGTCTTCCCCTTTGGGTTTCCTTAAATTTTGAGGACTAAATTTCCTAAGGGGGGGAGAATGTTGTGTCTGTGTCATTTGGAGCGCTCTGTTTGAAGATTTGGGTACATAATTTTTTTTTTCCTAAGTTATGTATTCCTGATTTGGTATTTGAATTTGATTTTGTTAAAATCCAAGATGAAGAGGTTTAATTGTGATTTTATTATGAGATGTCCAGTTTTGAGTTAGCTTTCGCACAGAAGTGGAATTAGATCAACTGGATTCTTGTAGTAAAAGTTATGGGTATTTTTCCAAGTATACCCCGGGGATGGAAATTCTGACAGCAGCCCTGTTCCATGTTTAGCTCTAATTTCGGATTAGCTGGAGGGATTATCTGATCTTGGCATGAACATGAAAGTTGTAGATAATCTTCTTAGCTTTCCATCGGTCTTGGAATTGAGCAATTCGGAGCTGTATCGAGGAAGTTATGGCTGTTCCAGTGAAGCTTGCGCAGAATTTCTAGTCGAAGGGCGACTAGGTCTTTTCCCCTTTAGATATTTGTGTGCTAAAAAGGCTCTCTCTCTCTCTCTCTCTCCCTCTCACTTCCACGACCAGCCTCTTCTGGTCTCTCCTCTCTTTTCAAACCCCTCCCCCTAGGTGTTTGATAAAATGATTCAATGAGAAGAGAAGGTGGAGGTGCTAGTGCAAGTGGATCTTTGTGTTTGTGTGTTGTTTGTTGTTCTCCCCTCTATATCAAGCTCTCTTTGCATGATCTCCCCCCCCCCCTGTTTTGCTGCTGAAGAGGAGGCTGAGGAGAGGCTAGAGGCGGTGGTGGTGGTTGAGGTGGTCGCGGGTGCGTCGAGGGCCCCCGAACCTCCCCCTTTTGTTCCCCCTCCAAGGTGAGCTCCTCCCCTCCTTTTCTTGATTTTTTTTTGGCTTAAGGGGATGTTGGGAAGGTCATGCATGTTGGGTAGAGGTGTTAGGGTGTGTGTGAGGGGTTAGGATGGGTGAAAATGTGGTTAGAATGGCTTGAGCGCGCGCTGAGCGCGGTCTGCACCAGTGCGCGAGCAGCGGGCGTAGTCGCGCGCGGGTGCGTGCGCGCGGGAGTGCGCGCGGGTGCAGGCGCGAGCGGGGGTGCGCGCGTGCGGTTGAGCGGCTGCCGTGGGTTCGGGAGTGGCCAAGCGGCCTACGGAGTGGGGAGAGACTATCGGTGGACCAAGGGTGACCAACAGCCTAGTCAGTCCCAATATCCTATGTCACCATATTGAGGGGTGAGGGTGAGGGTGTGGTGGGTCGGCGATGTAGCAACCCACTGGTTTGTAAGTCCCAATATCCTATGTCACCTATTGAGGGGTGAGGGTGAGGGTGTAGTGGGTTGGCGATAGCGACCCACTGGATTTGTGTAGTTTC